>JAQNBH010000003.1:15904924-16394924 GCA_028752905.1 Cladorhizidae sp. MBARI D1340-BT2 | reverse complement strand
CATACAGACAACCCCCTCCTCCTCTGTTCCTAAAAGCCGACAGATTTTTTTTTAACCACAACATTCGACACGCAAACCCATGGTGCCCGTATGCAGGAAGATGCGTGCACAAGCTACTGTACAAAGCACAAACCTTCCGGATGGAATGGACTCCCCACTTGTGGTACTGGTGGGAGAGTGGTCCGGACTGAACGAAGAAGGGAGGCTGACTCGGTAAAGGGTGGTTTTGGGCAGCACGTCCCCTCCGTGGGGGTACTTCTTCTTGTGTCTCAGCGGCGGAGGATTGGAATGCTGCCGGCGACGATGGCCACATGGAAAGAGAGAGATACGCATTATGATCTTACTGTAAATGCACATGTATGACATATGTACATGCACATGTATGACATTAGCATTCAAGCATTCTACAGTACAATGGGAAACAGGAAAGAAAAAAAGAGAGAAAGAAGCAACAGACGTTCGGGATAGAATGCACTTGAAGAGCTTTTCAGCTGACATCTTGATTTTTCCAGATCTTTGATTGAAAGAGAAATCAACAAAGTACTTGAAAAGCTGGTTTGTTGGGCACATCACTCATACCTATAGCACCAGCCAATAAGTGGAAACAGTCAGGGGATGTCCCTTTGTATCAGCGTGCATATATATTTTGCCACACATGTGCATCTCAACCAACGCTAGCGCCCTGAGGAGGAGCAAGGCCACAAAGTCGTACGCTGGTTGAAACGTTGGCAACACACACACCACATTTAAAGGGGCTGACACCCACAACTCATCGATTACTCGGATATGTTTTAAAACTTGACTAACTCTTGTTGCTTGGTGTGTGTGTGATTTTTTTGTCCTCGCAAGTGATCTTAGTAGCAAATGAGAGCTTATATGGCAAGCTTTCCAATGGTGTATTTCATGGTGGGTCTCTTCAAGCAATTAGAATTATCCTTGACCTTACATGTAGATAGCAAACATATTCCCTCTCCAAAGTGATAACTATTGCTTTGTTATGTACTATTTTGAGGCTTATACGTATTCTCTGCTTTATGTGTGTAATGATATTTAGTTTTGTAAAGCACTTTCCAATTAGGAGCTTGTACATAGAACTGTTGAGGATACGGGCATGCAACTTTGAGGTCCTCAACTTTGACTGCATGTATCTTAGGCATGGTTATGCATGTATCTATACAACAGTTTTTAGTTTCAAAAGAGAGCACACAGAGAGAGCTATCTTTTGAGCTATACATCAAGTTTATAGAGTGAAGTGAGCCGAATTTATGGAGCTCCAAAGTCATTAACACAAGTGTTTTTTTAACACTGTAAAAAATGGTATCGTCGCCAAAGTAACGAGGCATAAATTGCGGTCCACTTCGTTTCTGACTTGTGAATATGCTTTTGTGGTAGCATAGAGATAATTAACGCTCTAACAGATATCCTTTAAATAACAAGTGGTAGACAGTTACCATTTTGGATTTTTCCCCCTTCCCCCCCCCGTGTCTAAGGTCAAGGAAGATTCTATCCGAAGACACCTGCTAAACCCACCATGGAGTAACGCACCATTGGAAAGCTTACGATATCTATCATTAGGTACATACTAACATTGCCTGCAGAGGACAATAAACAAAACAACAACAACAGAGTTATTAAAATCACCTTCTCAATCAAATTATATTCACTCGAGGTTTCGACTAGATAAGTCTAGTCGAAACCTCGAGTGAAGTAAAATTTGAAGTTGATTATTGAGAAGGTGATTTTAATGTTATGATGTCAACTGAGAGTTCATTGAGAACAGTTATGTATATGTTAACATCTCATGAATAATTAATGATTTATTGTGTCACCTCCCCCCTCTGTGAGAACCCATTGTATGCTCGTCGGCAGCTGACAATGGCCACACTGCTATAGTAAGAGATGAAATGCATAATGCAGAGCAGCAGCTCTAACAAGCAACGCCCACGTGGAGGTGTGGCCAACTTCTCAAGCATGGTCGAGGGTGTGTACTGGGAGGACGGTTCTTAAACTTTTGCCCAGCAGAGCCTGGAGTGTCGTACATGGACATCACGATTATAAATTTGTCCAGTGGCCAGCAATGAACGGCGTTTTAGGTGGGACGTCCACATACTGTACACACTCAAGGAAGGATGTTCTTCTCCACAACAGTTCAATCGTTCTCCATTACTACATAACTACAGTCAGGACATACTCTCAGTAATGTTCTCCATTCCTTCTAGCTACAGTCAGGACACACTCTCAGTAATGTTCTCCATTCCTTCTAGCTACAGTCAGGACACGCTCTCAGTAATGGTCTCCATTCCTTCTAGCTACAGTCAGGACACACTCTCAGTAATGTTCTCCATTCCTTCTAGCTACAGTCAGGACACGCTCTCAGTAATGTTCTCCATTCCTTCTAGCTACAGTCAGGACACGCTCTCAGTAATGTTCTCCATTCCTTCTAGCTACAGTCAGGACACACTCTCAGTAATGTTCTCCATTCCTTCTAGCTACAGTCAGGACACGCTCTCAGTAATGGTCTCCATTCCTTCTAGCTACAGTCAGGACACACTCTCAGTAATGTTCTCCATTCCTTCTAGCTACAGTCAGGACACACTCTCAGTAATGTTCTCCATTCCTTCTAGCTACAGTCAGGACACGCTCTCAGTAATGTTCTCCATTCCTTCTAGCTACAGTCAGGACACACTCTCAGTAATGTTCTCCATTCCTTCTAGCTACAGTCAGGACACGCTCTCAGTAATGTTCTCCATTCCTTCTAGCTACAGTCAGGACACACTCTCAGTAATGTTCTCCATTCCTTCTAGCTACAGTCAGGACACACTCTCAGTAATGTTCTCCATTCCTTCTAGCTACAGTCAGGACACACTCTCAGTAATGTTCTCCATTCCTTCTAGCTACAGTCAGGACACCCTCTAGAAAGTAATGACGTCTGTGCATGAGCATCGCTTAGAACAGCTGCTCGGTATAATGTAGCCTTTTTTTTTTGTAAGTAATGCTAGAAGTATCCAACTTTATGCACTGCAGGTACAGGGTCCCCACCTCTGCAGCCTGCAATAATTACATGCCTTGTGTACATATGGGACACTTGAGGGGGAGGAAGAGGGGATGGGAAGGAAGAGGATAGGCGAGGGGAGGGGAGGGGGGGGGAGGGGGAGGGGGGGGAGGAGAGAGAGACTAACAGGAAATGTTTCCATGCCCGCTCCAGTACTTGGTCTGTAGCTGCCATCAGAGACACTCTGCATGACCCGGTCAAACTCGTCCGCCTCTGCCATGTCCTCGCCCATGGACCTATGGCAAGTCACATGATAGTCATGATAGTCACATGATCAAAGCATGGATGCTGTAATATCTCATGCAAGACTGGTAGTGTACACTAGTAGTGTATCAGGCATGCATATGGTGGAGATGTATATCCAAGCAAGACTAGTACACTAGTATTGTATCAGACATGCATATGGTGGAGATGTGTATCCAAGCAAGACTAGTACACTAGTAGTGTATCAGATATGCATATGCTGGAGATGTATATCCAAGCAAGACTAGTAGACGTATCAGACATGCATATGGTGGAGATGTATATCCAAGCAAGACTAGTAAGACTAGTAGTGTATCAGGCATGCATATGCTGGAGATGTATATCCAAGCAAGCCTAGTACACTAGTAGTGTATCAGGCAAGCATATGGTGGAGATGTATATCCAAGCAAGACTAGTACACTAGTAGTGTATCAGGCATGCATATGGTGGAGATGTATGTATATCCAAGGCACTTCAGAGTATACATTGCATTAAGTTTTGGTAGATCTACAGATCTCTCACCTCAATACAAATGATGGGGGGGATATCACCACCTACGTACACCCCCCTAAATGAAATGCAGCTGATATTGTGCTAGGGCTAGATGTAGGGAGGCAACAACTTCGAGCTTAGACATCCCTAGATTTCCAGGAAATATTCTCAAAGCTATTATTGCATACTGGCTAGGGCTAGAAGGCAAGGGGTCTAGAATGTTATAGCAAGGGGGCTAGGACAAGGGGTCTAGAGCTAGGGCAAGGGGTCTAGAGCTAGGGCAAGGCTAGAGCTAGGGCAAGGGGTCTAGAAGGTTAGGGCAAGGCTAGAGCTAGGGCAAGGGGTCTAAAAGGTTAGAGTATTGCAGCTAGGGCAAGGGGTCTAGAAGGTTAGAGCAAGTAGAGTAATGGGAGGCTAGGGCTAGGGCAATTGTTAGGGCAGGAGCTAGAATATTAGAGGTGGGCAAGATCTTTGAGATTTAGACACATCCGTATGTACCCCGGGATTGTGACCTGGCCAGACTTACTCCAGTTGCTTGTCTAGCTTTGAGACCTGCGTCTCCAGCATGCTGACGAGCTGGGAGACGTCCCATTCACCCTCCTCCGCCACTTCCTCCCTCATAGATGTACCTCCATCGCCATTTCCCTCAGAAGGAGAGAGATGCTGTGGGTGGGTGGAAATGGAAGAACGCAATCACAAATGGACCTTCATTTGTTGTTAGGAAAAGTGTTGTTGTTGTTTTGTTATTGGTAGTATTTGTTGCTCTGTACCCTCAGAATTTCAAGGTAGCACATGTGGTGGAGCTCTGAGCAAGTGCAATTCTAAATAGCGCACATTATCATTATGCTTGCATAAATGATCGTTATGGCAACAGTGAGACACAACAAGATGGCTGCCTCACTGTGAGTCGCAGTGAGATGAGAGAGGTTTCATACAGCAAGATGGCCGCCTCAACAGAGAGACCAAGGCTTTACATTGAGTTGGAGAGCCCAACAAAAAAGTCTGAAAGTCTTTGTAATGGCAGAGACAACAACCGATGTACATAGTGTTCTAATAGAATCCTACATGTAGCTTTAATAGAATCCTCAACAACGTACATGTAGTGCTTTAATAGAATCCTCAACAACATGTATGTAGTGCTCTAATAGAATCCTCAACAACCTACATGTACACTGTACTGTATGTAGTGCTTTGATAGAACTCTCAGGCACATGTATATACATACTAGTATGTACATGTACACTAAGTTTTACAGAATGGCCCCGGCCGGGTCAGGTATGCATTACAGACCAAAAGTAGCACACGAAAACAATTTCTTCGAGTAGCATACAATATTTCCAAAAATTACACAGGAAATTGTAGCGCACTAAGATGTCCATCCAACTTACACTTTTAGCTTCATCTTGAGTCACCTTCTCCATGGCATCATCTATGTCAGTGACCTGCCAGGAGTAACGGATCTGCTGCTTGCCGCCCGAGAGACCAGAAGAACTGGTGCCGATGCCCTTGTTCCTGAGCAAACCTCCTTCAGTCGCCCCTCGCACTAACTGCTAGAGAGGAGAGATTGAGGTGAAAATTAGATATAGTGCATGATAATTTGTTGACTCGAATGCTTGCTACTATTGAATGGGGATCAACTGCTGAAATGATTGGAGAGAGTTCCTGTACCGATGCATACAGTATGTAACCGCTATATGTATAGGGGATACTGAAATAACACTTCTGTTTTAGGGATTATCTGGCATCATTCGTGGATATCCAAAGTTTGAGAAGTTATCTCCACCTAATATTAACCCCCCTAACACCCCCTCCCCCCCCCCAAAACATCCCGAGATATCATATAGCTGCCCTCCCTAGCCCCACAACCAGAGAATGCCATAGCAACTACAGCCGTAGTCCTACAACCACAGCCACCAAGAATGCCATAGCAACTACAGCCCTAGCCCTACAACCACAGCCACCAAGAATGCCATAGCAACTACAGCCCTAGTCCTACAACCACAGCCACCAAGAATGCCATAGCAACTACAGCCCTAGTCATACAACCACAGCCACCAAGAATGCCATAGCAACTACAGCCCTAGTCCTACAACCACAGCCACCAAGAATGCCATAGCAACTACAGCCCTAGTCCTACAACCACAGCCACCAAGAATGCCATAGCAACTACAGCCCTAGTCCTACAACCACAGCCACCAAGAATGCCATAGTAACTACAGCCCTAGTCATACAACCACAGCCACCAAGAATGCCATAGCAACTACAGCCCTAGTCCTACAACCACAGCCACCAAGAATGCCATAGCAACTACAGCCCTCCTACAACCACAGCCACCAAGAATGCCATAGCAACTACAGCCCTAGTCATACAACCACAGCCACCAAGAATGCCATAGTAACGACAGCCCTAGTCCTACAACCACAGCCACCAAGAATGCCATAGCAACTACAGCCCTAGCCCTACAACAACAGCCACCAAGAATGCCATAGCAACTACAGCCCTAGTCATACAACCACAGCCACCAAGAATGCCATAGCAACTACAGCCCTAGTCCTACAACCACAGCCACCAAGAATGCCATAGCAACTACAGCCCTCCTACAACCACAGCCACCAAGAATGCCATAGCAACTACAGCCCTAGTCCTACAACCACAGCCACCAAGAATGCCATAGCAACTACAGCCCTAGTCCTACAACAACAGCCACCAAGAATGCCATAGCAACTACAGCCCTAGTCCTACAACCACAGCCACCAAGAATGCCATAGCAACTACAGCCCTAGCCCTACAACCACCAAGAATGCCATAGCAACTACAGCCCTAGTCATACAACCACAGCCACCAAGAATGCCATAGCAACTACAGCCCTAGTCCTACAACCACAGCCACCAAGAATGCCATAGCAACTACAGCCCGTCATACAACCACAGCCACCAAGAATGCCATAGCAACTACAGCCCTAGCCCTACAACCACAGCCACCAAGAATGCCATAGCAACTACAGCCCTAGTCATACAACCACAGCCACCAAGAATGCCATAGCAACTACAGCCCTAGCCATACAACCACAGCCACCAAGAATGCCATAGCAACTACAGCCCTAGTCATACAACCACAGCCACCAAGAATGCCATAGCAACTACAGCCCTAGTCATACAACCACAGCCACCAAGAATGCCATAGCAACTACAGCCCTAGTCATACAACCACAGCCACCAAGAATGCCATAGCAACTACAGCCCTAGTCCTACAACCACAGCCACCAAGAATGCCATAGCAACTACAGCCCTAGTCATACAACCACAGCCACCAAGAATGCCATAGCTCTAGTCATACAACCACAGCCACCAAGAATGCCATAGCAACTACAGCCCTAGTCCTACAAACACAGCCACCAAGAATGCCATAGCAACTAGAGCCTAGCCCTAGTGTCACATAGGTGAGCAAAACAGGAAGCTTCTTCCAGAGAGGATGGTGTGTAACAACAATGTTGGTATTTTATGCATGGCAAGAAGACTGATCAGAAGCACACACTGTCTGGAACAGAAAGATCTTCTTGGTGCCCTCCCTACCTTCAGAGGAAGTTTAGACACTGCACACTACACTCTCCACATACACACACCCTTACGTTGTCACGGTTGCAGAGGTCTTCAGTTAACTCTTTGTTCCTTAAGTTAGCAGTGGCTAACTCTTTCCTCTGCGCCTCCAACTTGCTCAGTGCCGATGACTTATCCTCCATCATCTGCTTCTTCTCCACCGAGTGGGTTTGCAGTCTCTCCTTAGCTTCATTCAACATCCGGTCCACAGTGGACTGAAGATGACCAACATTATTCTCGTTGATGCGCTCTTTTTCTCTGACCTGTGAAGTCGTAACAGACAGTGGGTGTGGTCAACTAGTACTGTACTATAGTGCTATTAATAGCCACCACCAAGATTACTAATTACTAACTCTATTATGATTAACTCCAGAGGTTAGCTCACTACTCTCGATAATTATTACTAGTTACTAGGTTGCTAATAGAGTCAATTAACGCTTAAAGGTTACTAGGTTACTAATTAACTCTTAAAGATCACCAACTCAAAAGGTTACTAATTCTGAACAGAAGCACACCCTGAATGGTGGACCAGAAACATCTTCTTGGAGCCCTCCCTACCTTCAGAGGAAGTTTAGACACCAGCACACTACATTCTCCAATACATTCCACTACTAACTCTTAACCCTATGCTTTGCTATACTCAATGGTTAAACTTTTTATATCATCTGAATCAGCAAAGATAGCAGAATCACCTTATCTATTGCAATTTAGTATATAATTGAATTATGTTTTTGGCAATTACTAGAGCACAACATTTTACGTTTTTCAAACTTTTTAATATTTATCTCAAGAACAACTAGCCTCACATGTATCATTCTGATACCATCATAACCAGCATTGAATTAGCTTTCAAATGATATGAAATTTAGTTGTAAAGAGAAAAAAATATTGAAAATATATTGAATTGAAATGTTGCTATTTTGGACGATAGTTTCCTCTTTTTACTATGGCGTGGCACAAAAAATTACAATAATTATTTAAAGGTTCTATAATGCAATCAATGCATTACGTAATGCATAAACAAAAAGAAAGCAATGCTAGAAACAAGAAAAGTGAAGCAGGTAGGTAGATAAATATTATTGAAATATGGTTATTTAAAGTGCGATTTTTCAATGGTGACTGAAGTAGAGGGTTAAAGGCTAAAGGAAGGTTATTCACTCAAAAGACAACTAACTCTAAAGATTACTAACTCTAAAAGATTACTAACTCTAAAAGATTACTAACTCTAAAAGATTACTAACTCTAAAAGATTACTAACTCTAAAAGATTACTAACTCTAAAAGATTACTAACTCTAAAAGATTACTAACTCTAAAAGATTACTAACTCTAAAAGATTGCTAACTCTAAAAGATTACTAACTATAAAAGATTACTAACTCTAAAAGATTACTAACTCTAAAAGATTACTAACTCTAAAAGATTACTAACTCTAAAAGATTACTAACTCTAAAAGATTACTAACTCTGAAGATTAATACTGTAACTCTAAACTCGAAAGATCATTGACTCTAAAGATAACTAACTCTAAAGATAACCAACTCTTAAAGACCCCCAAAGATCACTAACTCTAAAGACACCACTATAACAACAACAACAACAACAACAAAGAAGAAAGTACCAACAGGTTAACAACAACACAGACGCCGACCCTCTCACATCAGCAATCTCTCGCCGCATCTTCATTATGGTCTCGTTCTGTGTCTGTATCTGATTCTCCGCCGACCCTCTGTCCAGTTCGGCCTGGGTGAGCTCTTGGCTCTGCCGCTGCAAGATGTCCGTGTTCATCGCCACTGCCTGCTTGAGGTTGTGGCTCCGCTGAGTCAGCTCCATGCGCAGAGCGGACTCTTCTTTCTGGAGCTGAGTCAGCGGAGAATTATATTAATGACAACAACAATAGCAGATGGTGCACATATACATGTACAATGCATAGTTTGCAAGTGGAAATTACTAACAGCGTGTATGATTCAGTATGTTGTTACAAGATTACTAACAGTGTACATGATCCAGTTACATTGTTACAAGATTACTAACAGTGTACATGATCCAGTAACATTGTTACAAGATTACTAACAGTGTACATGATCCAGTAACATTGTTACAAGATTACTAACAGTGTACATGATCCAGTAACATTGTTACAAGATTACTAACAGTGTACATGATCCAGTTACACTGTTACAGCATGGTTCAAACTGAGAAGCTGCTTAACTTTGACTCCTCCCCTTTGACCACACCCCTCATCCACGAACCCAGCCATGTCCTCCTCTTACCTCATTGAACTCGGCTTTCAAGTCGTCCATTTGGCTGGTGAGCCGTTCGTTGGTCTCCGTCAGTGTATCAAACTCTTGCGTGCGCTCACTTAGTTCAAACTGGGTCTCACTCAAGGAAGACTGAAGTCTGCTTTGCTCAGATGCCGCCTGGAAGAAGAACAGTGCATGTGGTAAGGATCACCTTTCTAAAGAGGTTTGTTAGTGTAGACGGCAGCCAGTGGTCAATGTTAAGCAGAGCTGATATAATAATACAATAATACATACACCAATAATACATACACCAATAATACATACACCCATAATACATACACCAATAATACATACACCAATAATAGCTTGTAAATAGTTTTTCTCAGGATTCAATCATTACGGATAAGAGGCTAGCCAGTTTCTCAGTCTAGTCTTAATTTTCTATAAATTTCTTTCGACTGATGCAGTCCTAACAGGGCTAGGGCTAGGGCTAGGGCTAGGGCTAGGGCAGGAAGGGCTGGGCAGATACTGAGGTGCTCAGAATAGGAAACACTGTTACTAGCATTTCATTAGAAATGAGTTCCGTTAGCTGTTTCTGAAGTTTTCTCTTGCGCTTCAGTAGGTTTCCCATTCTGCATGGATTTCATTCGATGCAATCAAAGCACTTTTTGTGAACTCTTCACCTTCAACAGATTTACATGTAGCAATCACGTCTTTTCCATAGTGGCCAACCAGCGTACGGATAGAATCTTCTCCATGCGATGCATAATCCAGAAAATCAAATTTTGGAAGCTTCCTAGGATCAAAGATGCCAAAGGATGACGCTGCATCTCGAGAGCAAAAACTGCTTTTGATGTTGCTTGTCAGGTGATTAAGAAATAGTTTAGCTTCTGTTTCCTGGAAGCATTTTAATGTTTTTCCATTGTAACTTTGATTCCAGTGGCTGCCTCTAGGTCCTCATGTTCTCCCAACAACTGCAAGAGCCAGTTTCCTGCAGGAGTTGCAGCATTGTTCAGTGTGTATGCAGTAGACTCAAGGCTTGACATTGCAGTCAAATCAAGCCTTTGACCTAGAAGGGTTCTGCTCAACTTAGTTACTTGAGGTAAAGTGTATCTAACATAAAGATGGCTGCCACAGTCGAATGTTGGAGAGGAGGGAGCTTCTGGTTCATGTGTTGTGCAGTGTGTTGTTAAGGGCGACCACTATTGGCACTGTAGCTTGCCTCCTCTGCTTCTACACACCGTTCATGTGCTAAACAGCGGGTGTCTGAAGGCTGGACTATCTTCATCTCGGGCAAATCCAGAACTCACTGAATCGCTTTTCAGTGACTCACTTCTTTTAGGATAAATTTCCTAACGTAGTCAATGTTGTATGCAAATGCTTAGTTCCTGGAGTAGAGTTAGCTGCTTGAACACAAGCAAGCTGAAGCATGTGGCAGTGGCACGACACAAACAGTGTATGAGGGGAATTCTTCCTTAGTTGACTCGGAACTCCACTTTTCTCTTCGGAGAAAGTTGCCGCCCATGGCCACACGCTTGCTGAGCGGTTATTCTTCCGCTGTAAGTAATCCACCAGAGCGGAATATATAGTGCAGGCATCAATCTTCTTTAAAGGGATGATATCCATGAAGTGCTCTACTGCCATTCTCTTTTCAGTCCAACGATAGAAGATAGACAATTCTTCTACTGAATACAGTAATATCGGTACGCCCTCGTCAGCCATTCAACTAGAGGACTTTGCTCCGTAAATACCTTCAAGAAAGGATTCCCAACCCATTGGTCAATTCCTGTTATAAACTCCACTGCAGCATATTTTGATGTGCATACATGTATGCCTTCCAGCACTCTCGACGACGTTTCTAAGACCTTTCACCGCCACAGCTTAGAATTAAGTCAACCAAATACTTCAAAGTTGGAAGTACTATGAGTGGTATGTCGCCGAACAAGCTAACAGGTACACCTGAAGGAGTGCCTAATTGCTCTCCTGTTTTTCAACTTTTTCCCTGCAGTGTTGAATGACAACTCCCTCCTCCTCCTCTGCTCCGGAACCTGCTGGCTCTACTGCACAAGACTGGATAGGAACCTCACTACTACGGGAGTGAGCTCGCATTTTTTCGATTACCTTTTATCAGTTTTTTTTAAAGGCTTCGTCATCCATGCTCTTCCAGTTCTTGGGAGTCATCTCCACCTTTTCCTGCACACCTTACAGAAAGCAGCTTGGTGATCTTCACTGCACTCAAGCCAGGGCAACAACTCTTTCCTGTGCTTCCTGATGCTCACAGGAGGTCGAGACCTAGCACTTTACAGAAGTGGCAGGAGAGTGAGAGATGCATTGCTTTTCAGGTGGTGCAATCAGTCAGTCTCCGAGTTTTCCAATTCATCCTTAGAGACATTAGCACTAGCAGAAGAAGGTGGCCCTGGGTTAGAAGAGCTCGCACCAAAATATGGACGAATATGCATGAAAGTTATATATAGCCAGTGAAGTTTGAATAACACAAGTTGTGATATGGGGAGGGAACGAGTAGATAGATAGAGACAAGAGCTTCGAGGTCTTCAACATAAACTTCACGTGTGTTTTTTTAACGGTGTGGGGCCAGCTGCCGGCTTACTACAGTATGTACCTTCGCAAAGGATCCAGGGAACACTGGATTTTTTTAAATTTTATTATTATTATTATATAATCGGCCCCAACCATTTACAAAGGATCCTACAACAAGCTGCCAAAATAGAGATTTAGTCGAGATATTAACGCTTCTGTGTGTTTGGTATTTTTTAAATAGGCGTCAAACCAATATAGCGAGTACACTACCGGTCTTCACACACCCCTCCCCCCCCCCCCCCCCCCCCCCCACACACACACCTCGTTTAAGTGTTTGGCGAGGTCTTTGTTTCTCTTGACCTCAGTGAGAGCCATGGCCAACTCCTCCTCCAGCTCCTGCACTCTTTCACTCAACTCCATTTGTATGTTCATGGCCTGGGGCACATATCACATGATGGTCACATGACATTTACACGATTGCACTGTGACCACACACCCATATGTGCATGTAATATACAACAAACAGGAAAGGGACACAGAATACCGTAAAACTTGGTCGTTAAGCAATCCCCGCTAATAAGCGACTATCCTTTACTTGCCCCCCCCCCCCGAAATTTTACTTTGTGCATTGACAAGCACATTCAGACCACGCCCATTAGACAGCTATGTGTGCACCATGCCACGGATTGTAGCGAGCATAATTGCTGGCACTTGTAAGACCCACTTCAAGAAAACGGAGCCCCCTTTTTTCCCTTTTTTTTCCTTTCCGATAACTACCCTGAAAGCTCGAGAAAATTCTCGACACATGGCCAAGGACGATATTCAGCTCCTTCACAATGCCTCCGGCAAGCCTGTCGTAAGCAGTGCCTTCTTTCTCAGAGAAGAAAGAAGTATTTCTCCGACAAAGGGCAAGCAGACATGTAAGTGATGTCATCATACAACACCTTGCAAGAGTGTGGCCCTCTGTGGCTGACGGTGGAGAGGCCAGCACAGGCTTCAGTTGCTTCGCTCGTGGTTTCTGAAGTTGCAACAAGACGGTTATATTTATGTTGGTAAATCGTTATTTAAACGTGTGTTAGCCTCATGGATCCATTCCCCCCTTTGTTAGCATACATATGTTAATAGGCGCTGGCTCTCTTAGCCACTTAGCCAAGCGGTCAAAAAAAATTTTTTTTTTTAATAATAATAATAAAAATAACAAATAGTGATCACTTTGCGAATTGAAACTGCTTCGAGTTAGTAGCTTAATTAAGGGGGCATGCTACCATTTGTACATGAATATTCAAGAGCAAATTCACCCCCCTTCCACTCACTATATATTACAGGTTACATACATGTATGATGCAAGGGAAGACTCTCTAGGTAATACATATATATATATACATGTACATATATATATACCGTTTGTTTGAATTATAAATGTGGGGCAGGGTTGTATACAGAAATTTTGCCAAGGGGGGGCGAACTTGAGATATGGAAAAATAAGGGGGGGCGAGAATGATACAATGATGGTGTATGTAATGTATAAGGGTGGTGTCTAATTTCAAGGGGGGGGGCGAGAATGATACAAGGGGGGGCGAATGCCCCCTCCCGCCCCCCCTAAATACACCCCTGGTGGGGCGTGGTTTAATGTGGGCATGCCTTATGTGAGGTGTGGTTTAATGTGGGCATGTCTTTTGTGGGTGTGGTTTAATGAGGGCATGGTTTATGTGGACATGGCTTTTGTGGGCGTGGTTTATGTGGGGCGGGATGTTCTGTGGTTACTACTAGGTATGGCTTGACGGCCTGTAACTTACATTACTCCATGCATGTAACTCTATATAACAACATTTTCTATTTATGCATGTACATTAAGTACTCCGTAACTCACATGTTCTATTTATATGTTACATTAATATATATAACTCCATATAAATAGACACGTTCTTCTATAATGCTATATAAAGACATGTTCTATTTAAACACTAATTATTCCATAGCTCTATATTAAGGCGGGACTAATCCATTTCTGGGCCTTTTTTTAATTCGTTCATAACTTTTTTGTTCTATATACTATGATGTTGAAATTAGTACCAAAATGCTGCTCATTCAGAGAGCTTTCTAATGGTATATTTAGTTTTGACCTAGCACCATCCTGGTCAGAGTTGTGGACACCAAGGTGATTTCACTTTATTGCACTTTACTCAACACCTGTGTCACATAACCACTTACAATTTTGACAGCACTTAGAGAACCCACAGACATGCATTTTGAATAGATGAAAACATCATAACTTGTAAAATGGATTTTTAAGAAAGGTCAGTGTTTTGCTCATGATTAGCAACATTCCAGGGCTAATATCTCTCCCATAGATTTGTTTTAGTGGATTCTTTCTATTCAAATGAAAGAGTATGAAAAGAGCTTTCAAATGATATATTAAAAGTTGATATAGGACAAAGCATGGCCCAGTTATGTGCAAACAAACTTGAAATAACTCGTTTTGAGATAACGGCTCTTGAAAAAAGTACATTATTATGTTCTCTATATTCCTTTCAGGTTCGTAACTTCGAATTTATGTAGTCAATAGCATGGACAAAAGTGTGTATAACTTTGCAGTGAAGCATTCAAATGCTCTGAAACTTGAAATAGAAATACTACACGAACTATACTATAGAATGAATAAATAACTTTAAAAAATGTTTTTTCCCCGAACGAATGGATTAGTCCCGCCTTAAGGCATGTTCTATTTATACATTAAATTACTCCATAACCCTATATAAAGACATGCTCTATTTATACATTACATTACTCCATAACTTTATATTAAGGCATGCTCTATTTCAACACAAGAAGACTAAGGAGTGAGGTGTGGATGATTTTCACTCAGAAGACTTGCCATCTGCTAGTTATGGAGACTTGTAGGAGCTCGCTCATGCTACAGGTGGCCATCACTAATGACTGCCTTATTCTCTGGATTATCATGGCTGCAACAAACAGCTTCTCTACTCTACGCCGCACTCTGAGTTGCTATCCAAGCCTGGACATGACATGGCTATGATTTCATGTTGAAAACCAAGGACCCATCTATTCCACCAATCACGCCAACCAATGACTGACATTTAAACTCCAAACACAAACACTATACATGCGGTCAGGGGGTCTCTGGGTTGTTCCTCAATGTCCCCCTGTAGGGCTCTATATCTTGAACGAGGAAGAAACCTCGTGAATATTCATACTGTACATGTAGTCAAACAGAACACGTCTCACATTTGGTGGGGGGAGGGGACCAAGTGCATTCTAACTAAGAATCTTGACACAGCAAGGACCCAAACAAAATAATTATGTTAGAAAACTTGCACGTGTGTAAGAGCATGTGCACCAGAGCATGTGTGTAGAGCACGCGTGCAAGAGCACATGTATAAGAGCATGTGCACCAGAGCATGTGTGTAGAGCACGCGTGCAAGAGCACATAATTAAGAGCATACATGTATGTACCAGAGCATGTGTGTAGAGCATGCATGCAAGAGCACATGTATAAGAGCATGGGCACCAGAGCATGTGTGTAGAGCACGCATGCAAGAACACATGTACAAGAGCACATGTATCAGAGCATGTGCACCAGAGCATGTGTGTAGAGCATGCGTGCAAGAGCACATGTATCAGAGCATGTGCACCAGAGCATGTGTGTAGAGCACGCGTGCAAGAGCACATGTATCAGAGCATGTGCACCAGAGCATGTGTGTAGAGCATGCGTGCAAGAACACATGTACAAGAGCACATGTATCAGAGCATGTGCACCAGAGCATGTGTGTAGAGCATGCGTGCAAGAGCACATGTATCAGAGCATGTGCACCAGAGCATGTGTGTAGAGCACGCGTGCAAGAGCACATGTATCAGAGCATGTGCACCAGAGCATGCGTGCAAGAGCACATGTATAAGAGCATGTGCACCAGAGCATGTGTGTAGAGCACGCGTGCAAGAGCACATGTATCAGAGCATGTGCACCATAGCATGTGTGTAGAGCACGCGTGCAAGAGCACATGTATAAGAGCATGTGCACCAGAGCATGTGTGTAGAGCACGCGTGCAAGAGCACATGTATAAGAGCATGTGCACCAGAGCATGTGTAGAGCACGCGTGCAAGAGCACATGTATAAGAGCATGTGCACCAGAGCATGTGTGTAGAGCACGCGTGCAAGAGCACATGTATAAGAGCATGTGCACCAGAGCATGTGTGTAGAGCACGCGTGCAAGAGCACATGTATAAGAGCATGTGCACCAGAGCATGTGTGTAGAGCACGCGTGCAAGAGCACATGTATAAGAGCATGTGCACCAGAGCATGTGTGTAGAGCACGCGTGCAAGAGCACATGTATAAGAGCATGTGCACCAGAGCATGTGTGTAGAGCACGCGTGCAAGAGCACATGTATATAAGAGCATGTGCACCAGAGCATGTGCACAAGATCTTGCAAGAAGAACCACACGCCAAAAAATCAGAAGCACTAGAGCCCATTGGTGAATGTTGTACGCATACATATGTACACACACGTGTACACATCCTGACTCACTCACTCACACACATCCCCACTCACACACACATACTCACTCACTAACTCACACACACACACATACTCACACAAACATACTCACTTACACTCACATACACAATGACATACTCACTCACTCACTCACTCACACACATCCTCACTCACACACACACATCCTCACTCACACACACACATCCTCACTCACTCTAACACATATCCCCACTCACACACACATCCTCACTCTCTCTCTCTCATGCACACACACACACACCCTCACCTCCTCTAACTGAGCGGTCCGCTCGTCCAGACTGAACTGGAGGTCACCTATGGTTTGGTCTCTCTCCTCCATCATGGCCAGCTGCTCCTTGTTAAAACTGAAGTTGTCGTAGCCAATGCTGCTCATGCGGACAGAGTTCCGCTGCTGGATGAGGCGCTTCATGCGTCTGTTGCTATCCTTGATAGTCTTCATCTTAGGGGGGAGCAGATGGAAAGATAACAGGTATGATTAGAGTTGTGTGGGTGTGGTCAGTATTATGTAGTGTGGCCAGTATTATGTAGTGTGTGTGGTCATGAGTACTACAAAGATCGTACCCATGTCGACTATAACCAGTTAGAAAACCCTTTACCATTTAAAATCATATTCACCGAATCGTTATACGGATTTCAAAAACAGGTGCATGTGGATAATGGTAAAGGGTCATCTAATTGGTTGTGGTCTGCATGGGGATACCTTCGACCTGTCAATCCAGTATAACAATAAGCTTCAACTTGAAATTAGACTTCTCTCTAGCCTTCATCAGGAATAATGACTAGATGCTCTAGCCTTCATCAGGAATAATGACTAGATGCTCTAGCCTTCACCAGGAATAATGACTAGATGCTCCAGCCTTCACCAGGAATAATGACTAGATGCTCTAGTCTTCATCAGGAATAATGACTAGATGCTCTAGCCTTCATCAGGAATAATGACTAGATGCTCTAGCCTTCATCAGGAATAATGACTAGATGCTCTAGCCTTCATCAGGAATAATGACTAGATGCTCTAGCCTGCAACAGGAATAATGACTAGATGCTCTAGCCTTCATCAGGAATAATGACTAGATGCTCTAGCCTTCATCAGGAATAATGACTAGATGCTCTAGCCTTCATCAGGAATAATGACTAGATGCTGTAGCCTTCATCAGGAATAATGACTAGATGCTCTAGCCTTCATCAGGAATAATGACTAGATGCTCTAGCCTTCATCAGGAATAATGACTATATGCTCTAGCCTTCATCAGGAATAATGACTAGATGCTCTAGCCTTCATTGGTAATGTCACTACGTCAACTGAGAGTTCATTGAGAGTACATTTAAGACAATCCAATATGTACAGTAGTCGTTATTTCTCAAGAAAACATTTTTCTCTTGTTAATTATTTATTTATTTAATAATAACAACGACAATAAATTTCAAAACAACTATAAATGGTTAACTAGTTATGGAACAAGTCCTGTCCTGACCCCACCCCCCACCAGTTCAACAATACGAAGACCCATCAGCAGCAAACATGAGCAAGCAGAGATGAGCCACACCCCTATTCAACACTTCATCACTTTACCTAATTTCATTCTTAATTGGTACACACTGCACATGTCAGCGTATTCCACATAAGCCCGAGAGACCAGCTACATGTACAGCCAGCCTCCTTCAAGGACTTGGCGAGAGCTGCACAGGAGAGACTCCGCAACTAGCCTACTGTTGCAGATATTGTTATAGAAGAGCAAGTGAGCAGCTTCAACAGATCTTCAACAACCACCACTACTAGCAAGTGAGCAGCTTCAACACATCTTCAACAACCACCACTACTAGCAAGTGAGCAGCTTCAACACATCTTCAACAACCACCACTACTAGCAAGTGAGCAGCTTCAACACATCTTCAACAACCACCACTACTAGCAAGTGAGCAGCTTCAACACATCTTCAACAACCACCACTACTAGCAAGTGAGCAGCTTCAACACATCTTCAACAACCACCACTACTAGCAAGTGAGCAGCTTCAACACATCTTCAACAACCACCACTACTAGCAAGTGAGCAGCTTCAACACATCTTCAACAACCACCACTACTAGCAAGTGAGCAGCTTCAACACATCTTCAACAACCACCACTACTAGCAAGTGAGCAGCTTCAACACACATCTTCAACAACCACCGCTACTAGCAAGTAAGCAGCTTCAACACATCTTCAACAAAGCCCGAGAGACCAGCTACATGTACAGCCAGCCTCCTTCAAGGACTTGGCGAGAGCTGCACAGGAGAGACTCCGCAACTAGCCTACTGTTGCAGATATTGTTATAGAAGAGCAAGTGAGCAGCTTCAACAGATCTTCAACAACCACCACTACTAGCAAGTGAGCAGCTTCAACACATCTTCAACAACCACCACTACTAGCAAGTGAGCAGCTTCAACACATCTTCAACAACCACCACTACTAGCAAGTGAGCAGCTTCAACACATCTTCAACAACCACCACTACTAGCAAGTGAGCAGCTTCAACACATCTTCAACAACCACCACTACTAGCAAGTGAGCAGCTTCAACACATCTTCAACAACCACCACTACTAGCAAGTGAGCAGCTTCAACACATCTTCAACAACCACCACTACTAGCAAGTGAGCAGCTTCAACACATCTTCAACAACCACCACTACTAGCAAGTGAGCAGCTTCAACACATCTTCAACAACCACCACTACTAGCAAGTGAGCAGCTTCAACACACATCTTCAACAACCACCGCTACTAGCAAGTAAGCAGCTTCAACACATCTTCAACAACCACCACTACTAGCAAGCGAGCAGCTTCAACAACCACCACTACTAGCAAGTGAGCAGCTTCAACACATCTTCAACAACCACCACTACTAGCAAGTGAGCAGCTTCAACACATCTTCAACAACCACCACTACTAGCAAGTGAGCAGCTTCAACACATCTTCAACAACCACCAGTATACTAGCAAGTGAGCAGCTTCAACACATCTTCAACAACCACCAGTACTAGCAAGTGAGCAGCTTCAACACATCTTCAACAACCACCACTACTAGCAAGTGAGCAGCTTCAACACATCTTCAACAACCACCAGTACTAGCAAGTGAGCAGCTTCAACACATCTTCAACAACCACCAGTACTAGCAAGTGAGCAGCTTCAACACATCTTCAACAACCACCACTACTAGCAAGTGAGCAGCTTCAACACATCTTCAACAACCACCAGTACTAGCAAGTGAGCAGCTTCAACACATCTTCAACAACCACCACTACTAGCAAGTGAGCAGCTTCAACACATCTTCAACAACCACCACTACTAGCAAGTGAGCAGCTTCAACACATCTTCAACAACCACCACTACTAGCAAGTGAGCAGCTTCAACACATCTTCAAAAACCACCACTACTAGCAAGTGAGCAGCTTCAACACATCTTCAACAACCACCATTACTAGCAAGTGAGCAGCTTCAACACATCTTCAACAACCACCACTACTAGCAAGTGAGCAGCTTCAACACATCTTCAACAACCACCACTACTAGCAAGTGAGCAGCTTCAACACATCTTCAACAACCACCAGTATACTAGCAAGTGAGCAGCTTCAACACATCTTCAACAACCACCAGTACTAGCAAGTGAGCAGCTTCAACACATCTTCAACAACCACCACTACTAGCAAGTGAGCAGCTTCAACACATCTTCAACAACCACTAGTACTAGCAAGTGAGCAGCTTCAACACATCTTCAACAACCACCACTACTAGCAAGTGAGCAGCTTCAACACATCTTCAACAACCACCACTACTAGCAAGTGAGCAGCTTCAACACATCTTCAACAACCACCACTACTAGCAAGTGAGCAGCTTCAACACATCTTCAACAACCACCACTACTAGCAAGGGAGCAGCTTCAACACATCTTCAACAACCACCAGTACCAGCTTCAACACATCTTCAACAACCACTGGCACCCACGTCCATTTAATGCAATCGAGTAACCGATGAGCTGTTACGGCATTGGGAGATTTCGAGTCTCAAGCTAAAAGAGCCTCAAGCTAAAAGTAATAAAATGATCTGTTGCAGGCACGCACGCAGTTATGCGATGGAAACAGATCCATAAAAAGATGAACATCAAGTTGTCATATTTCCCGCAGACTTTCTAGATTTTTCTCTGCGTTGTGACTGCCTCAGCAAAAGACTCAAGGTGTGCATGGAGTCCTTTCAGAGCGATGTAATATCGGCTGAAACAACACAGCAGCTTCTTAGCAGAGATTCAAGTTTTAGCAGAGATGCGAGTTTTAGCAGAGATAGCAGAGATGAGAGTTTCAGCAGAGGTGCGAGTTTCAGCAGAGGTGCGAGTTTCAGAAGAGGTGTGAATTTTGATTTCTTGGGTGTTTTTTTATCCTCCATTTTGAAATAGAAGTCAAACCAATACATGCCACACACCCCAATACACACACATATACACACTCTCTCACACACACACACATATGCCTACATTGTATATAACGAGAAGGATTCCTCACCTCTTGGTTGGTCAGCATCAGTTCATCTTCTAACATTACATTTCTCTCCTGCGCAGACCTCAGACGCTCGCGAACCTGTAAGACCACACCTCAATAAAATTTATACTATCATAAAGCCACACCTACCAAAACATGCTCTATCAGCTCTATCACAACGGAATCCCCCCCCCCCCCCCCCCCCCCCCCCCACCTACAATCATCTGTACAATAAAATATGCTCACAGATCCTGAACGGCCATGCTCGCCATGACAACCAAAGCAATACCGTAAATCTGGAATACTTCGTTGTCATTAAATTTCGTAGTCCTACTAATCTACAAAAATTAAAAAATGGGAAAAAATTAAACGTTAATTTTAGGTGTGGCACCACTAGCCGCCGCTCGTGCAGACACAGCAGGTGGGGCAGACAAGAGAGCTTCATGACATGCTGGAAATATATATATATCCAAGACATTTGAAGTTCAGAGAAGTAAAGCTTTGGAAATTTCCTAAGTATGCGTCCAATATTAATGCCAGCTTTTTTCACCAATACATATGCAACTCACTCGCACTCCCTCAACTGTTAGTTTCCATGTACAGCCTGATAGCCTCTCACACAGCATGGCCCTATCTCATCCATAGCCTCTCGGCCTAGCAATCTCATCCATAGCTTGATAGCCTCTCACACAGCATGGCCTAGCAATGTCATCCATAGCTTGATAGCCTCTCACACAGCATGGCCTAGCAATGTCATCCATAGCTTGATAGCCTCTCACACAGCATGGCCTAGCAATGTCATCCATAGCTTGATAGCCTCTCGCACAACATGGCCTAGCAATGTCATCCATAGCTTGATAGCCTCTCACACAGCATGGCCTAGCAATGTCATCCATAGCTTGATAGCCTCTCGCACAACATGGCCTAGCAATGTCATCCATAGCTTGATAGCCTCTCACACAGCATGGCCTAGCAATGTCATCCATAGCTTGATAGCCTCTCACACAGCATGGCCTAGCAATGTCATCCATAGCTTGATAGCCTCTCACACAGCATGGCCTAGCAATGTCATCCATAGCTTGATAGCCTCTCACAAAGCATGGCCTAGCAATGTCATCCATAGCTTGATAGCCTCTCACACAGCATGGCCTAGCAATGTCATCCATAGCTTGATAGCCTCTCGCACAACATGGCCTAGCAATGTCATCCATAGCTTGATAGCCTCTCACACAGCATGGCCTAGCAATTGCAAACTAATTTGTCGACCTCGAGTTCTACAATAATGACATGAAATATTCTCATACGGAATAAACACAAAGCACTCCAGATTTTCGGTATTAAAGAAGAACACATCCATAGAACATGTGCACCTGCAAAGGTAAGACCTACAAACTCAATATACCTCGAAGCAGACTATGGCTGCCTATAATTAGGGTGAACTCATCTGACAAACAGGGCTCGTCATCATGGTTGCTAAACTCCATTGAGACGTCTGTCCTACTAGATGTGTTTTCTGCGGTGACATACGTAAATGGCGCAGGTGTGGAGATAACAAGTGATAATTTGACGATGAAGACTAGCACTGCACCCTGCTTTCATGTGGGCATTAATTAGCAGTGTGGTGGTTGTCATACTGGAGGAGGGCTGCACTGCCAGAGAGTGCATGGGATGAGGAGAGAGCAGCAAACACTAGTAGGAGAGAACTGAGGGCTGCACTGCCAGAGAGTGCATAGTGGGAGAGAACTGAGGGCTGCACTGCCAGAGAGTGCATAGTGGGAGAGAACTGAGGGCTGCACTGCCAGAGAGTGCATAGTGGGAGAGAACTGAGGGCTGCACTGCCAGAGAGTGCATGGGATGAGGAGAGATCAGCAAACACTAGTAGGAGAGAACTGAGGGCTGCACTGCCAGAGAGTGCATGGGATGAGGAGAGAGCAGCAAACACTAGTAGGAGAGAACTGAGGGCTGCACTGCCAGAGAGTGCATGGGATGAGGAGAGACCAGCAAACACTAGTAGGAGAGAACTGAGGGCTGCACTGCCAGAGTACAGGGATGAGGAGAGACGGGAGGACAGAGGACCTATCTTGAAAGCTATGTATGTATTCGGGGAAAAAGAGCTAATTACTCCGAACCTGTAGAGCAAGTCTCTCGAGGTGAACAAAGAAGGGACTACACATATGTAGCAATGGCCATTTAAGCCTTTGACTTTCTTCCTCGGAAACAGGATTGCTACAGAACTATTTCCACATCCCACATGGCGTTAAGCTCCTGTTAGCCAATGATGGGAACAATTCCTACAACATGCTCTTTATTGACATCCTTCACAAGATGGCTACAATGGTGGTGTGAAGGATTCGGTCTTTCAGGATTCGTGTCCTCAGGAAGAGAAGTCACCGAACCGTTGGCAATCGTGAAGTTAATGATCATGAAAATAGGTGTCAATCATGACAAATATACTTTATAAAACTAAACTCTCATATACTAAACCTAAATATATGTACTAAACCTAAGAATGATTGGCTAGACAGAAATGAAAAATCACCAACTAAATAAGAAGTGGAACCTTGTGGTCACCACTTCCTTATTTACCGTAAACAGACATTGATACGTGGTGCAGGATCTGGAGTGGCATTAATCACATGTGACATATGAGATCAAATATGACATCACGTCACATGGTC
Organism: Cladorhizidae sp. MBARI D1340-BT2; assembly: GCA_028752905.1. Classification (NCBI taxonomy): domain Eukaryota; kingdom Metazoa; phylum Porifera; class Demospongiae; order Poecilosclerida; family Cladorhizidae; species Cladorhizidae sp. MBARI D1340-BT2. Next base: position 16,371,030 of record JAQNBH010000003.1, on the reverse strand, counting down.
TGTCCTCCCACCAGCGACGAGTTCCACCAACCAATCCTCCACAGTTGGGTACGACTTAAAGTGCTTTGGAACTTCACAGGCCTGGGAGGAGTTACCTGCGCTACTGTATGTACAGGGAGCCTGGGGAAAGGACTGGAAGTCCCCTACAAATAAGTAGGAGAATCCCGTTGGGATATTACGAACCAATCGAAGCTAATATTCACTAGTAAAATGCTTGCCGACATTTTGTTGAAATATGTTGCCTAGCTACATATAATACACATGTCATAATTAGTACCCACCCCCCTTCGATATCAGCACTTTACAATGCCCAACAAAGACTGTATGTAATGGCAATAAAATGGGCACTTAACAACTTTACGTGCACTAAACATTGAGAGGCTTAATTAACAACCAGAGTTTATGGTAATAACAATAATAATAGTAATAGTATAGTAATAATAATAATAATAATAATAATAATAATAATAATAATAATAATAATAATAATAATAATAATAATAATAATAATAATAATAATAATAATAATAGAATATTACTACTACTGCTGCTGCTACTACTACTACTACTGTACCAATAATAAATTAATAATAATTATAATTATAATAGAACACTACTACTGCTGCTGCTGCTATTACTACTACCAATAATAATAATAATAATAATAATAATAATAATTAATAATAATAATAATAATAATAATAATAATAATAATAACAACAACAACAACAACAACAACAACAATTAATAATAATAATAATAATAATAATAATAACTAATATAATAATAATAATAATAATAATAATAATAATAATAATAATAATAATACAATACAATACAACAACAACAGCAACAACAACAACAACAACAATAAAATATTCGTAGTCCACGCAAAATAATAAAATTATATTTGTGACAAACTTTTTTTTAGTGTATAAGAAGCTTGTTTGGAGGAAGAACAACGTTGTAGTAGTTTCGCTATCCCTCACTGCAATGTGGTATTTATCAAGTCAAGGGAGAAATGTACATAGTACCAGAATCCCATGGCTTCCTACAAGTCCAGAGATCTACCGTCCAAAGCGATCCCTCTGGCTAGCGATGAAGTGGACAAAACTAAAGAAGATGTCACCTGCTTCCGGTGAGCTAGTAGCAGTGTGGTCTTCCCTCCTCCCAAGATAATCGAGCAGACCTTAGCCATGTTTCTGGAAGGTGGTGGCTTACTTAGCTAATCACCTACTGCCATGTGGATTGATGGAGGGTGTATCCGTCTCTCCAATGATCCACCCCTACTCACACTGCACCAACAGCCGGTTCACACTGGCAGGACCTGCACCAACAGCCGGCCAGCATCACTCCTACTTACACTGGCAGGACCTGCACCAACCATGCACCAGCATCCCCTACTCACACTGGCAGGATCTGCACCAACCATGCACCAGCATCCCTTACTCACACTGGCAGGACCTGCACCAACCGTGCGCCAGCCATCCTCGAATGCCTCACACACCCATCCGAGCTCTGTGACAGAGGAGGACTTCCCCCCCCCCCCCCTCCCCCTCCCTTTGCAGATATCCCTGTGCAAGCCGGAACAAAACTTCATACAAGTATTAGGATCATGCTTTCTAGCACCAGTTTCATTCCAGTGCAATCCCATTTGAGTGCAGGTTCCACGCGTGCATGGAAATATTTCAAATGAAAATTATAACTGACAGATAATTATAGAACTGCGAGTCCATTGCTACAGCAGCTTGTACATACACATCTTATATAGCTGGATTATTCTTTGCACTATTACTAATGTACACATCTTATATAGCTGGATTATTCTTTGCACTATTACTAATGTACACATCTTATATAGCTGGATTATTCTTTGCACTATTACTAATGTACACATCTTATATAGCTGGATTATTCTTTGCACTATGACTAATGTACATGTACACACATCAGGTACAGGAACATTTCTCGGGGGAGAAGGGCTTCTACTATTTTAAGAAGCTCTTGTGTAGCAAAAGCCAACTGCACCTAACAGACCTGTTTCAACAACTACACTACAGGAATCACTGCAATGGACAAAGGGAAGGGGGAAAACAGATGCAGGTGGGGGGTTGTTACTCGTGTAGAGGACGCTTGCACCGTGATCCTACATTGTAAGTGTCTTCAGGTTCAATGACCATCTTGCGGTGGAGTGAGCAAGTGTGAGCTATGTAGAGCACATGTGTGTAGCTACATATACATAGCAAAATCTCTGCATCCATTCAAACAAAAGCTTGCCATTCACAAAGCTTGCCATTGACTGTGTGTACATACAGCTCCAGGCAAGGACCTGCTGGTTGTCTTCATGTCCTGCCAGTGCCTCAGCTGTAGCTAGTGTTCTTCGTGATCCTCAGACTCTCTACCACTTCCAAGTCGTCGACTTCAACTTCTTCCAAGTCTGCAAGATCATTATCCTCATTTGTTTCGTGCAGATTTTGCCAAGCTTGCTATGTATGTACATGTGCATCTACACACATGCACACTGCCTATCCTACATGTACATGTAGATCGCAGAAATAGCAGAGTGGGCGCTTGCTACCAGGAGGGAGCTTAATACCCACTTTACAACACTGGCTGAGACCTTTCTTATTGGCTCCAACCTCCCCCCCTCCCTCCCCCCACTACTTTCCTTCAGTCCCCTCACACCTTCCACCCACACACCTCACCTTCATCCCTCCCTCCCAATTCCCCAGGTAAACAAGAGGACAGAGGAGTGTCCTCGCTCCGTGCAGGCCCTCCTCTGTCTCGCTTATGGTAAGATTCTCTTTGACGGCTACCCCATGCTGTCAATGACTCTCTGTCATTCTGCACTGCCCTCGACTGAACGACAAATATTCAGGTGGGGGGGGGGGGGGGGGGTATGGCTACAAGCTAGGCAAGCACCATGAATGAGGGAGGGGGGGGGGTTACTTTTATTGGTAAAATATTCAAGTTTGAGGCCAACCCTCGGAAGATTTTCCACCGCAGTGTAGTATAGGATGTATATGACATCTAACTCCAATCCCCCCCCCCCCACCACCACAATAATGAGACGATGACTTGCCTTCTCGTCTAGGGCCTTATGGTGGTCGAAGAGGGACTTGAGAGCTTTGAGGACTTCGACCTCTGAACTGACCCCGGCATTGCTAGTCTGTCTCTTGATAACTGTCATCCGTAAAGATCGCTCGTGACGAGCAACAAGACACTCTAAATGTTCCAACAACAACTATGACACCGACAACAACACCAACAACAACAACAGCAACAACAACAGCAACAACAACAGCAACACAACAACAACAACAGTAAAAGAGCAACATTACGTATGCACACGGGCATTACTTGTGGGATGGGGGGGAGGGGGGAGGGGGCGATACCAAAAAAATACAAATACTTACAAAAACTTGTGGTTACGACTTTTGAGCTCCATAGATTCTGTGTACTTCTCTCTTATGAGCTTGATATTTGTAGAGTTCAAAAGGTAGTTCTCTCTGTGTGCTCTCTTGTTGCATACATGTACATACAGTAGGTATAACCATGCCCAAGTTACTGCAGCCATAAGTTGGGAACTCAAAACCTGCATGCCTGAATCCTCTGCAGCTCTGGCTCATGATTGGACAGTGCTCGACAGGTGAAACTACTTGTACCTACGAAGTACTACTCTACAAAACGAGTAGTTTCAATAACGTGACTACCTAGTCCAGCGTGAGTGCTAAATGATTTCCAGCGACCATGACTACCTACATACGTAGCCATGTTTTAGCGTCTACTGAAGATACTCCATGGATAGTTGTCTAGTACTTTCCAATCAGAAGCCACAACCACAGAGAATTCAGGCAGCAGGTTTGGAGTTCCCAACTTTGATTGCCTGTAACTTTGGCATGGTTATACCTATGCAACATTTATAGTAGCACACACGAGAGATCTATCGTTCGATATATATATATATCAAGTTCATAGAATGAAGCGTGCAGAATTTATGGAATTCTAAAATGATAACTACAAGTTTTGTAAGCATTATGGTATCCCCCCCCCCCCCCCCCCCCCCCCCCCCCCCCCCCCCACACACACACACACACTGCTGGCCATTATCTTGCTAACCCATGCTATTAATTAAGTGCTCCCCTTAATGAAAACACTCTTATTGTAGAGTAGGGCTTCCTCTAGCCACAAGGGGCCAGAACTGCAGAGAAGTCAGACATGCAGGTTTTGAGGCCCCAACTTTGACTGCCTGTTACTTGAGCATAGTGTTTAGTATCAAAAGAGAGCACAGAGAGAGAGAGTTATCTTTTGAGCTACATATATATATATCAAGTCCATGGAGTGAAATGTGCAGCATCTACAGAGTTCTAAAGTCGTTTCCAAAGGGTTTTTTTAACACTTTGTAAAAAAAATAGTATCGTTGCCCCTTTAATGACTAGCTTTTACGAAGCTAAGCGGGAGAGTTTCAACAGTAATACTATTAGGGAGGGGTTATTTTCCAGGGGATAAATATTCACAAAGTGTATCTAACAGAAGAATTTGGGGGGCATGGATAATATTCGTGGATTGGGTAACATATGGTGGAAGCCACACCTGCTCTGCTGTTCTTCACCACACCTACTTGCGGATCGGAGTCTAGTTGTAAAAACCGTGAATATTAAACTCTTAAAAAATATCCCTCTCTACGATGTACTAAATAATAGTTTACAGCAACAACAAACCTGGAAAAGGGATGACAATGTCACCAGTGGATCATTATTGAAACCTTCCCGCCAGCCCAACCCATCCATAAACAAACAAACAACAACAACATTAGCATCATGTTGAGTGGGACTCACCCGAGTGTTGCTTCTCTCTGACTTCAATTCTCCTACTTCCTCCTCCTTCTCAGATATCCGGTCTTTGGCTGCCGCTAACTCTCGAGCAAGTTGAGCAAACGATCGAGCCACTGGCCACTTGTTCAGGTCGTCTGCCATTCCATTGGTCACTCCACCAGAGTTACGGATAACTTCCAGCATGGATAGGAGTTGTTCTTCGTCCTAGAGAAGTGTGTGTATGTGTGTGTGGGAGGGGGCGGGGGGGGGGGGGGGGGGAAGAACTGTTACTGCCAGTAGCCTATTTAATTGATTCATAAGAGTAAAAGGGGTCTGGAATCCTCCCTGGAGAAAGGGAGGGAGGAGAAGAGGGAAAAAATTGAAGACGGAGAGTAAGGCAAAAGGGAGACAGAAGAGGGACAGAGGGCAAGCGAGAGAGAAAGAGTGAGAGATGGCAAGAGAGAGAGGGGAGAAGAGGGAGGGGAGGAGGTGATGTGCATGTACCAGAGAGAGAGAGAGAGCATCTCATTGAAACACGTCTGAAATCCAGTCTACACTTGTAATGGGAATGGACTTGAATTCACCACAGCAAATACAAAGCAAACATATTCATCACCGAGGCCACTGGTTTTCCACAGCAAATGCAAACATATTCATCACCGAGGCCACTGGTTTTCCACAGCAAATACAAAGCAAACATATTCATCACTGAGGCCACTGGTTTTCCACAGCAAATGCAAACATATTCACCACCGAGGCCACTGGTTTTCCACAGCAAATGCAAACATATTCATCACCGAGGCCACTGGTTTTCCACAGCAAATACAAAGCAAACATATTCATCACTGAGGCCACTGGTTTTCCACAGCAAATGCAAACATATTCACCACCGAGGCCACTGGTTTTCCACAGCAAATGCAAACATATTCATCACCGAGGCCACTGGTTTTCCACAGCAAATACAAAGCAAACATATTCATCACTGAGGCCACTGGTTTTCCACAGCAAATGCAAACATATTCACCACCGAGGCCACTGGTTTTCCACAGCAAATGCAAACATATTCATCACCGAGGCCACTGGTTTTCCACAGCAAATACAAAGCAAACATATTCATCACACTGAGGCCACTGGTTTTCCACAGCAAATACAAACATATTCATCACCGAGGCCACTGGTTTTCCACAGCAAATACAAAGCAAACATATTCATCACTGAGGCCACTGGTTTTCCACAGCAAATACAAAGCAAACATATTCATCACTGAGGCCACTGGTTTTCCACAGCAAATACAAAGCAAACATATTCATCACTGACGCCACTGGTTTTCCACAGCAAATACAAAGCAAACATATTCATCACCGAGGCCACTGGTTTTCCACAGCAAATACAAACATATTCATCACCGAGGCCACTGGTTTTCCACAGCAAATACAAAGCAAACATATTCATCACTGAGGCCACTGGTTTTCCACAGCAAATACAAAGCAAACATATTCATCACTGAGGCCACTGGTTTTCCACAGCAAATACAAAGCAAACATATTCATCACACTGAGGCCACTGGTTTTCCACAGCAAATGCAAACATATTCATCACCGAGGCCACTGGTTTTCCACAGCAAATACAAAGCAAACATATTCATCACTGAGGCCACTGGTTTTCCACAGCAAATACAAAGCAAACATATTCATCACTGAGGCCACTGGTTTTCCACAGCAAATACAAAGCAAACATATTCATCACACTGAGGCCACTGGTTTTCCACAGCAAATGCAAACATATTCATCACCGAGGCCACTGGTTTTCCACAGCAAATACAAAGCAAACATATTCATCACTGAGGCCACTGGTTTTCCACAGCAAATGCAAACATATTCACCACCGAGGCCACTGGTTTTCCACAGCAAATGCAAACATATTCATCACCGAGGCCACTGGTTTTCCACAGCAAATACAAAGCAAACATATTCATCACACTGAGGCCACTGGTTTTCCACAGCAAATACAAACATATTCATCACCGAGGCCACTGGTTTTCCACAGCAAATACAAAGCAAACATATTCATCACTGAGGCCACTGGTTTTCCACAGCAAATACAAAGCAAACATATTCATCACTGAGGCCACTGGTTTTCCACAGCAAATACAAAGCAAACATATTCATCACTGACGCCACTGGTTTTCCACAGCAAATACAAAGCAAACATATTCATCACCGAGGCCACTGGTTTTCCACAGCAAATACAAACATATTCATCACCGAGGCCACTGGTTTTCCACAGCAAATACAAAGCAAACATATTCATCACTGAGGCCACTGGTTTTCCACAGCAAATACAAAGCAAACATATTCATCACTGAGGCCACTGGTTTTCCACAGCAAATACAAAGCAAACATATTCATCACACTGAGGCCACTGGTTTTCCACAGCAAATACAAAGCAAACATATTCATCACCGAGGCCACTGGTTTTCCACAGCAAATACAAACATATTCATCACCGAGGCCACTGGTTTTCCACAGCAAATACAAAGCAAACATATTCATCACTGAGGCCACTGGTTTTCCACAGCAAATACAAAGCAAACATATTCATCACTGAGGCCACTGGGTTTCCACAGCAAATACAAAGCAAACATATTCATCACTGAGGCCACTGGTTTTCCACAGCAAATGCAAACATATTCACCACCGAGGCCACTGGTTTTCCACAGCAAATGCAAACATATTCATCACCGAGGCCACTGGTTTTCCACAGCAAATGCAAACATATTCATCACCGAGGCCACTGGTTTTCCACAGCAAATACAAAGCAAACATATTCATCACTGAGGCCACTGGTTTTCCACAGCAAATGCAAACATATTCACCACCGAGGCCACTGGTTTTCCACAGCAAATGCAAACATATTCATCACCGAGGCCACTGGTTTTCCACAGCAAATACAAAGCAAACATATTCATCACACTGAGGCCACTGGTTTTCCACAGCAAATACAAACATATTCATCACCGAGGCCACTGGTTTTCCACAGCAAATACAAAGCAAACATATTCATCACTGAGGCCACTGGTTTTCCACAGCAAATACAAAGCAAACATATTCATCACTGAGGCCACTGGTTTTCCACAGCAAATACAAAGCAAACATATTCATCACTGACGCCACTGGTTTTCCACAGCAAATACAAAGCAAACATATTCATCACCGAGGCCACTGGTTTTCCACAGCAAATACAAACATATTCATCACCGAGGCCACTGGTTTTCCACAGCAAATACAAAGCAAACATATTCATCACTGAGGCCACTGGTTTTCCACAGCAAATACAAAGCAAACATATTCATCACTGAGGCCACTGGTTTTCCACAGCAAATACAAAGCAAACATATTCATCACACTGAGGCCACTGGTTTTCCACAGCAAATACAAAGCAAACATATTCATCACCGAGGCCACTGGTTTTCCACAGCAAATACAAACATATTCATCACCGAGGCCACTGGTTTTCCACAGCAAATACAAAGCAAACATATTCATCACTGAGGCCACTGGTTTTCCACAGCAAATACAAAGCAAACATATTCATCACTGAGGCCACTGGGTTTCCACAGCAAATACAAAGCAAACATATTCATCACTGACGCCACTGGTTTTCCACAGCAAATACAAAGCAAACATATTCATCACCGAGGCCACTGGTTTTCCACAGCAAATACAAACATATTCATCACCGAGGCCACTGGTTTTCCACAGCAAATACAAAGCAAACATATTCATCACTGAGGCCACTGGTTTTCCACAGCAAATACAAAGCAAACATATTCATCACTGAGGCCACTGGTTTTCCACAGCAAATACAAAGCAAACATATTCATCACTGAGGCCACTGGTTTTCCACAGCAAATACAAAGCAAACATATTCATCACCGAGGCCACTGGTTTTCCACAGCAAATACAAAGCAAACATATTCATCACCGAGGCCACTGGTTTTCCACAGCAAATACAAAGCAAACATATTCATTACCGAGGCCACTGGTTTCCCACAGCAAATGCACATATTCATCACCGAGGCCACTGGTTTTCCACAGCAAATGCAAACATATTCATCACCGAGGCCACTGGTTTTCCACAGCAAATACAAAGCAAACATATTCATCACACTGAGGCCACTGGTTTTCCACAGCAAATACAAACATATTCATCACCGAGGCCACTGGTTTTCCACAGCAAATACAAAGCAAACATATTCATCACTGAGGCCACTGGTTTTCCACAGCAAATACAAAGCAAACATATTCATCACTGAGGCCACTGGTTTTCCACAGCAAATACAAAGCAAACATATTCATCACTGACGCCACTGGTTTTCCACAGCAAATACAAAGCAAACATATTCATCACCGAGGCCACTGGTTTTCCACAGCAAATACAAACATATTCATCACCGAGGCCACTGGTTTTCCACAGCAAATACAAAGCAAACATATTCATCACTGAGGCCACTGGTTTTCCACAGCAAATACAAAGCAAACATATTCATCACTGAGGCCACTGGTTTTCCACAGCAAATACAAAGCAAACATATTCATCACACTGAGGCCACTGGTTTTCCACAGCAAATACAAAGCAAACATATTCATCACCGAGGCCACTGGTTTTCCACAGCAAATACAAACATATTCATCACCGAGGCCACTGGTTTTCCACAGCAAATACAAAGCAAACATATTCATCACTGAGGCCACTGGTTTTCCACAGCAAATACAAAGCAAACATATTCATCACTGAGGCCACTGGGTTTCCACAGCAAATACAAAGCAAACATATTCATCACTGACGCCACTGGTTTTCCACAGCAAATACAAAGCAAACATATTCATCACCGAGGCCACTGGTTTTCCACAGCAAATACAAACATATTCATCACCGAGGCCACTGGTTTTCCACAGCAAATACAAAGCAAACATATTCATCACTGAGGCCACTGGTTTTCCACAGCAAATACAAAGCAAACATATTCATCACTGAGGCCACTGGTTTTCCACAGCAAATACAAAGCAAACATATTCATCACTGAGGCCACTGGTTTTCCACAGCAAATACAAAGCAAACATATTCATCACCGAGGCCACTGGTTTTCCACAGCAAATACAAAGCAAACATATTCATCACCGAGGCCACTGGTTTTCCACAGCAAATACAAAGCAAACATATTCATTACCGAGGCCACTGGTTTCCCACAGCAAATGCACATATTCATCACCGAGGCCACTGGTTTTCCACAGCAAATGCAAAGCAAACATATTCATCACTGAGGCCACTGGTTTTCCACAGCAAATACAAAGCAAACATATTCATCACCGAGGCCACTAGTTTTCCACAGCAAATACAAAGCAAACATATTCATCACCGAGGCCACTAGTTTTCCACAGCAAATACAAAGCAAACATATTCATCACTGACGCCACTGGTTTTCCACAGCAAATACAAAGCAAACATATTCATCACCGAGGCCACTGGTTTTCCACAGCAAATACAAACATATTCATCACCGAGGCCACTGGTTTTCCACAGCAAATACAAAGCAAACATATTCATCACCGAGGCCACTAGTTTTCCACAGCAAATACAAAGCAAACATATTCATCACCGAGGCCACTAGTTTTTTACAGCAAATACAAAGCAAACATATTCATCACTGAGGCCACTGGTTTTCCACAGTAAATGCAAACATATTCATCACCGAGGCCACTGGTTTTCCACAGCAAAAGCAAAGCAAACATATTCATCACCGAGGCCACTGGTTTTCCACAGCAAATGCAAAGTAAACATATTCATCACCGAGGCTACTGGTTTTTCACAGCAAATGCAAACATATTCATCACCGAGGCCACTGGTTTTCCACAGTAAATGTAAATATATTCATCACCGAGGCCACTGGTTTTCCACAGCAAATGCAAACATATTCATCACCGAGGCCACTGGTTTTCCACAGCAAATACAAAGCAAACATATTCATCACCGAGGCCACTGGTTTTCCACAGCAAATGCAAACATATTCATCGCTGAGGTCACTGGTTTTCCACAGCAAATCCAAAGCAAACATATTCATCACCGAGGCCACTGGTTTTTCACAGCAAATACAAAGCAAACATATTCATCACCGAGGCCACTGGTTTTCCACAGTAAATGCAAACATATTCATCGCCGAGGCCACTGGTTTTTCACAGCAAATACAAAGCAAACATATTCATCACCGAGGCCACTGGTTTTCCACAGCAAATGCAAACATATTCATCACCGAGGCCACTGGTTTTCCACAGCAAATGCAAACATATTCATCGCCGAGGCCACTGGTTTTTCACAGCAAATACAAAGCAAACATATTCATCACCGAGGCCACTGGTTTTCCACAGCAAATGCAAACATATTCATCACCGAGGCCACTGGTTTTCCACAGCAAATGCAAACATATTCATCACCGAGGCCACTGGTTTTCCACAGCAAATGCAAACATATTCATCACTGAGGCCACTGGTTTTCCACAAAGCAAACATATTCATCACTGAGGCCACTGGTTTTCCACAGCAAATGCAAACATATTCATCCCCGAGGCCACTGGTTTTCTACAGCAAATGCAAACATATTCATCACCGAGGCCACTGGTTTTCCACAGCAAATGCAAACATATTCATCACTGAGGCCACTGGTTTTCCACAGCAAATGCAAACATATTCATCACTGAGGCCACACAGCAAATACAAAGGAAACATATTCATCACCGAGGCCACTGGTTTTCCACAGCAAATGCAAACATATTCATCACCGAGGCCACTGGTTTTCCACAGCAAATGATATGTACAAGATATTATATGGAGGCCCTAAATCTTGTTCTGAAAAGCAAAATGTGAATTAGGAATATTAATTAGAGCCCTACCCGCCAGAACTATCTAGTTGTTTGGTCTCAATCACTAAAATGAGCTGTCTTGCCTCCTCTGCCGTGTACTTCTTCCTGTAGGCCGCCATTTTTAAAAGTCCCAGCTCAGCTGATCTGCTACATGCCCTAACCACGCTCGATTCCAGCCAAACTCGCCAATGAACAGGCCCGAAACCTACGCAGAATTGATGTGTATAACCTGATCCACAATACTGAAGATTGCCGCAGAGCTTGCTACGGTAGTTGCATCTGGCGAGAAGTTGAAAAACTGATGCCGCCGTAGCAGCGGCATTGGCAAGCAGTAGAAAATTTCCAATGCCGCTGTGGGGGCTGCATTGGCAGTGAAAGGGTTAACCTTGATCATGATTCCTGATGAAACCTTAACCTTGATCATAATTCCTGATGAAACCTTAACCTTGATCATGATTCCTGATGAAACCTTAACCTTGATCATGATTACTGATGAAACCTTAACCTTGATCATAATTCCTGATAAAACCTTAACCTTGATCATGCTTCCTGGTGAAGGCTAGATTATTCTATCCTAAATGTCAAGAATATTTTTAGGTTGGTTATGGAGCTACAAGGTTGGTTATGGAGAGAGACATTCATTAAACTTTGATCTTTTGACTCCACCCCTTACTACAGTTACTGGGTGTGCGTCCCTGTCATCTTGACTGAGGTGCTCACCATCTTCTCGTGTGGAGCCAATCAATGTGTGTGGGAGTTGTTCCCTTTGGTTGCATTTACAACTCTTTCTGTGTAATTTAGTTTCAGATGTATCAAGTGACATCATCAAGTAGACGATAATGCAAATATATAATGCAGCCATGCAAAATAAGGGCTCATGAGCTATGTAGGCAACACAGACATTAGGTAAGGCCAGCAGTGAAGGATTGTGAGCTAGGAGACACAGATATAAGGTACTTAAGGCCAGCGGTGAAGGATTGTGAGCTAGGGGACACAGACATTAGGTAAGGCCAGCAGTGAAGGATTGTGAGCTAGGGGACACAGACATTAGGTAAGGCCAGCAGTGAAGGATTGTGAGCTAGGGGACACAGACATTAGGTAAGGCCAGCAGTGAAGGATTGTGAGCTAGGGGACACAGACATTAGGTAAGGCCAGCAGTGAAGGATTGTGAGCTAGGAGACACAGACATTAGGTAAGGCAAGCAGTGAAGGATTGTGAGCTAGGGTACACACAGACATTAGGTAAGGCCAGCAGTGAAGGATTGTGAGCTAGGGGACACAGACATTAGGTAAGTCCAGCAGTGAAGGATTGTGAGCTAGGGAACACAGACATTAGGTAAGGCCAGCAGTGAAGGATTGTGAGCTAGGGGACACAGACATTAGGTAAGGCCAGCAGTGAAGGATTGTGAGCTAGGGAACACAGACATTAGGTAAGGCCAGCAGTGAAGGATTGTGAGCTAGGGGACACAGACATTAGGTAAGGCCAGCAGTGAAGGATTGTGAGCTAGGGGACACAGACATTAGGTAAGGCAAGCAGTGAAGGATTGTGAGCTAGGGGACACAGACATTAGGTAAGGCCAGCAGTGAAGGATTGTGAGCTAGGGGACACAGACATTAGGTAAGGCCAGCAGTGAAGGATTGTGAGCTAGGGGACACAGACATTAGGTAAGGCCAGCAGTGAAGGATTGTGAGCTAGGGGACACAGACATTAGGTAAGGCCAGCAGTGAAGGATTGTGAGCTAGGGGACACAGACATTAGGTAAGGCCAGCGGTGAAGGATTGTGAGCTAGGGGACACAGACATTAGGTAAGGCCAGCAGTGAAAGATTGTGAGCTAGGGGACACAGACATTAGGTAAGGCCAGCAGTGAAGGATTGTGAGCTAGGGGACACAGACATTAGGTAAGGCCAGCAGTGAAGGATTGTGAGCTAGGGCACACAGACATTAGGTAAGGCCAGCAGTGAAGGATTGTGAGCTAGGGGACACAGACATTAGGTAAGGCCAGCAGTGAAGGATTGTGAGCTAGGGGACACAGACATTAGGTAAGGCAAGCAGTGAAGCACATTACAGTAGGAAGTCAGTTATCCGAACACCTTGGGACCGAGGGTGTTCGGATAACTGAAATGTTCGGATAACTGGTCACACAAAATAAATTTAGCGATACGGGATATTATGACATTTTACTACACATAATCAATAAAAGTGGATGCATATTGTATGTAATCTAACATTTAGAATATCTAGTCTGCAGCTTGAGTAAAGTAATCTGTAACTTTTGTTTGTTTCTTATTTACAAATCTTTTTTTTGCAGTTTCAATTAGGAGATTATTTAGCACTACAGTTGTGCTCAGTGGGATTCCAGGCTGCTCCTGGACATATGCTAGAACTGTCTCTAGTGCAGTGCAAGCTTGGGAATGGGACACAGCTGGAAGACTCTCCTCTTCCTCTTCCTCTTCTCTATCACTTTTGTCACCTTCTGTAGCAAGTGCCACAATCTCCTCTTCTGTCAGTTCATGGTAGCCTGCATCGTTGTCGTCAGCCAAAGGCCAACCGATTCTCTCTTCTGGTGGAATGGCCAAATTATTGAGAAGAGTGTCAATTTCTGGTGTTTCCACCTCCTCTTCCTCCCGAAATGATTTGGGCATCAACAGCTAGCAGCCTACGTTTATGCGCATGAGCACGAGTGCACACTTTTGAAGGAAGGTTTAAAAATAAAAAAATAAATTATTTTTATTTTTTTAATTTAATTAAATGGGTGGTAGGTGTGGCTTCAATTAGCGGTCGGTTGACCGACGTGTGCGGATAACTGACGTTCGGATAACTGACGTTCGGATAACTGACTTCCTACTGTATATGCTTATCAAAAAGTAGGTGCTTAGTATAAATACTTGCTCAACAACCACCTTGTGCGATATGACCATTCAACCCTCATCTATTGCAAGGTTCTAGGAGCCACAGTTACGAGCCATGCATTATGCAAATCATAAAGTATGACATGCATGTATTATCCTGAGCTCCCTCTAGCTATTAAATCTTGATAGTCTTTGGTCTCCACCACTCTGCTGGTAGCTTTTTTTCCCTGCCAATGCGTTTGATGCTCCTACAGGAACTCTCTCTGTAACAGTGGGACCCACACTACTGAAAAAAGGGCTAGGGCTTGTGGGAGGAGCTAGGGTGGGAGGAGCTGGGGTGGGAGGAGCTGGGGTGGGAGGAGCTGGGGTGGGAGGAGCTGGGGTGGGAGGAGCTAGGGTGGGAGGAGCTAGGGTGGGGAGCACATGGTCTAGAGCACAAGAGTCTTGAGGTGTGAAATTCCTGTACTAAACACTTGCACACCAATTAACTCCATCTTCGATCGATGTGAAGAAGACAGTTATGAAGTTGACAGTGCGATTTGTGAGCCTGCGTACGAGAAAGCCACCATAACAGCGTGCGGGGCTAATTGTGCAGTATTGGAAATCAAGCGCTCCTGCCGACTTCCCTTCACTGCAATAGTGAAACTATTCCAACACTGAAGTCCATAGAGAAGTACTACGGGTCTGCAGTCAGGTGGGGACGTCGACATGGATGATGAAACACCCAAAGCAGAAGACATGGTTGGTAGTTTGTATAACTAGATCTCTGTATCACTATGGTTTCTGCATCACTATGGTTTCTGCATCACTATGGTTTCTGCATCACTATGGTTTCTGCATCACTATGGTTTCTGTATCACTATGGTTTCTGATATACATGTACATGTGTTGGTATGTATCGAAGTTTAATGCTTCCTAACAGTTTAGAGCATCCCCAGGCCCATACACTGACAAATGCTCCTTTCTGCTAATATATACCACTTGAAATATAATACAGAATAAAAGGAGCCACTTGAGCTGCTTTTGAGACAATCCAACTGAACAATGGAAGGTAAGATCCACTGGTGGTCTTGCTAAATCCATGGAAGAAATATGTCCCAAGATAATGTAGGGATATTGCAAGATATTACCAGGAAAGATCCACTGGTGATCTTGCTAAATCCATCAAATATGCCCTAGGGATAATGCAAGATATTACCAGGAAAGATCCACTAGTGATCTTGCTAAATCCATCAAATGCCTTAACATAATGAGGGATAATGCAAGATATTACCAGGAAAGATCCACTAGTGATCTTGCTAAATCCATCAAATATGGCCTAACATAATGTAGGGATAATGCAAGATATTACCAGGAAAGATCCACTAGTGATCTTGCTAAATCCATCAAATATGGCCTAACATAATGTAGGGATAATGCAAGATATTACCAGGAAAGATCCACTGGCGATCTTGGGAGATCTTGCTAAATCCATGGAAGAAATATGTCCCAAGATAATATAGGGATAATGCAAGATATTACCAGGAAAGATCCACTAGTGATCTTGCTAAATCCATCAAATATGGCCTAACATAATGTAGGGATAATGCAAGATATTACCAGGAAAGATCCACTAGTGATCTTGCTAAATCCATCAAATATGGCCTAACATAATGTAGGGATAATGCAAGATATTACCAGGAAAGATCCACTGGCGATCTTGGGAGATCTTGCTAAATCCATGGAAGAAATATGTCCCAAGATAATATAGGGATAATGCAAGATATTACCAGGAAAGATCCACTAGTGATTTTGGGAGATCTTGCTAAATCTTGAAAAGCTCGACATTATGGACGGTTACTCAAGAAATATCTTATCATGCAATAATCATACAAGTACAGGGAGGATTCTTGATGATCATGCAGGATCTTGGTAAGATTTTTTTACTTGGGTAACCAATGAAATTATCCCTCTCTGACGAACGACACACTTACATCAGGCATGAGAGCTTGCAGCTGTCTCATCAGGACACTGTTGTCAGCCTCCACAAGACTGAGCTTCTTGGTGGACTCACTGTAAGACTCTTGACATTCTCTTAGCTTCTCCATTAACCTGTCTCTCTCCTCCAACATACTGAAGGAGAGCAAACAACAACAACAGAATCATCATCATATGATTATCAGTTTCTTTGCAACAATATGTCCTCAAGAACTGGTGGTCCAGTGATGCCATGGAGAACCTCATGATTAAGTGTGGATGTCCAAAGTTTAAGCCCACCTAAACTGGCTAGGGATGTACAGTACATGTAGGACTAGGGAAGTAGGGCTATAGATATACATGCAGGGCTAGGGATGTAGGGCTAGAGCTGGGGTGTAGGCCATGATAAGGAAGGTAAAAACTTCAACCTTTGGACATCATAGATGCCTTGGAAATGTCCAGGGTCCCCCCCCCCCTTCCCCTATAACCAAGGAGAAAGTTGATGTATTTCCCCCCATTTCCCCCCATTTTTCCCTCCTTTTAGTGAGGGTGTAGCCAAGGGTACTTGGGATTCTGACCCCTTACTTCCACCAGCCTTCGGGCTATAGCCCTAGCCCTAGAGTAGCCACAGCCTTAATCATTGTGCCTTAGAGTGCCCATAGCCTTAGTGCCTTAGAGTACCAACAGCCATGGCCCTAGTGCCTTAGAGTACCCACAGCCTTAGCCCCAGTGCCTTAGTGTACCCACAGCCTTAGCCCTAGTGCCTTAGAGTACCCACAGCCTTAGCCCCAGTGCCTTACAGTACCCACAGCCTTAGCCCCAGTGCCTTAGAGTACCCACAGACTTAGCCCTAGTGCCTTAGAGTACCCACAGCCTTAGCCCTAGAGCCTTAGAGTACCCACAGCCTTAGCCCTGGTGCCTAGAGTACCCACATTAGCCTTGGTGCCTTAGAGTACCCATATCCTTAGCCCTAGAGTACACATAGCCCTAGCCCTGTGCATGTCCCTAGCCCTAGAATGCTCCAGGAATCCCAGACTGCCCTAGGAAAGGTTGTGGGAGTTCTGGACTCTGTACATGTACATGTATGTACATAGGTTAGCAGCCACACCATTTAAACATATTTCCTCCCCTCTCCAAACAATATTAGCCACTCTTCTATTGGCCAGTGACATGCCACATACATACACAACAAGAGTAGAGTTATGACGACCTCGAGCAACAACTGCCGAGCTTGCAGCTAGACATCAGCTGCCTCCATTGAGCTCAGCCACCATACTATGTTATAAGTGCTCCACCTGAGCCCAGCCTTGCCCTCCCAGCCCCAGTCCTAGTCCTGCTCCAGCCCTAGTCCTGCTCCAGCCCTAGTCCTGCTCCAGCCCTGCTCGTGCTCCAGCCCTAGTCCTGCTCCAGCCCCAGACCTGCTCCAGCCCTGCTCCAGCCCTAGTCCTGCTCTAGCCCTAATCTCTATTCCAGCCCTAATGTTGCCCCTAACCTTAACTGTGGCCTAGAACATGCCAACCCTTGCCTTAGTACTATACATTAGCCTTACTCCTAGTCCTAGTGTAGCCTTACTCCTAGGCCTAGCTTAGCCTTACTCCTATGCCTAGCTTAGCCTTACTCCTAGCCCTAGCTTAGCCTCACTCCTAGGCCTAGCTTAGCCTTACTCCTAGGCCTAGAACACTCTAGCCCTAGGTAGCTCTACAATATCTCATACCTGACTCTGTATACCTAACTCTATATACCCTAGTCCTAACTCTATATACCCTAGTCCTCACTCTAGTCCTAATTCTATATACCCTAGTCCTAACTCTATATACCCTAGCCTAACTCTATATATCCTATTCCTAACTCTAGTCCTAATTCTATATACCCTAGACTTAACTCTATATACTCTAGTCCTAGTCGAAGAATACCAACAGGCCTCTCAAGTCTCCCTGATCGTCCAGAAAGTCTGCAAGAGAAAACCCAACTCATGGACACTGTACAATATGCAACCAGCATCCTCCATTGCTCATGGAAGTTGAAACAACTTCCACTTCAAGTCTCCCTGAAATGAATCTTTCCATGTCTATCACCTCCCAGAAGTGGAGAAGTTTCGAGGTCTTCACTGCCCTAGCCCAAGCATACCATAGCCGTAGCCCTAGAAATCCTAGCCCTAGAAGCCCTAGCCTTAGCCTCCCACGAGGTAGAAACATCCCAGGAGTGTTCCAAGTATTGTTGCTATCCCGAGATGTCCTCCAATACAAAGGTTAGCAACAATCCCACCCACACAACATATAAAACTGTATTATATTAGTGTAGTGCTAAGTGCCTGGCCATTATCACATTTGATCTGCTATGAAATTCATTAGCTTCATTCCCCAAACATGTTACTCACAGCAACAAATTAAGCTTAGGTTTTGGGCATATGCAGAAAGTGAGGTTTAGACTATACATGTACATGCGGGTTTAGTGGGGAAGTTGTATTGTGGATGTACCACCCCCCACCCCACACCCATGTGGGATGGGCTGACTGCAAGTAACCAAGCAACCGCACCCACCCACACACACACACATGTGTGCACCACACATTAAAACTGAAACTAGGTTTTCAGCGTGTATGGAAAGTCAGGTTTAGAATCCAGTACGAGTGAGGAAGTGGTAGATGCGCGCCCCCCCCCCCCCCCCCCCCCTCTGGGACTGGAAGTAGCCCATCCCCTAGCACCCACCCCACTCACACAAAGCTACCAGGCTGACATACATGTACTAGGCACACTCTCACCTCAGGCATGAAGAAAGCCAAACACTAGTTGGCAGAAAGATTATCTTCCATAAAGGTTATTCAGACCAAGTACCATTTCAAACAGAGCAAACAGGTCTGCTGTACTCACAGCTACGAACTTTAACAAGACATAATCCAATACAGTGTATTTGGCTTCGTGTAAAAAAAATAATAATAAATAAATAAAAAATCTTTTTTTTTTTGCTTAGGCCAGCTTAATTAAGGCAACCTGCAGTTGGATAAGAACCACACCAAGTTCACATCACTCAGACGCAAGTGTACCCAGTCAGACCGCTAGTGTACCCAGTCAGACCGCTAGTGTACCTAGTCTGACCGCAAGTGTACCCAGTCAGACCGCAAGTGGACCCAGTCAGACCGCTGGTGGACCTAGTCTGACCGCAAGTGTACCCAGTCAGACCGCAAGTGGACCCAGTCAGACCGCTAGTCTGACCGCAAGTGTACCCAGTCAGACCACAAGTGTACCCTGGTCTGGAACCAGACACTGGCAGCAGGATTAGAAATGCTTGTCAATTAATATCCGCATGTTCCCTTGTGCCAACAGAAGCCGCGCATTTGCACGTGTGAAATAAATGCCATGTTGTTGAGGAGGTGGCACTGCTCGAGGATGAGGTCGGCATGTCGGTTGCGGCTGTCAGGGTTTCATCCCCCCTTGGAACCTTTTTGCACACACACACCCCTTGGAAATTGTATTAATAAAATTCATTAGAAACTTTGTCACATCTTTAACCATCATGCCCCCCCTTGAAATCCAGATTCCTCCAGTTGCCCCCCCCCCCCCCCATTGGTTTTTTTCTTCTTTTTTCTAAATTGAATTTCAAGACACTGCCTGGACCAACACCACACTGGGTGGAGGCAGGTTCAAGTGGGTTGACAATAGCTCTATGGGGACACACACTGGACCAATACCACACTGGGTTGAGGCAGGTTGAAGTAGGTTGACAGTAGCACACACACTGGACCAACACCACACTGGGTTGAGGCAGGTTGAAGTGGGTTGACAATAGCTCTTTGAGGACACACACTGGACCAACACCACACTGGGTTGAGGCAGGTTGAAGTGGGTTGACAATAGCTCTATGAGAACACACACTGGACCAACACCACACTGGGTTGAGGCAGATTGAAGTACATGTAGGTTGACTAGAGCTCTATGAGGACACACACTGGAGCAACACCACACTGGGTTGAGGCAGGTTGAAGTAGGTTGACTAGAGCTCTATGAGGACACACACTGGACCAATACCACACTGGGTTGAGGCAGGTTGGAGTAGGTTGACTGTAGCTCTATGGGGACGCACACTGGACCATATAATGTACATATATATACATGTATATAAAAGGGGTCTGGCAGTTGGCCCAGGGAAGAAATCACTTACTGCCCACAAATCTAATCCATACCCGTGTACTGCCCAGGCCCTACCTTCATTCTCGGACGTCTGCCACATTATTGCAGAGGCCCAGAAGAGACTCTGCCTGGTCGCTGATGCGTGGGGCGCCTGCGGCTAAGCACACACAGGTGTGAACTCTAACCTCAAAAGTTCTGACATCACACACATTAGGCTGGTGTTGTAGACAGGAGGGTCTGCGAAACTCGTGAGTTACAATTTTTTTGAACCCACAATTTCAAAAAATACACTTAACTCTTCAGGTGAGTGTACAGATGTGATTAAATGGAACACATGCTAGAGGTTCAAGGGTTATTAATGAGACAGTGTGATGAAGGTAAGAATTTGCAGTTACGACTTCGGAGCTCCATAGATTATGCACACTTTACTGTATGGACTTGATATGTACATAGCTCAAAAGATAGATCTCTCTGTGTGCTCTCTTTTGATACTAAAAACTGCTACATAGGTATAACTATACCCAAGTTACATAGATGAAGTCAAAGTGGGAGTACCTCGGAATCTGAATTTGCAGCAGTTGTGGCTCCTGATTGGAGAGTGAGCTCGCTTTACTCACTAATTAAAGGACACATGTTATTAAAGGGTACACATTGTTAAAGGGTAACACACATGCGTGCAATCGCTTCAGTGACCTTCACTAACAGGTCCTCATCAGCGGACATGGCTTTTAGTTACGCGATGCTACTCCATAGTGGATGCCAGTTCATGTCTGCTCTCTGGAGATGGAGAGCCACAAAGAAACCAACTCATGAGCAGAGAACTCTAGTTGTCGAAAATAACTTTACGTTGCGTTTTTGAACAACGTACGTACTACGTTTTGAAAGCAAGCGTGCGTGTGCGTTTCTTACTGTTTTTCCGAGCTTCCTTCGAAAACGCAGCTGCGTTGTGCAGCTGGTACGCATGCAATGCGTACTAAAAATAAATTCAACGTTCACGCTAACAGCTCTCTTTCTCGTGCTATGGTGCACTCGCCGTACAAAAAAGCAAAGAATTCTGAACCTCAACAAAGGCTTGAACCTCAACAAAGGCTTGAAGGCAGCCAACAATTGCCAAGATTTGATGGACTCAGTGTAACTACGTAGAGCGACCTGAAACGCTACCTGCGATCCCACGCGACATTTTGTTCAATGAGGAAATCCTTTTGTTCTATTGAGGAAATCCTTTTGTTCTATGAGGAAATCCTTTTGTTCTACGAGGAAATCGGTTGTCGAGGCTGAAGTGCAGGTAAGCTTTTGTGCCATGCCATGAAATTGATACAAAAACTCTACTATATTAGAGTGACAGTAACTTTGTTTAATATATAATCCAGGCTGATGAGATGAGGGCCTACCAACTGCTTTCTTCAAAGTAATGATTACTCTTTGAGAGCCATCTTTTGGTGTAGGACGGACATCTCAGGTTGGACATTGCATGGCAATCCATACTGCCATCTATTCAGAGGCGAACAAGGTAATGCTTTGAATTGTGAATGCTTACCATGTTGGAGACGACACTGGGTGACATACTGTATAAGCAAACTAAGATACACATAACTTACATGCCAGGGCTCAACTCTGGTGGACCTCAAGTAACCAGGTTTCTTGCTCAAATTTAATATTTTTAATACCGTATTTTATCTCCCTTCAGGGCTCAACTCTGGTGGACTTCAAGTAACCAGGTTTCTTGCTCAAATTTAATATTTTTAATACCGTATTTTATCTCCCTTCCTCACTCCAGGTCAAGAGGTTGAAGTGGGCACAGCGATTTGTTGGCAAGGCAGAAAGTGCATTTGAGAATATCATCTGGTTTGACAAGTGTGCAGCTTGTGAGGCACAGGCAGTGTTGTTGGGAGGAGATTCCTCACATCATCAAACTAAATAGCAGTGCTAGTGGGTATTGATAATGTGTATTTCAATTTATGCCACATCTTTGTGTGTGGTTTGGTGCAGTAGTTGTTATCTGACAATATTGACAAGACAAGTAAAGGTCCTGTTACTAGTGCAGGTATAAAGCTAGTTATTGGTTTATATCTTCTGGGAAAAAGTCGAGTTTGACATCTTCATCCTCGAACTTGGTACTTGTATTTATAAACCAGTTTGACATCTCCATCCTCGAATTTGGTACTTGTATTTATAAACCAGTTTGACATCTCCATCCTCGAACTTGGTACTTGTATTTATAAACCAGTTTGACATCTCCATCCTAAAACTTGGTACTTGTATTTATAAACCAGTTTGACATCTCCATCCTCGAACTTGGTACCTACATTTATAAACCACAGACATCCAACAGCTAAAGTGCTACCCTTTTTGGAGCCAACCCTAGGATACATCGCATAAAGGTGACAGTTCTCATGCAGCCAAAATATCGAACAGTTTCCTGCATTATAAAGACGTCCATACCACCTAGCGAGCCACTGCACACATCATCCAAGCTCTTGTTACATTTGACAAACATACAAGTGTAGAGGACTTCATTAAATTCAAGACCATTTTGTGTGAACCGACTTTAGCTCATGCATGCTCTGATTAAGCTCAAGTGAAAACAGAGCTACTCACATCGTCAATCAGATGGTCACTAAGATGCTGGCAGCACTGAAGTAACTAGCAAGAAAATCCAAGCATTAATTAAATCTAAGCTACACTGAAATACCAGCAATTATTAAACCAATGCTCAGACAAAGGGACTAGTTGAGCTAGTAAGACACAAAATCTTAAAAGTACCTCCAACACATCAAGAGCAAGCACTAGGGAGGAGGGCTTACTTCTTTTAGAAACAGATATTTTCTGAACATCATCAGTTTGACAGGCCAGCTACCTAAACTGGCAGCTGCTGCAATGCTATTTAAATAGAACTGCACGCGTATTCTATTAATCACGTGTACAGATCAAGGTATAAATAAACAACGGCGAGTTACAACAATGTTCGTGCGTATCGTTATCCGTGCATTTTTAAATAGTTGATCGTGCGTTGCTTTTTAAACGCTTGAGCATACCACGTATGCTGTAAATAAATGCAACATAGTAATGTTAATTTTGGCCGCTAAGTACTGTATGTGTATAGCCTTACAGTGAAGCTAGGTAGTCTTCAAAGCATTGTAGTATCTACAGTATTCTCCCTAGACAAAACCTCTCCCCTGGTACATACAGGGCTAATATCCACATGATCGGAGCTTAGAATAGGGGAAGCTGTGGTGAATATTCGAACATGTGTTTTTGGTGTCAAGTTTCAAGTCAAAAAACACAAAATTACCTGCAGAATATAAAATTCTCGTAAATCCATTCCAAACAATGGTACCAGGTCGGAGAACGCACGAAAAAATTACCTACCGAATGGAAGTTGGCTCGGCTCGTAAATCCATTCGAACAAAAGACACGAAGAGCCTGGAGCAGACTAAAGGCTGGCTCCCTGCATGTGGTGAGGCCTGGAGCAGAGGCTAAAGACTGACTCCCTGCACGTGGTGAGGCCTGAAGCAGAGGCTAAAGGCTGGCTCCCTGCACGTGGTGAGGCCTGGAGCAGAGGCTAAAGGCTGGCTCCCTGCACGTGGTGAGAGCTTGGAGCAGACTAAAGGCTGGCTCCCTGCACGTGGTAAGGCCTTCGTATTGCATTGCTTCTGGTTGCATCACATCTCTTCGAGCAGTTCACAATATCGGCCTGGTTACATCGCGTCACTCTGCTTCGAACTATTGAAAAACTTTCACACCGAGTTATGAACACCAGCCATTAATTTATGAGCCTTCAATCCCTTCGGGGGTACAGCCATATACTAGGGAAATTCCCACTGCCTCTATCAACCCTTCCTCACTGCCTCTATCAACCTTTCCTCACTGCCTATATCAACCTTTCCTCGCTACCTCTATCAACCTTTCCTCACTGCCTCTATCAACCTTTCCTCACTGCCTATATATCAACCTTTCCTCACTGCCTATATCAACCTTTCCTCACTGCCTCTATCAACCTTTCCTCACTGCCTCTATCAACCTTTCCTCACTGCCTCTATCAACCTTTCCTCACTGCCTCTATCAACCTTTCCTTACTGCCTCTATCAACCTTTCCTCGTTCCTCATTCATCTCCAAGGAGAAACAATATATTTTTCCCGGGAAGCAGAAAATATACAGTAGGCGCCACAAAAAAATTGGAGTTTCGTTTAAACCGAGCGTTGGTTCAGTGTCTAAACACATGCGTTTTCCAACCAGCTAAAAAAAATGTACGAAATGTTCAGACGCATTGCCACTCTAAACGTTTAGACGCACGGAACGTTTATTATTTTTAGCCGGAATAGATCGTAGGGAGTTGCACTTCAGGAGTTGCACGTGGCAGTCATTCGTGAATGGCGTACAAGAAACACAATCTTAAATTGAAGGCACCGACTGTGTCAGGACTTAGCCTGGCGGTTTGATAGCGGGAGACCTACAACAAAGATAACGGCAGCCATCCGAAAGGTAGTGGAACGGAAGATGTGAATTAATGACTGCCTTCCAGCTGCACGAGCACCTCAAGAACAATGGCTACCCAATGACCATTCTTCGATGTAGAAGTTGAACCTCACTCGGAGGGTAGCTCCTACTGCCAGTTGGCAAGAGAATTAACTAGGTTCTTGTTTGCTTGGGATTCTTAAGGCTGTATGCTGACTTAAACAAGCATGTGTAACTGACACACTGCGACCAGCTACATGTAGAATAGCTAAGAAAGGATATCTGAGTTCATGTTCAGAATATCACAAAAATGACATCTCACTTCTAAGTGAACCTGCCTTGAGCATTAGTAGACACTGAAAGGTAATATCAAAAGTGGATTATGCTCTACAAGCACCTTTCCTCAGCTCCCTCCCCAGCACAAAGTGTTTGTCAGTATACCGCACCTTCACATTATATATAATATTTATTTGGTTGCTAGGGACATGTGGTCGGGCACGAGGAACTCAATGTGTTTATGTTTAGGCTACAACAAACCACATGTTCAGCTTGCACCCACACTTGCACCTCTCCCCCCCCCCCCCCCCCCCCCACACACACACACACAAGTCTGTGATTTCTACTGATGGATCATTCTTGTCACCTCAAACTGTGACCTTAGGCGAGTGTTAATTACTAGAACTGACAACCCGTCCAATCAATTAGAGGATGCCCTTCACTAGCAGGAGGTTTAAAGAATTGCAACTTCAGAAGATGCTGTTCAGCTCACCACATGGCAACATTTCCGCCAGCCATGAACCACTTAGGGTGGTCTGGCGTGCACAATCTCTAGATCACCCACAGATGTCTGGATACTATCCTGGGATGGCTAAGGCTAGGGTAGGGTTAGGGCTGGGGGTACAGGGTTAGGGCTGGGGGTACAGGGTTAGGGCTGGGGATACAAGGTTATGGGCAAGGGATAAAGAGTAGGGTTAGGGCTGGGGGTACAGGGTTAGGGCTGGGGGTACAGGGTTAGGGCTGGGGGTACAGGGTTAGGGCTGGGGGTACACAGGATTAGGGCTGGGGATACCGGATTAGGGCTGGGGGTACAGGGTTAGGGCTGGGGATACAAGGTTATGGGCAAGGGATAAAGAGTAGGGTTAGGGCTGGGGGTACAGGGTTAGGGCTGGGGGTACAGGGTTAGGGCTGGGGGTACAGGGTTAGGGCTGGGGGTACACAGGATTAGGGCTGGGGATACCGGATTAGGGCTGGGGGTACAGGGTTAGGGCTGGGGATACAAGGTTATGGGCAAGGGATAAAGAGTAGGGTTAGGGCTGGGGGTACAGGGTTAGGGCTGGGGGTACAGGATTAGGGCTGGGGGTACAGGATTAGGGCTGGGGGTACAGGATTAGGGCTGGGGGTACAGGATTAGGGCTGGGGATACAGTAGGGCTGGGGGTACAGGATTAGGGCTGGGGGTACAGGATTAGGGCTGGGGGTACAGGGTTAGGGCTGGGGGTACAGGGTTAGGGCTGGGGGTAAAGGGTTAGGGCTGGGGGTACAGGGTTAGGGCTGGGGTTCAGGGTTAGGGCTGGGGTTCAGTGTTAGGGCTGGGGTTCAGGGTTAGGGCTGGGGTTCAAGGTTAGGGCTGGAGTTCAGGGTTAGGGCTGGGGTTCAGGGTTAGGGCTGGGGTACAGGGTTAGGGCTGGGGTTCAGGGTTAGGGCTGGAGGTACAGGATTAGGGCTGGAGGTACAGGGTTAGGGCTGGGTTCAGTGTTAGGGCTGGGGTTCAGTGTTAGGGCTGGGGTTCAGGGTTTGGGCTGGGGGGACAGAGTTAGGATTAGGTGAGCAACAATCGTTTTTGACATCCTTGGACATCTTGTAGTAACCCACAGCAACACTGGGCCATGCTGGAGGCATCTGGACCATGCTAGAGGCATTTGGACCATGCCAGAGGCATCTGGACCATGCTGGAGGCATCTGGACCATGCCAGAGGCATCTGGACCATGCTGGAGGCATCTGGACCATGCCAGAGGCATCTGGACCATGCCGGAGGCATCTGGACCATGCTGGAGGCATCTGGACCATGCTGCATCTGGACCATGCTGGAGGCATCTGGACCATGCTGCATCTGGACCATGCTGGAGGCATCTGGACCATGCCAGAGGCATCTGGACCATGCTGGTGACATCTGGACCATGCCAGAGGCATCTGGACCATGCCAGAGGCATCTGGACCATGCCAGAGGCATCTGGACCATGCTGGAGGCATCTGGACCATGCTGCATCTGGACCATGCTGGAGGCATCTGGACCATGCTGCATCTGGACCATGCTGGAGGCATCTGGACAATGCCAGAGGCATCTGGACCATGCTGGTGGCATCTGGACCATGCCAGAGGCATCTGGACCATGCCAGAGGCATCTGGACCATGCCGGAGGCATCTGGACCATGCCAGAGGCATGTTAAGTTCTTACATTACATGCACACAAAACTTTTAAAATCGATATGACTGTTATGTAAACATTTCATTTCGCAAATAAGCTGCAGTTTAGATCAGCTCCATCGGAGGTAAGCAAACAAAAGTTACATGTATGTCACGCCAAGTCAAGCCATGCCTACAACAAAATCTTAAAGCAAAGAAATTCCTAGGAACTTCTCCTTCCTCAAGAACGAAGGAACGCATAGTAGTGGAATTCAGAGTGGTTCCTGGTAGGCCGACATACTGTAGGTGCCTGTACAGCTTCCCTCAGTGCATACTGTAGGTGCCCGTGCAGCTTCCCTCAGTGCATACTGTAGGTGCCTGTACAGCTTCCCTCAGTGCATACTGTAGGTGCCCGTGCAGCTTCCCTCAGTGCATACTGTAGGTGCCTGCAGCTTCCATCAGTGCATACTGTAGGTGCATGTGCAGCTTCCCTCATTGCATACTGTAGGTGCATGTACAGCTTCCCTCAGTGCATACTGTAGGTGCCTGTACAGCTTCCCTCAGTGCATACTGTAGGTGCCTGCAGCTTCCCTCAGTGCATACTGTAGGTGCCTGTACAGCTTCCCTCAGTGCATACTGTAGGTGCCCGTGCAGCTTCCCTCAGTGCATACTGTAGGTGCCTGTACAGCTTCCCTCAGTGCATACTGTAGGTGCCTGCAGCTTCCCTCAGTGCATACTGTAGGTGCATGTACAGCTTCCCTCAGTGCATACTGTAGGTGCCTGTACAGCTTCCATCAGTGCATACTGTAGGTGCATGTGCAGCTTCCCTCATTGCATACTGTAGGTGCCTGCAGCTTCCCTCATTGCATACTGTAGGTGCCTGTACAGCTTCCCTCAGTGCATACTGTAGGTGCCCGTGCAGCTTCCCTCAGTGCATACTGTAGGTGCCTGTACAGCTTCCCTCAGTGCATACTGTAGGTGCCTGCAGCTTCCCTCAGTGCATACTGTAGGTGCATGTACAGCTTCCCTCAGTGCATACTGTAGGTGCCTGTACAGCTTCCATCAGTGCATACTGTAGGTGCATGTGTAGCTTCCCTCAGTGCATACTGTAGGTGCATGTGTAGCTTCCCTCAGTGCATACTGTAGGTGCCTGCAGCTTCCCTCAGTGCATACTGTAGTGCATGTGTAGCTTCCCTCAGTGCATACTGTAGGTGCATGTACAGCTTCCCTCAGTGCATACTGTAGGTGTCTGTGTAGCTTCCCTCAGCACATACTGTAGGTGCCTGTACAGCTTCCCTCAGTGCATACTGTAGTTGCCCATGCAGCTTCCCTCAGTGCATACTGTAGGTGCCGGTGCAGCTTCCCTCAGTGCATACTGTAGGTGCCTGTACAGCTTTCCTCAGCCAAAGAGCTTCCAGGACCAGTGGATTGGCCAGGAAGAGACAGTCCAAGCCAGTAATTGCAATTGTCGGCCATTCTTCCCCTTTGCAGCTGTCTACTGGGCATGTGCAAGTAATAAAAATTATTAGTCTGGTTCATTTTGTGCATACGGTTTTTGTGCAGGCCTGGGGGGGGGGGGGGGGAGAGGGGGGGGGGGGGGGGGAGAGAGAGGGGGGGGGGGAGAATGATAATATAGCAACAGGCCATAATTTGGGGACTCGGGGGGACGCTTGCATCAGAACACCAACCCTCCAGATTGGATGAACTCGCATTTATATGTACATACATGTACAACACCTACTGTGCATGCACCCCTCAGGGCCACATGCTTATGATGTGTGCATACAACACCTACTGTACATGCACCCCTCAGGGCTACATGCTTATGATGTGTGCATACAACACCTACTGCCCCTCAGGGCCACATGCTAATGATGTGTGCATACAACACCTACTGTACATGCACCCCTCAGGGCCACATACTTATGATGTGTGTGTTACCAAGCAGGCGCCATGGCTTGCATATCCAGACAGTGTTGGTATTTCCGCATGTGAGTAGTGGCAACAGCCACAGTTTTAACGAAATAGCTTTAACAGGGACATATATGCACATGTATGGTCACAGTGGAAACTCTAATTATGCGCTAAGGAAGCGACAATAGAAAATGACGCATGTTTAGAATAATACGTTCTGTCTCTGCACATGGTTGGGTAGACGAGCCTAAATAACTACTTCGCTGTGTTGCACAAAGGGAGTCCTCTGGTATTGACTTGGAAGCCAAGCCAGCTACCAAAACCAAAGTACTTCGCTGTGTTTCACAAAGAGAGTCAGTCCTCTGATATTGACTTGGAAGCCAAGCCAGCTACCAAAACCTAAGTACTTCGCTGTGTTGCACAAAGGGCCTCTGGTATTGACTTGGAAGCCAAGCCAGCTACCAAAATCTAAGTACTTCGCTGTGTTTCACAAAGAGAGTCAGTCCTCTGATATTGACTTGGAAGCCAAGCCAGCTACCAAAACCCAAGGTGGTGAAAAAGAGGACCTGGAAGGCTACAGGGAGTTGTTGTGGCTCCTCCCCTAGCGACAGCAGCTACAGCGGAGGACTCAAGCTTTGACACTGATGCTGAGCTTCAAACTTTTCTGTTGATGGAGCAAGCAGGAGTACAAAATATTGCAGTACATAATCTAGCTAGAGTAGAGCAAGCTACACTATACCTGTTGTGAAGATTGTGGTGTTCTGAAACAGTTGCAGCTACTTCACTGACTGGAGCAGTCCACGTACTGTATGACACACGTGGTGGCCTCTAACTACTGAAGTAAAAGGGAAGCAAACTCCTGCAGCAACAGCCGTAGATTTGATGGCGATGTTAGAAAGGAGAGAGTCGATAGGCAAACCAAACGTAAAAATAGAATTGCTCGACGTCAAATTGAGCTTAGAAATAATTAACGCATAAGTAGTAAACAGATCCCATACAAGAGAGCAGAAGGGTGTGTTTGTATGGGGAAGGGGGTGATCCCTCCTAACCGAAACTCCCTCGACCAGGCAAGTATATTAATAGCATGTAAGGTCTGTTATTTTAATCTAAAACATCCAAAATTTGTTAGAGAATCCCTAGTCTTAGTCATGTACCTCTAGACTAGATTCACTCTGCCCTAGCCCTAGCCTTAGTCCTGTACCTCTCGACTAGATTCACTCTGCCCTAGCCCTAGCCTTAGTCCTGTACCTCTAGACTAGATTCACTCTGCCCTAGCCCTAGCCTTAGTCCTGTACCTCTCGACTAGATTCACTCTGCCCTAGCCCTAGCCCTGTACCTCTAAGACTAGATTCACTCTGCCCTAGCCCTAGCCTTAGTCCTTACCTCTAGACTAGATTCACTCTGCCCTAGCCCTAGCCCTAGCCTTAGTCGCGTACCTCTAGACTAGATTCACTCGGCCCTAGCCCTAGCCCTAGCCTTAGTCCTGTACCTCTCGACTAGATTCACTCTGCCCTAGCCCTAGCCCTAACCTTAGTCCTGTACCTCTAGACTAGATTCACTCTGCCCTAGCCCTAGCCCTAGCGTACCAAAATCCCCTGGTCATAGAATACCCTCAGTTTTAATCTATTGAGTATCCATGCTGTCTAGTCAGTCACCCCCTCTAAGACATACCAGGATAGTCTACAGTATGCCAGGAATCCAAGGAGGCCCTGGGAAATGCTTTAATGACGGCAGATAGTGGCTGAAAGTGCCTTTGCTGTTTTGGGAGGGACTGCATCTTCGCCGAATAAACACCGCAAGTGCCATATGGCACATCGGACATCGTGGGGAAATAAATCGCAGAGTTTGTATAACATACGTGCCTATTTGCTGTATGCACATGTCCAATAATTGATTTAAAATAGTAATTTCCAGTTGGGCGGGACAAACAAGCAAAATTGAAAAGTTGATTTTTTAATGGCTGACGATCGTGTTAATATTACACTGGAGGCTATGGTTGTACAGGATGAGGTGTTATTATTACACTGGAGATTACGGTTGTATAGGATGAGGTGTTATTATTACACTGGAGACTACGGTTATATACACATAGGATGACGTGTTACTATTACACAAGAGCCTACAAGATGATGTGTTGTGTTATTATTACACTGGAGACTATGGTTGTATAGGATCACGTGTGTTAATATTACACTGGAGACTATGGATGTATTATATAAGTATATATGCCTTAGAAAACTAGCCTCTAGAAAGCTCTAGCTAAGCTAACGAATGCCTAATATGCAACATTAGGCCTCACTTTACAGACCACGCAAATATATATGAGAGCCAACGCATTGTGTAGATTATGCATTGATATTTTGGCCAACAGAGAACTCGTGTCGGTGGTGCCACTAAGCATGGTGGAGGATGGGTCATGGTTTGGTGACAGGTATGCTGTAGAGTGGAAAAATCATGTCACGAGGGGAAAATTTCTGCAACTGGTAGGCACTACTTGACTGCATGGGGATGTCTTTATAATAAATGATTCGTTGTACATGTATCAGGACCTCAGACCCCTACGGTTGAGTTAGAGGAGGATAAGTTTGTCCTTGATAGCTCCCATCCACCAACACGTACTAGTGTGTTTCTGCCTACATTCGCAGGTATCCAACCACCTGCCTCTTCACGGACCCTACTGAATTTGAGCCTGTATGGGAGAAGTGTTTGGAGTCGATCCAGTAAGCATACAATGCAAGCAGTGCAAGCGTCTATGCTTGGCAGTGATGTGGCATGTATATAGTTTTTGTTGTAGTTTTGTAACTACGACCGTCACCCTTTACCACTTGGAGATGTCTTTTTTATTACAAGGCAAGTTCATCTACGCTTCACACCAATGTCAGAAAAAATGGTGTGCATCAGAGACACGCAAAAATGTGTGTATTAACACGTATTTATTAAGAGACCATGCTTCACACCAAAAATGTGTCATATTCCAGGAAATCGCTCCACCCATCCAGCTGCCAGACAGCTGCCGGTCTTAGTTGTGACAACCTACACCATAACAAGCCGTGTATGATAAGGTGTTATTTCCTTGAAGTTCACTAACGAGTTATTTTGTTGTTGTTGTTGTTCTGCATGCTCAATTATAATAGCAATCTTATGCACTACCAGTAAATAAGTATATTATATATATATATATATGTAAATATATGTTGTATATATATATATACATATAGTATATATACATATATCAGGGTTTCATTTAGAAAATTGTCCAAGGGGGTGCAACTGGAGGAATCTGGATTTTAAGGGGGGGGGCATGATGGTTAAAGATGTGACAAAGTTTCTAATGAATTTTAATAATACAATTTCCAAGGGGGGGGCAAAAAAATTCCAAGGGGGGCAGCCTCCCCCCCCCCTAAATGAAACCCTGGTAGGCATGTACAACAATGATGTTCAATAGCCAGTTGCAGCTCCTTGTGTGTAGTTCAACAATCCTGGGAAGAATTGGTGCAGTCTATGGCTCTCAAGTTGGACTGCATTCATCAGTCCATATAACGTTCTCTATGCCACGAGTCAGCTACCCAAGAAAATGCTATATTCACTCCAATCTGGAAAGGAATATTATTGTAATATTCCCTTACCTTTATGATAAGATTTGGAAATCAAATGTTTCACTGTCTGAAGCTAAGAAATAAGCTGAACAGCCAAGACTATAGAAGACTTTTAAAGACTTGGCCCATCTTAAAGCTAACCCTTCAAGCCCCCAAGCTAAACTCCAAGCCATAGCCAAGGCAAAGCTATGCTCTTTACAGTAGCTTAGCCTTCAAATTCTGAATAAGCTAATCATTCAAGCTTCAGGGGGTTGATTGTATTTTTTTATTTTTTTTTATTTTTACTTGTGGTTACAACTTTAGAGCTCCGTAGATTCTGCAAACTTCATGGTATGGATTTGATATATAGCTCAAAAGATAGGTCTCTCTGTGTGCTCTCTTTTTGATACTAAAATATATTTCATAGGTATAACTATAGGCAAGTTGCTAGACCCTAAAGTGGAGGGACCTCAAAAATCTGAATCCCTGCAACCTCCGCCAAAATAACTCCAGATTGCTAAGTGCAAAAAAATTGAAAATGGTACGAGTGGCTAGAGGAAGCTCTAGCGCATGCAACGACCTTTTTGATTAGGCGTTAAATTTTTTATTACCTCGTCAAGCGCGCGGGTGGAAAATTGAGGGCGTTGAAAATCAACGCCTTCAATTTCGCAGGATGGAGTTGGTAAAAAGTTGTTTAGTTGTTCAGCTTCATCTGTCCCTCTATTTCTTCGATGGCCTTGCATTAAAATATAGACGGCCTTGCGTTAATATCGACGGCCTTGCATTAATATCGAGGGCCTTGCATTAATATAGACAGCCTTGTATTAATATCGAGGGCCTTGCATTAATATCGACGGCCTTCCACTGAGCTACGACTGTTAGGAAAAGTAAAAGAAGCGAGAGGCTGCCGAACAACAAGGAAACTGGAATAAGCTGGAGCACGAAGCCGATTGAACTTGAAGCAAGAGGCTGATGAATGACAGCGCAAACGAGGGCGAGCAAATTGAACAGCAAACGAGTTTGTAATGCGAAGGGAAAAAATGATTCTTCACCTTCGGAACCAATTTGTTGGGTTTTTTCCCTTCAATCTTTGCTCGGTCATTTCATAGCATTGGTATGCAATTGCTCAGAAATGCCAGTAGTGTGGGAATGGAATGCAACCGGAATTTTTTTTTGGGGGGGGGGGGGGGGGGGGGGGGCGCTTAGTGTATTTCACGATGCCAGCAGTTTGAAGGTTACATTTTTAATTAAATACATTAAGTACTCTAGGGCTTAATTAAGCTAGAGCTAAACCTGTAGGTTATAGGGGCAGGGCTAGGAGGTGGGACTAGGGCTAGGGCTAGGGCAGCTAGGGCTAGGGCAGCTAGGGCTAGCTAATGCTAAACTGTAGATGGCTATGGCGACCTCTGATATTTATCTACATGTATGTGGTGTAAACACTGCTGGTATGTACGCCAGCTACAGTTACATACATTGTACCTCTCAGAGGTCAGTTATTTCAATTGGTACCAGTAAAGTCAACTTCTGAAAATCCAAAGTTCACCAGGACTAGTTTCCACATACATATACATGTACATGTATGTGGGTGGGCCTGAACACAGAGGTCTAAGACTAGTTTCAACACAGGGGCAGGGGCTAAGACTAGTTTCAATACAGGGGTCCTTAAATACAGGGGCTAAGACTAGTTTCAACACAGGGCCCCTTAATACAGGGGCTAAGACTAATTTCAACACAGGGGGCCAGGGGGTCTTAAATACAGGGGCTAAGACTAGTTTCAACACAGGGGGGCCTAAATACAGGGGCTAAGACAAGTTTCAACACAGGGCCCCTTAAAACAGGGGTTAAGACTAGTTTCAACACAGGGGGCCTTAATACAGGGGCCAAGAAGAGGGTTAAGACTAGTTTCAACACAGGGGGCCTTAATACAGGGGCCAAGAAGAGTTTCAACACAGGGGCCCTTAATACAGGGGCTACGACTAGTTTCAACACAGGGGCCCTTAATTCCATCCTGGAAATAATGTTTAGCAATTCAAAGCTCCACAGATCACACGCACGCATGCTGCACACACACACACACACACACACACACACCAATGCATGCAGACACACACATGCACACACAAGCATGCACAGTTGCACATACCAACAGATGCACACACCTACACATTCAGCACACAAGCACACATATATGCACACACACACACATGTACACACACACATACTCAGCATTTAATAATAAAAAGCCCATTCAACATTGCCTTGCATTGTACGTGAATCTGAAAGTGTTAAAAAACATTATGCAACCAATTTCCACAGTCAGGCAAACCTAGACATATCTAATGTACTGGTTCTGGAAAACATCCTCTGCCTTAGCCCTCTAGCCTTGCCTAGAATGCCTCTAGCCTTAGCCCTAGAATACCTCTAGCCTTAGCCCTAGAATACCTCTAGCCTTAGCCCTAGCACACAATACTATTCTTAGCCCTAGAATACCACCAGCCCTAACATATATTCAGCCCTAACCTAAAAAATAACTACAATAGTAGCCTTAGAATAACTACTAGCCCTAGCCGGATCCCAAGCAGTGTGTCTGTCATCTGTCACACACCATTTCCAGTGGGGGAGGAGGTAACTAGAATTAGCATTTAGTTTCAAATGTATTTCACAAAGAAAATTTACGTGTGATCAATAAGCACAGTGCTGGCATGGAGAAGAGGCTGCTAGGGATGAGTGTGTCGAACCTTGCTGTTTGAGAGGCCACCACATAGACAAGGCTATACGGGCAGCAGCAGTTGGAGAGGAGATTGTGTGATCTTGTGTGCGTATATGCTGAGCCCAGTAATGATAGAGACAGGTACTGTAGTACACTGTAGCGGTGATACTCAACCACTGTACTTCTTATAAGGACCGTCCTTCTTTAGCTTTCTAGGACTTGGATCATTCTCTTTCTCAGTTTCTCTCCTCTACACTTCCAGGTTTGCTAAAGCAAGAGCTCCAGACTATATTCGGAAGTCGACACTTAAGTTTGCAGGGTTTCATTGGACCCTGGATATATAATCCCCCCCCCCCCCCCCCCCCCCCCCCAACTCACATCTGCCACTGCAAACTTATTCTGCCATATTGTTAACTTCAGCATCACAATCAAAGTCATTAAGTAGTTCACTTAGCTAAAGCCTAATACACCTGTTGTTGTTGTTATTATTATTATTATTATTTTAAATGTCAAAAATTTGGAAAATACTTTGTGGTTTTTCTCATTAGGCCTTTCCCCTCTAACAGGCAGCTGTCAGCAACACGTGCTTGCCAACATGTGCCTACAGAGCGTGCTCTTAGAGGTGCTTTTCAACATGACTTGGTGCATTTAATATACCTTTCGAGTGTGAATTCATAACCCTCCCCCCCCCCCCCCCCACACACACACTCACTTCACCTTCAACCCCAACTAACAAAAAAATCTTATATGACACACCGCTGGTGAAGTGAGCAGAGAGATGGAAATGCTCGCAGTAGATTCCAGTATACCACAGTGACTGTGAATCTCATACCATTAAAAATACTTGCAGTAATTTAAGAGGTTTTGAAAAATTTCAATATTACTTAATAAATTTCATACATGGTCCAGCTAGACATGATCTTCCAGGAGCTACATGTATGCAGTGGCGACTAGTATACTATAGGAAGAGTCTAGTATACTGCAGGAAGTGTCTAGTATACTGCAGGAAGTGTTTAGTATACTGCAGGAAGTGTTTAGTATACTGCATGTGCTGTAATGAGATTCATAATGTGTAATAATCCCACACACTTGAGTGATCATCACACAAAAGTTTGTAGTAGCCTATTTAGACAGGCCACCACAACATGCTGGTGCGTAGCTAGCTTCCTGTTGATGGGTGATTTCAAGCAGCCGCTGCAAGTCGCCAATTTAGAATCTTAGGGAGGAGCCCAGCAGAAATTGCTGGAGTGATACAATTTGGCAAGGTCAGTCATACAGAGGTCACTCCAACCAACGAACTCTCAGACATACAACGACCTTCTCGATAATCAACTTTCGTCTAGACGCTCTTGCCTTCAGGAATAGTCTAAGGAGCAGTCTAAGAGGTCACTTGGCCTTTATCAATTCAAGATCCGATACGTCTACGGACAGCATGTGCTAGCTCCTCCCACTACGGCCCTGATTTCAATTGCCCCACATTGACACAAACTCTATCCTCATCACTTACTTGATCATGAGCTGCTCCAGTTTGGAATTCTCCCCCTCTGGACTGGGAGAGTTGGCCTCGTGGATGGGAGGGAGGACCTCACACATGGCGGGCTATAGTCAGACCTAGGAAAGGGGGAAATAAATACGGTTACTAAGGAGACGAGATGCTTGGGGGGATAAATTCTGTGAAATGGATTAGAGGGGAGGGGTGATCAAGTTTCGTCTTCATTCACGACAATAAACAGTTCTTAGTCCACACCCCTTTTAGCCTCTCTCAGCAAGGTGCCCGGAGGGTTGGTAACCACGAAAAATGAATATGAATTAGTTGGCGGTCATGGATTTCTTATTACATACGTGTAATTCTGGACCGAGTGTTTTATGATTAATTGTAGGTGTGCTTGATGTACTATGTTACACGGTGACCCCATGGTGACCCTTTGCATGGTGACCCCTTGCATGGTGACCCCTTGCATGGTGACCCCTTGCATGGTGACCCCTTGCATGGTGACCCTTTGCATGGTGACCCCTTGCATGGTGACCCCTTGCATGGTGACCCCTTGCATGGTGGCCCCTTGCATGGTGACCCTTGCATGGTGGCCCTTGCATGGTGACCCCTTGCATGGTGACCCCTTGCATGGTGAC
Source organism: Cladorhizidae sp. MBARI D1340-BT2 (assembly GCA_028752905.1). Taxonomy (NCBI): domain Eukaryota; kingdom Metazoa; phylum Porifera; class Demospongiae; order Poecilosclerida; family Cladorhizidae; species Cladorhizidae sp. MBARI D1340-BT2. Next base: position 16,333,179 of record JAQNBH010000003.1, on the reverse strand, counting down.
CCCTTGCATGGTGACCCCTTGCATGGTGAACCCTTGCATGGTGACCCCTTGCATGGTGACCCCTTGCATGGTGACCCTTGCATGGTGACCCCTTGCATGTGACCCCTTGCATGGTGACCCTTGCATGGTGACCCATTGCATGGTGACCCCTTGCATGGTGACCCCTTGCATGGTGATCCCTTGCATGGTGACCCCTTGCATGGTGGCCCCTTGCATGGTGACCCCTTGCATGATGACCCCTGCATGATGACCCCTGCATGGTGATCCCTTGCATGGTGACCCCTTGCATGGTGGCCCCTTGCATGGTGACCCCTTGCATGGTGATCCCTTGCATGGTGACCCCTTGCATGGTGACCCCTTGCATGGTGACCCCTTGCATGGTGACCCTTTGCATGGTGACCCCTTGCATGGTGACCCCTTGCATGGTGACCCCTTGCATGGTGACCTCTGGCATGGTGACCCCTTGCATGGTGACCCATTGCATGGTGACCCCTTGCATGGTGACCCCTTGCATGGTGACCCCTTGCATGGTGGCCCCTTGCATGGTGACCCCTTGCATGGTGACCCATTGCATGGTGACCCCTTGCATGGTGACCCCTTGCATGGTGATCCCTTGCATGGTGACCATTTGCATGGTGACCCCTTGCATCTGACCCCTTGCATGGTGACCCCTTGCATGGTGACCACTTTCACACGTTATTCAAGGAACTGGAAAGCTGTGATATTTCAAACACTTCACACTGTCAGCAGTTCATACTCGTTCAAGAACACTCATATTCAACTTGCTATTCTAAAACTTTGGAGGCATGTCATGAAGGAACCAGGGATAAACCCTACACCACCCCCCCCCCCCCCCCCCCCCCCCGCCCCAAAAAATAATTCCCACTTGCTAACATGCAGCTGCAGTCATGTACTGATCTAGCCTTACTCACTGATACTACAGAGCACATTCATGTCAAGAAACCAGGCACCGATTACTTTTAAATAATGTACTATATATATTATAGCAAGTAATTTTATAAGGAGTCCATCAAAAGTGACCTCCCATTAGTCATCTTCAACTCTTTTTACATTCCCCAAATGACATTTCCAGTGCAACATTCTCTGTGGTTTCGTTGGACTATGCTTACGATGTACACACACACACACGCTGCCCTGGACTACTGTGGGGTTGGGAATCAACAACAGTTGGCACGGCAACTAGCAGCAGTTTGCATGGGGTACAACAGACTTGAGGAACACACGAGAGAGAAAGAGAGAAGTACAAGGAGAGAGAGAGAGGTGCTGCTGACAGAGAACACAATAGTAGAATGAACAGAAACAGGACTAACCACACACAGACTGCAGTGAGGATTCAAGAAGGGAACAAAGGGCTAGACACTAGGTTAACCTTAGTAAGCTTGGCAAGGTGCCCTAGCTCCGAGTCACAGAACCAAATGACCACTGGGCAATTAATTAAGCATCAGTTGCTTGGAATCTGTACTTCAACATGACCCGTCTGAATAACAAGCTACAAGGCACATAAATTAAAATTTCACAACAGCACGCAAAGACACACACATACCAGCACAAACTGCTTACTCGACACCATTACATGGCAAACTGCCAAAGCAGCCCCCAGGGCCTAAGCTCATGCCTTCAATCCCACTGCTAATAAGGATGGGAGGTGCATGTTTATCCATTAGGACACAATGAGGCCTTAATGAACCGTACAGATCAACAAATAATAATTCCCAGATAAGAAAAGAGAGCCGCCTTGAGGAACAGGGTGTTTTTTTTAATGGCTTTGTGTAATTCGGCTGGTGAAAAGAGCGTGCCTGTCTTCAGAGATGCATGCAAGAAATCGTGTGAGTCGACCGACTACACGCGCACACACTTACACACCACACCTCATGCACAACATACATACATGTAACATCTCACCCACAACACCTCTCACACACACAAAACACCTCATACATCACACACAATACACTTCACACACAATACAATTAACACACACAATACACCTCACCTCTCACACACACAGACACCCCACTCCTCACATCTGTCCATACATAGCATGCACTCCAGTGTGACAGAGAATTTGTTGGGTCCACGGATGTTCTGTGCCACGTTTGTTCCTGAACTGTTGTTTTTTGTTACTGCAGCAGATCTGTTCCTGTAACATGTTTAGTATCCCGCCACCAAATAACTGGTTATCGACCCCTCAAATAGCTGGTTATCTACGGCTTGAGAGACTACCAGCTAGCTAGCCCTGCTCCTAAGAACAGAACCACGGGTTAGGAGTTACTGAGGAGTTCACTCTGGTTGAAAGTATCCGCTAGCAAAAATCTTCTGGGAGGAAACTGTGTAGAGGGTACATGGGAACAACTATGCCATGGCGCAGGCTTGCACATAAGGAAGAAGTGGTAGCGGCCAAAAAGTTAACGCTGCAGTGGCCTCTTGCTGCAGGTGGCCTGTTTCTGCAGGTGGCCTCTTGCTGCAGGATCTCTGGTGGTTGTCAAGACCTTAGCCATGGAAGAGCTGCCCACAAAACTGACACGGAGACTTCTGCGCTTCTGGTACACACCCAGGATGGGTGGAGTCAAATGCTGCCACCTCGGTGTCCATGCGGCCCCACTCTTCCTGGCATACATGTACATACACACACATACACACCACAAACTCACACAGGCACAGCACACATACCACACGTGCACACCTACACATACACACATCAGACACACACACAACACACACGAAACATGCATACCACTAACTCACAAACACACACAAACACAACATGCATACAATCCCACAAACTCACACAGGCATAACACACATACCACACACACACACACAACACACATACCACACACACACAACACACACACGCGCGCACACATGCACACACACACACACACACACAATGGAGTTTATACCATTGTGCTCAAAGTGTGAAAGTGTGAAAGTGTGGCCTCTACCAAACCAATCCAGAGGTAGTCGTACCATACACGACCAGGCACGACCATTTATTCTAAAACAAACCTTGCTGCATCTAGAATAATTATGCCCAAGGTTAATGCAAGGTTTCGAGTGGGGGAGGGAGGAGGGGTGGGGGGTGAAAAGCTCCCCCAACAAATGATAGCTTTTTAGAACCCTGAGCTAATTTTATCACCTAAATATATTGTACATGTATCTTGGAAGTTAGCAAGCTAATAGTATAAGCAAGACTAGATACCAACTATATCATTACACACCAACTACAGTATGTCATGTAGCATTTCAATACACTCTCCACAGAGATTAATATAACCTCTGAGTTGAAGCTATGTTTTGACCACCAAGATAGCTTGAAAGTCAAGACTAGCCTACACACCAACTAGCATGGCAGTACAGGTAGGACTACACACCAACTAACATGGCAGTACAGGTAGGACTACACACCAACTAACATGGCAGTACAGGTAGGACTACACACCAACTAGCATGGCAGTACAGGTAGGACTACACACCAACTAGCATGGCAGTACAGGTAGGACTACACACCAACTAGCATGGCAGTACAGGTAGGACTACACACCAACTAGCATGACAGTACAGGTAGGACTACACACCAACTAGCATGGCAGTACAGGTAGGACTACACACCAACTAGCATGACAGTACAGGTAGGACTACACACCAACTAGCATGGCAGTACAGGTAGGACTACACACCAACTAGCATGACAGTACAGGTACAGGACTACACACCAACTAGCATGGTAGTACAGGTAGGACTACACACCAACTAGCATGGTAGTACAGGTAGGACTACACACCAACTAGCATGGCAGTACAGGTAGGACTACACACCAACTAGCATGACAGTACAGGTAGGACTACACACCAACTAGCATGACAGTGCAGGTAGGACTACACACCAACTAGCATGACAGTGCAGGTAGGACTACACACCAACTAGCATGACAGTACAGGTAGGACTACACACCAACTAGCATGACAGTACAGGTAGGACTACACACCAACTAGCATGACAGTACAGGTAAGGACTACACACCAACTAGCATGACAGTACAGGTAGGACTACACACCAACTAGCATGGCAGTACAGGTAGGACTACACACCAACTAGCATGACAGTACAGGTAAGGACTACACACCAACTAGCATGACAGTACAGGTAGGACTACACAACTAGCATGGCAGTACAGGTAGGACTACACACCAACTAGCATGACAGTACAGGTAGGACTACACACCAACTAGCATGACAGTGCAGGTAGGACTACACACCAACTAGCATGACAGTTACAGGTAGGACTACACACCAACTAGCATGACAGTACAGGTAGGACTACACACCAACTAGCATGACAGTGCAGGTAGGACTACACAACTAGCATGGCAGTACAGGTAGGACTACACACCAACTAGCATGACAGTACAGGTAGGACTACACACCAACTAGCATGACAGTGCAGGTAGGACTACACACCAACTAGCATGACAGTTACAGGTAGGACTACACAACAACTAGCATGACAGTACAGGTAGGACTACACACCGACTAGCATGGCAGTACAGGTAGGACTACACACCAATTAGCATGACAGTACAGGTAGGACTACACACTAACTAGCATGACAGTACAGGTAGGACTACACACCAACTAGCATGACTGTACAGGTAGGACTACACACCAACTAGCATGACAGTACAGGTAGGACTACACACCAACTAGCATGGCAGTACAGGTATAACCAGGGCTCGGCTTCCATTATGAATCTTTTCCCATCACACACAAAGAGCTCAATACTCAGTCTTTCTCTCTCACCGAGCAACATTCTCTTTGATTATCTCATGAATAAGAAACACCATTCATTTCACAGAAACAATCATCTCTTTACACGCACACATGAGGAAGAGACATTCAGCTCCAGCACTACACATAAGTACAGCCAGCACCCCACTACCCTCGGCAGCAGGAGCCCACTCTGTTGGTAAACCTATGCTCTTCGACCTGACACCAACTCAAATTCAAATGGTCTCTACAAACGACCTCCTTTTCCCAGCGTCCACCAGACTTATGTACAAGGGCTGAGCTCAGCACAAACGGCATGTAGCTAATGTACTTGTCCACCTAGAGGACATAACCCCACAACACGACCACCATCTGCGAAACACCAATCTCCCTTTCACGGAGAGACATGTGTAGGACACTGAAGGCCAAATAAATCGATGTGGAAAGCCGCTATGCACCATGGGCAACAAATATACAATCACCTTCGTTAATTAGCAAAACGGGGAGGAGTAAGATTTCTTTCAAGCATCGAGGTTGCCATCCCACACTTGGAGGAGTTGGCCGAATATTCCGGACATTTTTATACGGCCCCTTGCTTGCACCCGGGCCATAGTTTGAAGACCGCACGACACATTCAGGATCCCTAGGCTCCTGTAGTAGTACACTTGCCGAACACAGGTCGCAATAGAGTACACATTGCTCCGCCAAAATTAGCCATCATTTTATAATTGCAGAGCTTAAAATTGCACGTTTAACAAAGCGCCCATTTACCAGCATGCAGGCGCTGGATAACCTCTGACACGGAACTAAGCGAGATCTGGCTGGTCTTCATGGCGTTGTCCACTCGGTCTTCTCCTTTCCACAGTCTCGCACTAGCTTTTCACCTACTCCAAGTTCCGCAGCCCTCAGCTTAATATATATGCATAGCCGCAATCATCTCACGAGCTTATAGTTCCAGACACTTCACACTCACACTCACACACACACTCAAAAATAGTAGAGAGCATTGCAGCATGAGGTCACACGCTCAGTCTGTGATCCCGCCCTAAATGATTCAGTTTAGCCACTGTCGCTTACGTTCCAGCAAAATTGGCACATTTCGGTGTCAAAGTCGCATGCCTGATATGGAGAGAAAGATTTGCTACTGCGACCTGTATTCCGGCAAACAGGGTGCAGGAATTGAACCCGACGATACTGAGAGGTCGTCACTGCTCTGCTTGCTCGACCATAAATAACCGGAGCTTGAGAGGGCCTTCAATACTTACATGCCATCTATACTGACAGGCCCAGCAATGAAGAATATAATTTTGGAATCCAGGAATGGGCACCGACATAACATCCATCAGCACAAAACTGAACATCCCAAAGAAGATGTACATTTTCAACATTTTCAAAGTACTATAACAGGGCCTCAAATCCCGCTCACCCAACAGAAATCTCACCCCACCCACCCCACTAATAGAAATCCAGCTCCCCCAATAGAAATCTCACCCCACCCACCCCACTAACAGAAATCCAGCTCCCCCAACAGAAATCCCCCCAACCCACCCCACTAACAGAAATCCCGCTCACCCTCCCCCGGACCAAGTGAACCATCAACTATTATATTTTATTAGCAAGTAATATTTTCTGTTTGTTGCCTTTCCAGCAAAAGGAGTTTTCCAACTTTTTTTTTTTTAATGGTGTGGCCTAAAAGTGTGAGGACGTGAAGACAAAGGAAATAATTTCAGGCACATCAACATTCACCCCCCCCCCCCCCCCCCCACCCCCCTTACACACACACACACACACACACCAAACCCTCCTAACCGGCAAAAAGTCCTACTGTATGCACATACACTCGGAACAAAATGAACAGCCAATAACACAAGTATTTCTAAATAAATAAATAAAGATAAATATGGATAGATCGAGAGATAGATCAATTAAATAAATTAAACATTAAATAATCACGGAAACTACTAACAATACCTGTAATAGAATAAGGCAGAGGTCAGTAGTAATTAGCAAACTGGTGTGGCCGGTGATGAACTATAAGAGAAGCCAAAATAAAGTACCACTTATTATTAAGGGTAGGGGGGGGGGGGAATCCTAATCATCTTAATTTACTTTGAAACGAGCACTCCTCACATGACAAGTTTTTTGTAATTTAATCAGTGAATCCACTTAAATGCAGAAAGCTAATTTTGTATTTACTTGGAGGGAGGCAGTTGCCACCTATTCACACACAATAGCCACGAGCACTGCAGCTTCAATCCACCACTTGGCAAGGATGATGCCAGTGCCTAAAGGTACAAGCTATAATTCAGCTTCAAAGTGTAGGAAAGAGCAGTAACAACTTTGTTCGTGTTAGCAGCACGTGTGTGCACAAGCAACACTTTTAGAAAAACTTCCTTGCACATTCTCACTTTGACTTCAAGGCCCAATTTCATGCCATGACTCGGTCCAATTTCATGCATGAGTCGGTCCACTTGCAAATATATGTGCCAGAAAGATGTACAGTGCCGAATGATATACAGAGCCTCTGACTTAGCAGGCATTAAATAATCATGAACACAATTCTTTTTAGCCACTTGAATATCTTTAAAAATGGAATTGCCACTGGCAAGTGCAAATTAATCTTGGTTCCTAGCAAGAAATATCAGGCAGACAGAGTACCCAATGCTTACCAAACACTTAACATAACAACATTGGTTTCACCAAAATGCTTCAGTATTAATTTTGACCAAGGTATTAAATAATACAAGCGTATTTAGTCCAGTACTAGCTATAGCAACCAGAGAATCAGGGTCAACTAGCTAACCAATAATGATACGTACCTGCAGAATCATATCACAACTTTCTGGAAGGAAATCAGGGCCTTATCGCTACAACCAAAGTCTCGTTTACTTCTGTGGGGTCAGTCGTAGAGGGGCCTAGAAATCTAAATTCATAACACGTGATAATTGCCTTTGATATCATGTGCTCAAGGCTATACATCCTATGACTATCACGCGCCATTTAATATTGCTGACAACAGCACAAAAAAAAATGAGGAGGGAGAGTGAAAGTCAAGGAGCGTCTTGAAGTTGGCGGATGACGGATTAGTTTCTGGAGGCGTAACTGACGGTACTGGGAGTGTGTTTAGTTTGTTACCCCTTGCCTACAGTCTGCCCTACCTGGTTTTCTCGCTGTTCGTACTCCAGGACGATATTGAGTCGGGCCCTGAGGTAAATCCCACTCTGTGGGTTGGCAGTTGTGTAGCTGGCTACGATTCCATTCCCTTCCCTGTTTTATGTCTCTGTATGTATGTAGTAGTAGTCATGATAACCAGCTAGTAGATATTACCATGTAGAGGTTAGCTGAAGGTGTGAAGTATGAAGGATGTTCATCCATCTTTGTTGTTTTCTCTTTGTTTTCATTCTTCTTACTGGGGGTGGGTGAGGAAGGCATAATGGCTGAAGAATCCATCAGTTATTTTGACAGTGTTTGAGAACTATTTTTTTGTTATTTCTTTATTAACCCTTGACGTAGCCCTGGGCCTCGAGCACAGAACTCTTACATCAGGATAGAAATATCTCTATACTCACTCGAACACGATTACTGCCATGACAGTTTGCTAGTTAATGATGTGTAGTGATTCTCCCTTGATTTCCCCTTCGTAATTGTATGCCACTCCACTTTCCTTCTTGGTTACAGAGAAGTGTCATTAATGAAGGCTTGCGGTTTCAATCCCATTATGTCATCACATACTTGTCAATTTCCAAGATTTAAGATCTTGGGAACTGGCTTGAATGCCAGAATGGACCTGGTGCTGTCAAGGGCAGTCCAGGGAGATATTCCCAGCTCTAGTCCCACATCCCTCGCCAATATTGGGTGGGGAATGAAGTTTGAGCATCCATAAGTGATCCAGGAATTCTCCAGGGCATCACTGGATATGCGTGTAAATGCAATTTGGATTACTATTCTTCTTGGCCTTCTCTCACATTAAACTCATCGATTTTATGGTATAGACTCCACAAGAATACTTTTAAAATGCTAGTCAATCGGAGGAGTCTTTTGGGGGTTGGGTGGGGGCATTATTAACCCCCTCCCCCCCTGTAAATTTATAAATTTAGCGGCCACTTGATACTGCCCTTCGCCCTTTTTTCCATACCCCAATTTTGCCCCCTCCTTGGCAAAATTTCTGTATACGGCCCTGTCAACAATGGTGAACTTGTGCAGTCCCCCTTCTTTCTTCAACCCCTCCCTCTTCTCCTCATCAGCAGAGCTGCCATTTTCATTGTAGATACCCGGCGGTCTAGAGGTGGTGCAGTGGACAATCCCAGGATTATCCTAGTGTGGTGCAGTGGACAATCCCAGGATTATCCTATATCCTAGTGTGGTGCAGTGGACAATCCCGGGATTATCCTAGTGTAGTGTGCAGTGGACAATCCCAGGATTATCCTAGTGTGGTGCAGTGGACAATCCCAGGATTATCCTAGTGTGGTGCAGTGGACAATCCCAGGATTATCCTAGTGTGGTGCAGTGGACAATCCCAGGATTATCCTAGTGTGGTGCAGTGGACAATCCCAGGATTATCCTAGTGTGGTGTGCAGTGGACAATCCCAGGATTATCCTAGTGTGGTGTGCAGTGGACAATCCCAGGATTATCCTAGTGTGGTGCAGTGGACAATCCCAGGATTATCCTAGTGTGGTGCAGTGGACAATCCCAGGATTATCCTAGTGTGGTGCAGTGGACAATCCCAGGATTATCCTAGTGTGGTGCAGTGGACAATCCCAGGATTATCCTAGTGTGGTGCAGTGGACAATCCCAGGATTATCCTAGTGTGGTGCAGTGGACAATCCAGGATTATCCTAGTGTGGTGCAGTGGACAATCCCAGGATTATCCTAGTGTGGTGCAGTGGACAATCCCAGGATTATCCTAGTGTGGTGCAGTGGCCCGGGATTATCCTAGTGTGGTGCAGTGGCCCAGGATTATCCAAGTGCTAGGGCTAGGGCTAGCTAGGGTGTCCAAAATTGTCTTCCCGCCTAAGCCTATCCTTGACCTGTTTTTTGGTGGGAAAGGATTTGTATATTACCTGGCCCTAACTGGTATGAAACTTTGAACTGCCCTAACTGGTATGAAACTTTGAACTGCCCTAACTGGTATGAAACTTTGATTTGAACTGCCCTAACTGGTATGAAACTTTGAACTGCCCTAACTGGTATGAAACTTTGAACTGCCCTAACTGGTATGAAACTTTGAACTGCCCTAACTGGTATGAAACTTTGAACTGCCCTAACTGGTATGAAACTTTGAACTGCCCTAACTGGTATGAAACTTTGAACTGCCCTAACCGGTATGAAACTTTGAACTCGCCCTAGCCAGTATTGTATCAGTTGGATGTGAGCTTTGGACATTCATTGCCGATCCTGGGGTTGTCCACAGCGTCACGGGACATACAATTTCGTACAAACACGCAACCAGGCTAAACCAGTAATGCTGCAGGTAACAAGCATGTGTTAAATATTTCACTATTTGCAGTGCATCCCAATTAACACCTTCCCAGTGCCTGCCACCCTCCGGTATGTAGTAACCTTGATTGCCATTCTGTTGGTGAATTGGTAAGGGTTGAAGCATCATAGCACTGAAGATGTCACCATGGTGATGGATTGGTACACGCCTTAATTATTTGATATTGAATTTCAATCCAATGGTGTCGCTGACAACCCCCAGGATGGCTATGGCTGTCCAAAAGTTCAGAATTTTTGCTCGCCTGTAATGATGGTTATGGCTGGGATAAGGTGAACAAACACCTTCACAAGTTCTCGCCCACCTATACTGACTAGTGCTAGGGTAATAATGCTAGGGTTGGGTGGCCATTGACTTCCACAAACAAGTTCTAGCCCACCTATGTATACTGACTAGGACTAGGGCAATAAGGCTAAAGGCTGGTTCACAACACGACGCTGGCCGAGCGTTCCGTTGCATTGCGAAAATTTCTAGTCCAGCATTTGAAATGCAGCGTCGGACCAATCAGAATGCTATAATCTATCACGTGTCCATCTTTGTTGTACATGGTTCGAAATGAATGGGGTCAGACACAATGCAATGGAACGCTCGGCCAGCGTCATGTTGTGAACCAGCCTTAATTAAGATTGGGTAGCCATCAATGTTCACAAGTTCTCAACACCCTACATGAATAGTGACTAGGACTAAAGCCAAGACAATATGGCCAGGATAGGATTAGGTGGCTACACCTTTTACAAGCTTTCTCCCACTTATACTGGCTAGGGCTAGAGCTAGGGCAATGATTGAGCTAGGGCAATGATTGAGCTAGGGCTAGGATTAGGCGGCCCAAGTTCTTGCCCACCAGACTGGCTAGGGCTAGAGCTCTATGGGAGGAGGATTAGCAAGTCGGCAACATTGGACATCCCTAAGTTGATCCCGGGGGTTATTGCCCCCTTGTGAAGTTCTAGATTATTGGGGAAACCCATGTATTGAGGGAGAGAGGTAAAATTCATGTCTAGCAGTTGGGTTTAGAAATACTTTAACAACCCTGTAATTAGGGTGAGCACTGACCTGACCTGCATGTCCCGAGAAATACTGTATAACAACCCTGTAATTAGGGAGAGTGATTGTCTCACTAACCTGACCTGCATGTCCCTGTAATTAGGGAGAGTGATTGTCTCCCTGGCCTGCATGTCCCTGTAATTAGGGAGAGTGATTGTCTCCCTGGCCTGCATGTCCCTGTAATTAGGGAGAGTGATTGTCTCCCTGGCCTGCATGTCCCTGTAATTAGGGAGAGTGATTGTCTCCCTGGCCTGCATGTCCCTGTAATTAGGGAGAGTGATTGTGTCACTAACCTGACCTGCATGTCCCTGTAATTAGGGAGAGTGATTGTCTCACTAACCTGACCTACATGCCTAAGAAGATACCGGTAAGTGTTGTTTTGGCACAAACCTGGAAATATGCCTGAGCCTAACCTGTTACGATCATGTTAGCTAGAGCACTGAGTGTAGAGAACCATGCAGACACATACAGGATGGTGGAGCACTGGCACACACTCATGCCACTGTGCCCGACACACCCACTTTTAATTTCCAGCAGGGCTTCATACAGGGGGGGGGGGGCCTGGAATTCCCCCCCCCCTCCCCCCTCCCCCACAGAAATCAGAAATCAATATTTTATTTTGCACATTGAATAGGTTAAAGTATAATCCTATGGTTCTTTTGTTTGAAAATGTCAAGAACTTCATTGAAGTTGACGGCAGAAAGCTCAGGACCTTCAATTGCGATTCTCATCAGATGACCTAGGTTTTTATCATTAAAAGTTCTCCCCTCCCCCCCCCAAGTTAAAATCCTGTATGAAGCCCTGCCAAGTATAGCATCAGCATTGGTAGGATGTTCAGGCACTTGATGAGCGTGGTGTACTGGGACATCCCATGCATATTCATGTGGTTTCCTGGCAAAGTGGAGCCTAGACACCCTCCTAACACCCACCAGCTGGGCTCCTGTCCCTCCCTCCCTCCCTCCACCCTTGCTTGTCCTGAGCAGCTGCAACAACCTTTTGTAGGAGATCTTGGGACAACTATTCTGGGATGTCTCTAGTAAGGGTGGCTGGCAACACATGTGGATCCTGGAATCAGTGCTTGGGGTATTCTAGGGCTTGGGCTAAGATGGCAAGGGCTGGAGGTATTCTAGGGCTAAGATGACTGGGGCTGGGTAAATTCTAGGGCTAAGATGGATAAGTCTGGAGGTATTCTAGGGCTAAGATGACTGGGGCTGGGTAAATTCTAGACTGGGGCTGGGTAAATTCTAGACTGGGGCTGGGTAAATTCTAGGGCTAAGATGGATAAGGCTGGTGGTATTACAAGGCTATTACTGGTGATATTCCAGTGCTAAAATGGATGGTGCTTGTGGCTAGGGCTGGTATTCTAGTGCTAGGGGTATTCCATGTCTGGGGCTGACGATATTCTAGTGCTAGTAGGACTAGAGCTGGCAATATTTGGGCCAGTACATGTAGGACTAGGGCTAGCGACATCATAGTATAGTCTCAACAATCGGGATGCCCTAGAAAAGGTTGTGGCATTGCTGGACCTCCTCCTCCTGGCTACGGTTGTGGCTAGTACCAGGCTACAGGTGCACATTGCAGTGGTATCCCCATGGGCCCCATTGCAACCTGGGATGGCAAACACAGGCATTCCTCATGTTTAGCAGACAAGTGGCCATAGAGCCTGTTTTTCAAATCTAACTCCCATGTCATATCCGACCGGGATTTTCCACTGCATTCTGCATTGCTGCCCCGCACATACTGTGACAGGGCAGGAGCATCTCATATATTAAACAGTCACATACTGTTGTTGCTGTTGTTGTAGCTGTTGTTGTTGATGTTGTAGATCACCTTTACTCCAGTATGTCTCACAACGTGTTGTTCTGTATGAGTGTGATCATTTGCCGACTATCATCTTGTACAGAACATTATGTGCATCTCCAACCTCCTCCTCCTCTCTCTCCGACGTACACCTTCCCCCAAAGGGGATCCTTTTATAGTTAAATTGTATCATGATCCAGATTTTTAATTTCGACCTTTTATTTATTAGATGGAACAAGGAGCCAGGCGCCGGCGATGTCCTGAAGTAGACCGGCTACCTCCAGCTAAACGTGCACACAATTCTCCACGCAAAGGATACATGGTCTGTGACTGTGATGCTGAGAAGTGCACCCATGGAGACAGTGCTGTTGGGGCAAGCAGTAACCCTGTCCACTTTGCCAGTGCTTCTCGTAATAAGGCACATCTGAAACACAAATCTTCAAGGTTAGGAGGCCCATGGCCTAGTGTACATGGTCCTTCACGTGTACCATAGAGCTGGAAATGTTACATGCTGGTCCTAGCCCTAGTTAACATGGATCCTAGAACAAGCAGGTCATAGCCCTAGCTCACACGCATCCTAGCCCTAGATCACGCATCCTAGCCCTAGATCACACATCCTAGCCCTAGATCACACATCCTAGCCCTAGATCACACATCCTAGCCCTAGATCACACTCATCCTAGCCCTAGATCACACATCCTAGCCCTAGATCACACTCATCCTAGCCCTAGATCACACACATCCTAGCCCTAGATCACACACATCCTAGCCCTAGATCACGCATCCTAGCCCTAGATCACGCATCCTAGCCCTAGCTGACACACATCCTAGCCCTAGGTCACGCATCCTAGCCCTAGATCACATCCTAGCCCTAGATCACATCCTAGCCCTAGATCACACACATCCTAGCCCTAGATCACGCATCCTAGCCCTAGATCACGCATCCTAGCCCTAGCTGACACACATCCTAGCCCTAGGTCACGCATCCTAGCCCTAGATCACGCATCCCTATCCCTAGATCACAATCACACACATCCTAGCCCTAGATCACACACATCCTAGCCCTAGCTCACACATCCTAGCCCTAGCTCACACATCCTAGCCCTAGCACACACACATCCTAGCCCTAGACCACACACATCCTAGCCCTAGCACACACACATCCTAGCCCTAGCACACACACATCCTAGCCCTAGCACACACATCCTAGCCCTAGCACACACATCCTAGCCCTAGCACACACTAACATCCTAGCCCTAGCACACACATCCTAGCCCTAGCACACACACATCCTAGCCCTAGACCACACACATCCTAGCCCTAGCACACACATCCTAGCCCTAGCACACACACATCCTAGCCCTAGCACACACACATCCTAGCCCTAGCCCTAGCACACACATCCTAGCCCTACCACGCACACATCCTAGCCCTAGCACACACACATCCTAGCCCTAGCTCACACATCCTAGCCCTAGCACACACATCCTAGCCCTAGCACACACACATCCTAGCCCTAGCACACACACATCCTAGCCCTAGCTCACACACATCCTAGCCCTAGCACACACACATCCTAGCCCTAGATCACACACATCCTAGCCCTAGCTCACACACATCCTAGCCCTAGCACACACACATCCTAGCCCTACCACGCACACATCCTAGCCCTAGCACACACACATCCTAGCCCTAGCTCACACATCCTAGCCCTAGCACACACATCCTAGCCCTAGCACACACACATCCTAGCCCTAGCACACACACATCCTAGCCCTAGCTCACACACATCCTAGCCCTAGCACACACACATCCTAGCCCTAGATCACACACATCCTAGCCCTAGCTCACACACATCCTAGCCCTAGCTCACACACTTCCTAGCCCTAGCACACACACATCCTAGCCCTAGCTCACACACATCTTAGCCCTGGCATGCACTTTGCTGCTAACCCTAGTCCTGAGTGTTGTCTACTGGCTGGCAGCTCTTCTGGAACGTCCTTGCAGAAGGCATGGCTTGGACGTAGTGCTGGCTCTAGATGCAGAATTGGATTGGCATTCAAGGCCTATTACATGCTAATAAAAGTAGTACACGCCCACTTTCTCCATGGCAACTTTATTAGCTGCTAACATCAGCTCTGATGACCTCATGTTATATGGTGTGTGTAGAGGTTGCCTCTGATGACCTGGTGTTATATGACGGTGTGTGTAGATGGTTGCCTCTGATGACCTGGTGTTATAGGACGGTGTATGTAGATGACCTGGTGTTATAGGACGGTGTATGTAGACGGTTGCTTCTGATGACCTGGTGTTATAGGACGGTGTATGTAGATGGTTGCTTCTGATGACCTGGTGTTATAGGATGGTGTATGTAGAGGTTGCCTCTGATGACCTGATATTATAGGACAGTGTATGTAGATGGTTGCTTCTGATGACCTGGTGTTATAGGACGGTGTGTGTAGATGGTTGCCTCTGATGACCTGGTGTTATAGGATGGTGTATGTAGATGACCTGGTGTTATAGGACAGTGTATGTACATGGTTGCTTCTGATGACCTGGTGTTATAGGACGAGGACGATGTGTGTAGATGGTTGCCTCTGATGACCTGGTGTTATAGGATGGTGTATGTAGATGACCTGGTGTTATAGGACAGTGTATGTAGATGGTTGCTTCTGATGACCTGGTGTTATAGGACGGTGTGTGTAGATGGTTGCCTCTGATGACCTGGTGTTATAGGACAGTGTATGTAGATGGTTGCTTCTGATGACCTGGTGTTATAGGACGGTGTATGTAGATGGTTGCCTGGTGTTATAGGACGGTCTGTGTAGATGATTACCTCTGATGACCTGGTGTTATAAGATGGTGTGTGTAGATGGTTACCTCTGATGACCTGGTGTTATAGGATGGTGTATGTAGATGGTTGCCTGGTGTTATAGGACGGTCTGTGTAGATGATTACCTCTGATGACCTGGTGTTATAAGATGGTGTGTGTAGATGGTTACCTCTGATGACCTGGTGTTATAGGATGGTTGCCTCTGATGACCTGGTATTATAGGACGGTCTGTGTAGATGGTTACCTCTGATGACCTGGTATTATAGGATGGTGTATGTAGATGGTTGCCTCTGATGACCTGGTGTATGTAGGATGGTTGCCTCTGATGACCTGGTGTTATAGGACGGTGTATGTAGATGGTTGCCTCTGATGACCTGGTGTTATAGGATGGTGTATGTAGATGGTTGCCTCTGATGACCTGGTGTATGTAGGATGGTTGCCTCTGATGACCTGGTGTTATAGGACGGTGTATGTAGATGACCTGGTGTTATAGGATAGTGTATGTAGATGGTTGCCTCTGATGACCTGGTGTTATAGGATGGTGTGTAGATGGTTGCCTCTGATGACCTGGTGTTATAGGACAGTATATGTACATAGATGACCTGGTATTATAGGACGGTGTGTGTAGAGGTTACCTCTGATGACCTGGTGTTATAGGATGGTTGCCTCTGATGTGTTATAGGACGGTCTGTGTAGATGGTTACCTCTGATGACCTGGTGTTATAAGATGGTGTGTGTAGATGGTTACCTCTGATGACCTGGTGTTATAGGATGGTTGCCTCTGATGTGTTATAGGACGGTCTGTGTAGATGGTTACCTCTGATGACCTGGTATTATAGGATGGTGTATATAGAGGTTGCCTCTGATGACCTGGTGTTATAGGACGGTGTGTGTAGATGGTTACCTCTGATGGTGTGTGTAGAGGTTGCCTCTGATGACCTGGTGTTATAGGATGGTGTGTGTAGATTGTTGCCTCTCTCGTAATCAGTCATTACTCTCAGTTGACATAATACACATCGTCATGCAATGAATTTCTCAATAGCCAACTTAAACTTATTCCCCCAATGTTTAGGCTGGATGCCGGGAATAATGAAGGCTAACTGAACCGTTGGGCGAGTAAATTTAAATAACCTTCTCAATAATCAACTTGAAATTAATTATACTCTCTCGATGTTTCGACTATATGCTCTAGAGGCCAAAATTCAAATATTTTGACCGTCTCCAATTCTGGCTCTGCAGTAACCATCATGAATTTGGAAATATTTGTTGTTGTTGTTGTTGTTGTTGTTGATGTTTTGTTTGTTGTTGATGTTTATTGCAGATGGCGGACGGCGCACCATTCTGGTAAAGTCAATGCATCAACCACCTCAATAGATCACACCCATCATCCCACGCCCCCTCCAGTCGACATCCATGTGACCACACCCACTTCTTCTACTAACCACACCCTAATATGTAAGCCCTCTTCACATGGTAATGGAGAGGCTGCTAGTTCAGATGATCAGGACATGCTCACTTTGGTCCAAACCACTAACGGTGTGATGGAACCAGAACCGGATCCAGTCGGTTCCGATTCTACCAGCGCAGCAAGTGTAACATTCAGATCTAGGCGAGGGGTTCCTGAATCGGCTCATCTCTCTCGAACTGTGGTCCCGGAACCAGACCGGCTCCATCAGAGTTTGGAACTGGAACCCGACGGCCATCAACCCGTTGTTTCCGATGTCGAACCGGTACCGTATCGCGTGATGCTGCATAGTTTTACCGGTCGAGACAACACTGGCGGTATCTTCAATCCAGTTCCAGCCGATGTGATTCGGCGTTCTGTGGACAAAAGAAGAACTCGAGGTGAGTCTTCTCGGGCGAGTTTCAGTCAACTCAACAAAACTTATCCCAACCCTGTAGAGCATTTTAACAATCATTCCGGTTCTGATGGACATGATGCTGCCCATTCCAGTAATGAACTTCTGCTTCCTGCGCATTCCAGTTCTGAAAATGTAACACAGGTGTCCCGGTTTGGTGCCACTGAGCTAGACATGATTCCTTCCTTAAGTGGGCTTCAATCCGCCAACATAAGCCATTCCGGTTCCGACGACACTGGTGACAGGACTCGAGCAAGTGGTGAAAACCATTCCAGTTCTGAAGATATAGGTGGCATAAGAACTCATTCCAGTACCTCGTGCAACGTGGATTTGACAACACCCGAACCAAACCTTCGGTCGGTATCAGCAGCACTTGAAATCCAAACTGGCAGCATCCCAGTTTCAGGGCCAGCCCCCAACTCCTCGGCATCGGCCTTTTCGTTTCCATTCTCTATCGACCACTCCTACTCGTTAGTAGATAATCTGTCGTCCCATATGTCATCGGGCGATGACGTCCGTGTGACGGAGCATTCGTACTCCCTGGCGTCCATCGGGGCCCTGGAAGCACCTCAATCAAATGCCGTCGATCTTCCCATGGTACGAAGATCCAATAGGCTCGCCACTCATCTTAACCCGTACAACATCGCAGACGGAGCATCTAGGCTGAGAGTGAGAAACCACGGATCGTCAATTATCGAAAATGCGTCGGAATTGTCTAGAACTGGTTCCGGCGTTGACTCCGTTACCTCCGAATTTCGTGTACCTGCCGTTGGTGCGCTGGATGGTGGTGTCGGTAACCGGGACGGCGCTTCGAGTGGTGGATCCCCTCCTCAATCTGCGCTGATGTACACAGTTCTTCCCTTGCAACAGTCCAGCGGCAGGGGAGTTGATCGTCAGCGACCACAGCGCTACCTGCATGCACAGCAACGGGACGAGCTTGACTTGGCCGTGCAGCACCAGTCAGCGGAGAGGAGCTCTCCCCCATTGTCCATCCGTTCTCTACCTTACGTCAATTTGCTCTTTGGGAGCAGCAGCTACAACGACGGCCACAATGCTGCTCCTGACGAAGCCAGCAGTGTGCACGCAACCACCCCCAGCATGCCGTCGTGGATAATCGTGCCGAATTCTCATGCTCAGCCCACTAGCAGTGACTTCTTCTTAACTGGAACTCCTATCTACGTGCCTCCGAGTTCCATGGCGCCTCTGTCTGCGGATTTGCCATCCCTCACGCCGGTTACACCGCTGCCCAACCAAGGACCCATCATGAATCTTGCTGAAACGAGAGCTCCTGTAAGTAGGGACCCTTTACCCACCAACCCCCATTACCCCCGATCGCTTGCTGGAGCGTATGAAGAAATCCTCCAAAGCCCACAATATCATCCTCAGCAGCAGGCGGAGTTGATGGCCCAGAACCTGGATTTTATCGAGAGCCAGTCTAGAGCAAGACAGAGCCAAAGCAGAGAGCCAAGGTCAGATCAAAGCAGGCCACCAGCATCGTCTTCTTTTCCTTCTTCCTCCTCCTCTACGACCTTTCGTCGCTCCGCTCGACTCATGAATTCTCGGCACATGCAACTCAACTGCAGGCAGGGCACGGTTGTATCTAGGCCAGTGCCAACGGCAACGGCGTCGCATCGGTCACCCGCTTCGACGTCCCTGTCATTCAGAGGGCGGAGGTTTAGAGAAACCCCTCCTCCACCACCACAACAGGCACCTCCTCCACTTCCTTCACCACAAGCACCTCCTCCACTGCCTTCACCACAAGCAGCTCCTCCACTGCCTTCAGCACAAGCACCACTTTCGCCAACGCCACCAACACAATCACTACTACCAACGCTGCCACTGCTACCAGTTCTGCCCAGTGCTCCATCGTCTCCTCGCTCACTGCCTTCTTCCACCGCCCGCTCCAGACAAACCAGCATCTTAGAGGCAGAGCAGCAAAGCTTCAGTCATCGACTGGGAATGATGATGGAAGATTTCCGTTTCGCCAGGGAACGACTGCGACAGGCAGAAGCTCTTTACAATGGCTCCCGGAGGCTAGCTTCCGGTGCGGCATCAACGCAGTCACAGGAACAGCAGCGCACCATTCCCCTCCCCAGCATCCCAGAAGGAGGCCACCAATCCAGCACCTCCTATTTCAGTGAGACTCTTGCCCCAAATGCAAACTTGCCCACTGATCTACCAACTCCAAGTGTGCTTCGCGGTGGTGGCTCTAGCTACGCTCCCACCGCCACGAGTTCGTCAGACGACGTCGAGCAGACCACAGTTTCTTATTTGCCTGTGGTTCCTCCCCCCGTGGTGTCCGAGGCCACCATTCCGTCCACCTATAACAGCGATGTTATAGTAGTCGACAGCGACACAGAAGACGAGGTACAGTACAATATCTACTCCTATGTGTGTGTGTGGGGGGGGGGGGGGGGGGGGGGGACTTGCCTGTTATGCCACATTGTATTCGAGTCCAACACTCCCCTCCTGGATACTGTCCCTGACATATACATTTTCTGGACATCTGAAAGGTCTAAGTCTGGGGCAGATTAAGGGTGTGGCTAGAGTTATGGTTTGGTCTTTTTATGCCCGGACCGATGCTTGTGTTAGGGTTTGGGTCAGGGTCAGGACTTGGCTGTGACTAGGATTAGTGTTAGGACTGTGACTAGGGTTAGTGTTAAAACTGTGACTAGGATTAGGACTGTGACTAAGATTAGTGTTAGGACTATGACTAGGGTTAGTGTTAGGACTGTGACTAGGGTTAGTGTTAGGACTGTGACTATGGTTAGTGTTAGGACTGTGACTAGGATTAAGGTTAGGACTATGGTTTACAAGTTAGAGTTAGGATTGGTAGAGGACTGGCTGGTGTCAGGGTTAGGACTGTAACTAGGGTGATGTTAATGCCTATCCACACTGCACCAACACAGCAATACGAATTGGTCGCCTCCATACTGAATTATAATTAGAATAATGTGCGTTAGCGTGCATTGATCTGGTCCACCTCGAAGGCGGTTTGAGTCCAAAAAATAAGGCATTCAAATACTGCGCGAGTGTCTGTGGAAAAGAATTTCATTCACTCGCGTCTTCGCGATGGCTGCACGTTGGAACTTTGAGGAGCTAGATGTTGCTATCTGTAGCCTGTTACCCACGAATTCGTTCAGATCAAACTCTTGCAGCTTTGAAGAACCACTCGAGGAAGAAAGTATATGTATGTATACAATTTTGAATGAAGAAGGTCGATGTTTTCATGCTAGTTGCGATCGCCAGCAGCCATTATGTTTGGAAAAATAACGACGTGATTTTTTCCCATTCCCCACGACGCAACACAGAGCAGTATCAACCACCACCTGGCGTAAGGCAATCGGAACATGATCATGAAATCACCAGCGCAACTAAACGGAAAGGGAAAAAATTCCATAAATCTACTGAAAGCTGTCGATATTAAAAGTGAAGGAGTTTTGTCAATAACCAATACAACGGGGGGGCGGGGGGGGGGGGCAAAAAATATTGTGCATTGCTCCGTCATTCTAGAGGACTAGCCAGCAACCTGAGACAGCGCTCAGGAGAAGCTGCATGCACCTGAGACAGCGTTCAGGAGAAGCTGCATGCAGCAAGAGGATAAGAAAAGGAAGAGTTCCCTTTGTTGCGAGATTCTTGATAGTCAATGGATCAGCTACGAAATAGTCGAGGCAGCAACAGAGGGTGGTGGCGCATGCAGCAAAAGAAGGGAAGAACCATTACTATGCATCATGTGGAGCCCAGCTACTGGGTACCCATGTGGAGCACAGCTACTGGGTGCCTAGGCCCTGCTTCATGGGGAGCTCAGCTACTGGGTGCCTAGGCCCTGCTTCATGGGGAGCACAGCTACTGGGTGCCTAGGCCCTGCTTCATGGGGAGCTCAGCTACTATATTAATCACTCATATTATGCCAGTTTTGCGTGCATTTTCACCATCTGTAGATACGTATTCACCTCACATCAGGCACCTTTATGGTTGAATTTTGGAATGCAACTACTTGCATCACTTCCCCCCCCCCCCCCCCCCCCCCCCCCACACACACACACCTTGCTATTATGTTTTCAAGCTGAGGATGTTTTTGAATGTTTTTTGGAGTGTTTTGAGGAAAAACTGTCTGAAATTGCTCATTCTTGTCAAAATGGGCACATTAGCTTCCTTTTCAACATTATAGAACTGTTTCTACTCTTTAAAAGACAGAAAATGTCTTTTGGTCAGAAATCTCCACTTTTTTACTGAAAGAAGATCTATTTTGCTCCAATTGGTGCTGGCACTTGGAAAGACAGCTTTAAACACACCGTATGATCTGCTATCAATAATTGCATTGTTCCCTCTTTTTTTGTCTTGGCTACAGCAGCTATGTATATAGAATTTGCCCTAGCGAAGACCACAGTATTTTGGTTGAAACATTGGCTTCAAAACCGAAAGGCCGATTTGAAGATAGATCTTAAAGCACTTAGAAGCCTTATATGAGCCTACCCAGACAAAACTTTATGCAGTGTTTAAGGTCCACCCAAGGAAGGCTTTAGACAGCCATCTTCTCGATTTTGCTTCTTTTAATATAAGCTACTTAAGATCTAAAACTCTTTTGTCAACTTGGGTTTAGCTAGAAGAAGTTAGGGAGAGACTCTGGTGGCAGCGAATTACCAAAGTTGGTATCTGTTAGGTCTCTTGTGGTTGGAGACTCTAACAGAGGGTCTATTTCAGAGATGACAGAGTTACTGGAGCAGAATTAAACTATTGTAGAGGGTCTATGCTAGAGATGACAGAGTTACTGGAGCTGATACAAGAATTAAACTATTGTAGAGGGTCTATGCTAGAGATGACAGAGTTACTGGAGCTGATACAAGAATTAAACTATTGTAGAGGGTCTATGCTAGAGATGACAGAGTTACTGGAGCTGATACAAGAATTAAACTATTGTAGAGGGTCTATGCTAGAGATGACAGAGTTACTGGAGCTGATACAAGAATTAAACTATTGTAGAGGGTCTATGCTAGAGATGACAGAGTTACTGGAGCTGATACAAGAATTAAACTATTGTAGAGGGTCTATGCTAGAGATGACAGAGTTACTGGAGCTGATACAAGAATTAAACTATTGTAGAGGGTCTATGCTAGAGATGACAGAGTTACTGGAGCTGATACAAGAATTAAACTATTGTAGAGGGTCTATGCTAGAGATGACAGAGTTACTGGAGCTGATACAAGAATTAAACTATTGTAGAGGGTCTATGCTAGAGATGACAGAGTTACTTGAGCTGATACAAGAATTAAACTATTGTAGAGGGTCTATGCTAGAGATGACAGAGTTACTGGAGCTGATACAAGAATTAAACTATTGTAGAGGGTCTATGCTAGAGATGACAGAGTTACTGGAGCTGATACAAGAATTAAACTATTGTAGAGGGTCTATGCTAGAGATGACAGAGTTACTGGAGCTGATACAAGAATTAAACTATTGTAGAGGGTCTATGCTAGAGATGACAGAGTTACTTGAGCTGATACAAGAATTAAACTATTGTAGAGGGTCTATGCTAGAGATGACAGAGTTACTTGAGCTGATACAAGAATTAAACTATTGTAGAGGGTCTATGCTAGAGAAGACAAAAAGGTGAAACTAACCCAATAAACTGATTGAACAAAGTGAGCTACTGTAACTGTATGCACATGTTACACACATGCATGGGTTATACTATTTTGTCCCATCCATTACCACGCCAACCTCTAGTGGAAGACCATTTTCTATATCGGATTTGAGGGTGGTCTCTCAAAAGAGGGCCTACTATATGTATTATAAGTTTGCAATTGCACTTTTTTTCCATTTAGGAGGCAGTTTCACGTGCAGACCTTAGTGGTCCAGTACCCGTAATAGTCCACCTCAACTGCTGGTACCCATAGGTGGAGGACTACTAGAGGACATACTGTATTGTGTATAAGCAATTGCTGACCACAACTAGGATCTGTACATTCAGAGTAGTATTTAAATCTCCAAGAGTTGTTTGCTTCTGGTGATCATGCCTCTTCGTGCATGCCAGATATCTCACTCCTGTAAGGACCACCAGTGATGTCTGAGAGGATTCAGAACATGCTGCCTGCAACACTTGGTGTTCTGTCCCATCAGTAGCAGCCAGCCTGTGCTCTCAGTAAATGATGGTGCTTCTGATTCACCTCCATGTAAGTTCTCATGGGGTTCTGCTGCCTTCTCTCTTAGCAATGGTCCACCGACAAAAGTGAAATTGGTCGGAATCTGCTCTTGAGATGCCAACGCTAGCTCCTGCTTCCCCGCTCCTGAGACCAGTTCCCTTCTTTGCTCATCACGCCCGGAAAAATATTTATGCAAAATACGTCGTAGAAGAATCACAATACTGTATTTAGTAACAGTGTTAAGCGCTGGTTTTCTAGGAGGTGTTGTTAGAAGTGGTGCGCTAAACACCCGGGTCTTACGGTACATTGTGTATAATTATATATATATATTCTCAATGAACTCTCAGTTGACATAATAACATTAAAATCACCTTCTCAATAATCAACTTCCTGATGAAGACTAGAGCATCTAGTCGAAACGTCGAGTGAATAAAAATTGAAGTTGATTATTGAGAAGGTGATTTTAAATATAATTATATTGTTTAGATATTGTTTAGACAAAAGAGTATCGAATTTTATGCTTGCTTCCTGTATTTAGTAACGGTGTTAAGCGCTGGTTTTCTAGGAGGTGTTGTTAGAAGTGGTGCGCTAAACACCCGGGTCTTACGGTACATTGTGTATAATTATATATATATATTCTCAATGAACTCTCAGTTGACATAATAACATTAAAATCACCTTCTCAATAATCAACTTCCTGATGAAGACTAGAGCATCTAGTCGAAACGTCGAGTGAATAAAAATTGAAGTTGATTATTGAGAAGGTGATTTTAAATATAATTATATTGTTTAGATATTGTTTAGACAAAAGAGTATCGAATTTTATGCTTGCTTCCTGTATTGTCGTCCTATGTGGGTGCAGAAGAACACACACTTGGTGTCTTTACAGCACCTCAATGCCGCCATATTAGCTGAAGGAGTCGTTTAGCCCTCCTAATCCAGTTGACCTCTTAATTAAACTCCGGTGGCTCTAGCAATAGGCCATCTCCACACAGGTATGGTGCGTGCATGTGCTGAGTGTGCACTGCCTTGCCCCTACAGTCACTGACTTGTGCTGAGTGTGCACTGCCTTGCCCCTACAGGCACTGACTTGTGCTGAGTGTGCACTGACTTGCCCCTACAGTCACTGACTTGTGCTGAGTGTGCACTGCCTTGCCCCTACAGCCACTGACTTGTGCTGAGTGTGCACTGCCTTGCCCCTACAGGCACTGACATGTGCTGAGTGTGCACTGCCTTGCCCCTACGTTCACTGACTTAGAGACTTAGTCAAAACTGTTGGGGGGGGAGGAGGGGTTATTCTTTGGGGGTGGCGGTGACAGAGGAGAGGATATTCCATTCTATGCGGGGTTGGAGGGAGCAGACATTCTATGCCGGGTGGGGGGGATAGGACATTCTATGGGTGGGGGGCGGGGAGGAAATTCTTTGCCGTATGGGGGAGGAGGGGACATCTATGGGAGATGGGGGGAAGAAGGTATTCTATGGGGGGGGGGGGGGGGGGGGTGGAGGAGGAGAGGACATTTTATGGTAGGGGGAGAGGATATTTATGGGGGAAGTTGGAGGGGGAGAGACCAGTATTGCTGCCGGGTGCCACCAATCTTGCTGTGTCATCATAAAGATAAAACACATCTGCGATTGATCTTCACTCACTTAATGCACCTTATCATAAATGCATCTAAGTGGGGCAACAACAGCAGATGTGTTCCCCCATGAATAGATGGCCCAGACACACCTGTTACCATTTTTAAATCATGTATATACGCCGTTCATAATGCAGAGTTTTTAATAGTGGTGTATGTGGCATTAACTGGTGACAGGCTGTCAGGTTGATGTGGTGTGATCTTCTTTCCTTTCCTTTCTTGGCAAATTCTTCCCAGCCGGTTTTGTAGACCGCTAGCTGTAGCTTCAACTAATCTAGTTCTAGTTCCTATTAGTCTATCTGGGAAGTTGTTTGGCTGGATTGAGGAGTAAGCTCTAACCCTGCCCCTAGAATACCCCATCCAACCCTGCCCCTAGAATACCCATCCAACCCTGCCCCTAGAGTACCCCATCCAACCCTGCCCCTAGAATACCCATCCAACCCTGCCCCTAGAATACCCCATCTAACCCAGCCCCTAGAATACCCCATCCAACCCAGCCCCTAGAATACCCATCCAACCCTGCCCATAGAATACCCATCCAACCCTGCCCCTAGAATACCCCATCCAACCCAGCCCCTAGAATACCCATCCAACCCTACCCCTAGAATACCCCATCCAACCCAGCCCCTAGAATACCCCATCACAACCCTGCCCCTAGAATACCCCATCCAACCCAGCCCCTAGAATACCCCATCTAACCCAGCCCCTAGAATACCCCATCCAACCCTGCCCCTAGAATACCCCATCTAACCCTGCCCCTAGAATAACCCATCTAACCCAGCCCCTAGAATACCCCATCCAACCCAGCCCCTAGAATACCCCATCCAACCCTGCCCCTAGAATACCCCATCCAACCCTGCCCCTAGAATACCCCATCCAACCCTGCCCCTAGAATACCCCATCTAACCCTGCCCCTAGAATACCCCATCCCAGGTATCGTGGCAGCATCCATGTTACGTATTCAGCAGTCATCCTCACTGGGGACATCTAGGCATGTCCTGGGAATGGTTATGCTGGAGGTGTGGCATTACATTTGGAGTTGTGACCTGATCCTTGTGGCACAAATGAGAATCGAAACAGTTGTCACCGATATATATATATATATATATATATATACACACATGCCCTTTCTCTCACCTCAGGATGACGTCATCATCAGCAGGGTCTCCATGCCTCCCAGTGTCCACTTCAGCCCGGAGGGTGACGGAGACCTCTCCTTTCGCGACCTCCACCACCTCCGAGTCCGGCAAGACCAGGAGTCCGAGACCAGCCAGTCTTCCAGCTCCTGGGTCCAGCTAGAGATACCCGATAACACCCAGTTGTCCAGCACCCAGGCTGGGAATAGCCCGCTCCTGGTATCGATGTTTTCCCGGAATCCTAGAGACCGGTCTCGGGGCAGAGGTGTGGCCGGGGGTAGGAGGAGGAGGAGGAGAAGGCCTGTGGTGATGAATGCCGCACCCTCTGTGATCCCTCGAAGAGTCGGGTAAGATGAAACAAATAGGTGGAACGACTTTCTCGATAACTTAAATTTTACTTACTTGAAGTTTCGGCAAAATCCTCTAGCCTTCATCAGGAATAATGAGATGCTGAGACTCACACAAGACTGTCATTATTCCTAATTAAAGCTAGAGCATCTAACTGAAACGTCGAGTGAGTAAAAATTTATCAAGAAGGTCTGTGTGTACTACTACAGTATGTCAACTGAGAGTTTGTTGATAGATGGAAGCTATACAGAATTTTTTATGAAGGGGGGGGGACATAATATATATTCATGTGTACGCTGAGCAATAGCTAAGCTGAATACTTGTTCACTCGACCACGAAGCTTTTGTCCTAGACGCAAGCCTACAGTTGCTGCTAACCTTCAAAGATATATCTGTCAATCCAAAAATAATCATGGTAATGCTGTCTTCTCCGATGTGTGCCAACGTGTGGTAACAGCTCATCGTAGATGCACCACACACATACACCTCACCTGAACTCATTCAGGTTTATCCCAGAACACTTATCGTAAAAGTACGTATTTCTGTGAGGAATTAAGTTGTGTGTAACTAACAGCATCTCTGACTGTCATCAAGGCCACGAGTGCTAATTTGCCTGTGACTTCATTCGGCATGTACCTGGAGTTATATGTGATTGCGTCTCTAAAGCTGGTGTCATTGATGCCTTGAAAGATAAATAATTGTTACAATAACCTTCTCAATAATCAACTTGAAATTGTATTATCTTAGACGTTTCGACTAGATGCTCTTGCCTTCATCCGGAACATTATTCCTGATGAAGGCTAGAGCATCTAGTCGGATGCGTCGAGAGAGTACAGTTTCAAGTTAATTATTGAGAAGGTTATTGCAATGTTTATGTTGACTGAGAGTTCATTTAATTGTTGTTTTTGTTGGGGGTTTTCCTGATAACTGGTAATTTGAAATTGCGCCAATTAACTCCAGACTGATATCTTGGCTGTTAAAAATTGGAGATTTGATTGCCTACCCTGTAAGCTATATATTTCAGACCAAGTATGTACGTGAGGAATGTGTTTGAAATGTGCTCGTCACTTCAGGGTGTGTGTGTTTGCAGTGTGGACTAGCCATGACTCGCCTTGGAATCTGACTGCCTCTGGGTCAGCGGCAGGCGAGACTTTTGATAACCTGTCCTGCCGTGTCGATCAACTGTAGCTGTTTGTGCTCGAGTCGGCTTGGTGCACCAGCCCGATGGATGGAGGCATGCTATATACTATGTCATCATGCCTGATACTAGCAAAGGCCATACTAACTCTATCAATGGCAGCATAGCAGTATAAATATGGCTTACTACAGAATTGAATGAAACACATCCT
This sequence comes from Cladorhizidae sp. MBARI D1340-BT2, assembly GCA_028752905.1. NCBI lineage: Eukaryota > Metazoa > Porifera > Demospongiae > Poecilosclerida > Cladorhizidae > Cladorhizidae sp. MBARI D1340-BT2. The sequence continues at coordinate 16,304,751 of JAQNBH010000003.1, read as the reverse complement.
AGTGTGGTGAGCTGAAGCACCTCGCCATGCCTTTAGTTTCCTGCCCTTTATTTGATTAGGAGAAGTGTGTGTGTGTGTTCCTCACAGAAGCCCGACTTGTGCGAGGTTGTACCACGGATGCCGTGCAACACAATCGGCTGAGTGTTTGTGATCGGAAACATGTCATTGGACGGAGTGTGGCTATGAGAGGGAGGGAGGGAGGGGGGAGATTTTGTTGTGGGTGCTGGAAGAGGCTTCCCCTGAAGGTGAGAGGCACGCTGAGAGTGAGGTCATCAACAGTGCTTGCTGGCTGGTGGAATTGTCGCCGGTAGTGAAGGGAAGCCTGTGAATAAGCTGGCAAGGACTTTGGACACTTTTGATGAAGAGACAATGTTGCACTCTTGCCCCTGTGCATTCGGTGTGTTCTCCTCTCCATCATTAGCTTATCTCTACTGTACTGAATATGTCTTTGCTCTGAGCACCGACGAAGTCAGTTCTCTCTTGTGCTCTACTGTCTGAGGCAGCAGTGTTTTGAGCTGACGGAATCTTGCCGAACTGGATGGTTCCTACAGCCTCGTGACAAGCACTGTATTCTCAGTAAAATGTGATGAAGGTTAGATGGAGCTTTTTTGTGGCATATAGAGTGTGTTTTTGGTTTGTGTTTTTTTATGGGCCCTGGGCTTGGGGGGGGGGGGGGGGGGGGGGCTCTCCCTGGGAAGCTTGTTGTTATTTTTATTTGTTATTTTTATTATTATTATTATTTTTATTTGTTATTTTATTTTTTTTATTATTATTATTACAGAACCTTCTCAATAATCAACTTGAAATTGTATTCTCTCGATGTTTCGACTAGATGCTCTAGCCATCATCAGGAATAATGAAGGCTAGAGCATCTAGTCGAAACGTCGAGAGAATACAATTTCAAGTTGATTATTGAGAAGGTTCTTGTAATGTTATTGTGTTGACTGAGAGTTCATTGAAAGATTTATTAATGTTGTTACATATTTACTCCCTCTGATATTGATTCTAATGCATTTTAGATTGAATGATTATCAAGGTATGGAAGTTGTACCCATCGACCACAGGACTGAGCAAAAAAAACACAATACAGTGAAAGCCAGCATTGTGGTATTCAAAATTCTCCACTGGGAAAACTGCACTAGGCAGGGAGATATCCCAGCCTCATCTGGATGAACCACTGGTTGGTGTGGAAGAGAGGGAGTGAGCCAGGACTTGCGCGATTATAGGGAGCAGGGTAGCTTGAATAGCGCTCAGGACCTTCTTCTTGGTATGTCACCCCAGGTGGTGGGAGCGCGTTGAGGACTTTATGCAGCAGAATGACATCGATGTCCTTTGAATTCTGCACGGTGGTGGGTCTTCCTTTGACCAGTTTCCACATCAGAGCTAGAACACATTGAGAATTGAGCAGAAATGTCGGAATGAAATTTCAACATCTCTGCCCAGACATCAGCTTACTAACCAGTTCTCACTTCTCCATGCAGCAAACACTCTCGATCTTTTTCCTCGCACAGCCTCTCTATTTCCAGGCCTGCTCACCCATCTCTGCCCCCATCTCTGCCCTCATCCGCTCACAGTAGCGGCTCTGCTTCTTACTTGACTTGCAGCTGCATACGAGTATTTTACTGATAGCTGCAATGTTGTTTTAATTGCTAATGACTTGTGTTAGCTGATTGCTGCAAGGTCAGGTGCAGTACAGTGTACAAATTAATTGTGCATGAACTAATGACAGTATGCCCTTATATGTGACACCTAAATGTAGAACTTCCTTTGGTTCTATGTCAAAGAGCACTCCTAATATTAGCATGAATACACTTTGGGAGTAGTTATGACCACTTATAAGTCAACTACAAAGTTATTAACATGCAAATCTCAGGCAAACTTGAACGAGCATTATAGTAATTTCATTTAGACGGTGCCTGCTCTTTCACACTCGACTATAGGCCTTTAGAACCTTTTCTCACTTGCCATAGGTGATCAATATAATAATATTGGTGTTGAATTCCTCAAGAAGTTTACTGAAAACAGTTTAAATTCCGTTACCCCGGTAATGGCATTTCATAAAAGTGCCACCTTATTGCATTAAGAAAAATAACGAGATTTCATAAATGAAATACACCCAGTGTAAAAATGTACCAATACCCAGTGTAAGTATGTGCCAACACACCCAGTGTAAGTATGTGCCAATACCCAGTGTAAGTATGTACCAATACCCAGTGTAAGTATGTATCAATACCCAGTGTAAGTATGTATCAATACCCAGTGTAAGTATGTACCAATACCCAGTGTAAGTATGTACCAATACCCAGTGTAATTATGTACCAATATCCAGTGTAAGTATGTGCCAATACCCAGTGTAAGTATGTACCAATACCCAGTGTAAGTATGTACCAATACCCAGTGTAATTATGTACCAATATCCAGTGTAATTATGTACCAATACCCAGTGTAATTATGTACCAATACCCAGTGTAAGTATATGTACCAATACCCAGTGTAATTATGTACCAATACCCAGTGTAAGTATGTGCCAATACCCAGTGTAAGTATGTGCCAATACCCAGTGTAAGTATGTACCAATACACCCAGTGTAAGTATGTACCAATGCCCAGTGTAAGTATGTGCCAATACCCAGTGTAAGTATGTACCAATACCCAGTGTAAGTATGTGCCAATACACCCAGTGTAAGTATGTACCAATACCCAGTGTAAGTATGTATCAATACCCAGTGTAAGTATGTGCCAATACCCAGTGTAAGTATGTATCAATACCCAGTGTAAGTATGTGCCAATACACCCAGTGTAAGTATGTACCAATACCCAGTGTAAGTATGTATCAATACCCAGTGTAAGTATGTGCCAATACCCAGTGTAAGTATGTATCAATACCCAGTGTAAGTATGTGCCAATACCCAGTGTAAGTATGTACCAATGCCCAGTGTAAGTATGTGCCAATACCCAGTGTAAGTATGTACCAATACCCAGTGTAAGTATGTGCCAATACACCCAGTGTAAGTATGTACCAATACCCAGTGTAAGTATGTACAATACCCAGTGTAAGTATGTGCCAATACCCAGTGTAAGTATGTACCAATACCCAGTGTACATGTAAGTATGTGCCAATACCCAGTGTAAGTATGTACCAATACACCCAGTGTAAGTATGTACCAATACACCCAGTGTAAGTATGTACATGTAAGTATGTACCAATACCCAGTGTAAGTATGTACATGCAGGGGTGTATTTAGGGGGGGGCGGGGGGGGGGGGGCATTCGCCCCCCCTTGTATCATTCTCGCCCCCCCCCCCCTTGAAATTAGAGATATTTTTTTTAATAATGTCAAGAAAGGTGTAATACAAGAAAGGTGTAATAAGCTTATGATATCAGGTTCAAATGATAGGAATGTCAAACTGAGGTTCTTCTTGGTTTTCTCTGCCATACGTCCACAATCTCTTCAAGGTCGCTCTCAGAGAGTACAGTACTTCTGGTGCCTCTATAGCAATCCTCATAAGGTGAGAAAGGCTGCAGTCACTTAGAGAATTACGCAAACGAGTCTTGATCATCTTCATCTGTGAGAAGCTTCTCTCCACAGAAGCAGTAGAAACTGGAATCGATAAGCAGATGGAGGCAATCTTGTGCAAATTGGGAAACATGGCCTTGAGCATGTCGTTTGAAACAAGTTCTTTCAGCTGTGATGCAGTAGTATCCCGTGGTTGCTTGACTAACAGCTGGCGGAATGTTTTCCACTCTGTAAGTATTTCAGTGGAAATCATGGCTGTCTTCACTGTTTCTTCTCCATCCAATGTTTCTGCATCTCTATCTTCTCCGTAGTGAGCAATCAGTTTCTCAACAGACGTGTCTCCATAAGTGGGAAAAGATACTGAATCTGGTTTTGGAACTTTCCGTGGATCGAATATAGACAATGCTGATACAACAGCGTTGGATGAAGAAAATCGGCTGTTATGTTGGCCTTTAAATCAGCAACAAAAGGCTTACCAACAACATTCTGGAACGAAAGTATTTTATCAGCGTCAATAGACACCTTTGTAGATGACTTCAAGTCTTCAACGTTTTCAAGAAGCTCCAACACCCAGTTCGCTCCGGGAAAAACTGCATCATCCAAGGATTTAACAGTAGCATCAACAAGGAATGATATCAACGAGAGATCAAGCTGCTCTGCCTGAAGTGCTTTGCTGAGCTTGGCTACTTGTGGTAGAGTGAAATCAAGCAAATATATAGCTGCAATCGTAGACAATTTGCAGAGGGCACCATGGCTTCCAAGAGCTTCTGTCTCGTGGGACGTCTCGTAGATGTTCCCAATGGTGATTACAATTGCAGAATAACTTGCTTTGACAGCTTTGACACACCTTTCATGTGCCAGCCAGCGTGTGTCAGATGGCTTGATCACTTTCATTTCTGGAAGTTCAAGAACGTGCTGTACCTCCTTCAGACACTCTGCTCGCTTGGGGGAATTGCGAAAATGCTTCCAAAGAGTAGTCAATGTTCTGTAAACATGAGCAATTCCAGGAGTTTTATTGGCAGCTTGCACACAAGCCAACTGCAGTAAGTGACAGTGGCAGTGTATAAACAGAGCGTGAGGAGTATGTTTCTTGATACGTGCCTGAACCCCGGTCTTTCGTCCAGAAAAAGTTGCAGCTCCATCAAATCCCAATCCAACTATTCTTCCGACTTGTAGACCTTTCTTCTTTAAACAATCGATGAGATTAGAATAGATGGTCTCTGCATCAGCCTTCTTCAATGGAATAAGCTCCAGAAAGCACTCTACTGGTACACCATCTTCCTTCCAGCGGTAAAACACAGACAATTCTTCTATGTTGGTGACATCTGTGCACTCATCTGCCATGAGGCTGTACATAGGTGCCTTTTAAAGTCGCTTCAGAATCGACTCCTCCACCCATGTCCCCAATGATTCGATGAATTCAACCACAGCCACTCTTGATGTGTACACAGCATTTCTTGGTGCAGTTTCTAAGAATTGCTTCAAATGTTGGCTGCCACATCGAACCACCACGTCAACCAGCTTCTCAAATTTTGTCGAATGTGCAACTTGTTCTTTCGTAAGAAAATGAGTGAGTAGGATCAGGCACTTCACTGCAGCTCTGTTCTGAGCTCTTTTGCGAGCTAAAACATTCTGGAGTTGCTGTACAACTGTTCCACCTTTGGCTGCTCCTTTAGCTGCAAAAAGAGCTTGAGTTGCATGGATATGGAAGTCACTTCTCGCATGAGTTTTCATTTTTTCAACAGCTTTCTTCCAATTTCTGCAAGGTTGTGTGACCCACACTCCTCCAGTACGCTGCAGACCAGATTGCTTGCAAACCTTGCAAAAGGCACCATCGCTATCCTCGTCATAATAGAGCCAACTGAAATCTTTCTCCCAGCTCTTAGAGTATTTTCTCTTCGTGGATACAGAAGAGCGGTGTTTGTTTTGCTTGCTTTTCTTTGAAGGTGGAGGACTAAGGCTAGGACTAGATGCCTCGACATGCTCAGAGCTATCTGTTCTGCTATCTTCGCTATCGCTGCTATTAGCATGAGAAGAGGCTTGAGAAGTACTTGCAAAGTATGAGCGAATATCCATATTAATATGAAGAGAAATCAGCTAGTAAGGTTTCTTTTATAGAGACTTTAAGACCATGACATAATGGACTGAGTTAAAAATACTGAGAGAGAGTGGGAAAGAAGGAGGGAACTGAAGAAGTGACAAACCTACAAAGGAGAACACGTGGTGGTGTGTGATGACTTTAAGACCATGACATAATGGACTGAGTTAAAAATACTGAGAGAGAGTGGGAAAGAAGGAGGGAACTGAAGAAGTGACAAACCTACAAAGGAGAACACGTGGTGGCGTGTGATGACATCATGTCTAAGATTAGACTTGAAGACCATGACATAATGGACTGAGTTAAAAATACTGAGAGAGAGGGAGTGGGAAAGAAGGAGAAACAAAAGAAGTGACAAACCTACAAAGGAGAGCACGTGGTGGTGTGTGATGTCATCGTGTCATGGCACATGCTCTCCTTTTTCCAAGCAGCTACAATATCATGAGAAATATATACAGTCTAGCCATAGTTCGGTATAGCATAATGCCATTGGTAGTCAGTCAAAATAGCTATCCTCAGACATTGTAAAAGCAAAAAAAAATATGGGGGGATCTTCCCCCCAGACCCCCCTTTTACAACTTATGAACATGTTAAGAAAATATTAACAAAAATTAGGGCACCAAGTGACCAACCATTTCCACCCACCCCCCCCCCCCCCCCCCCCCTAGAGAACTAGAGAAAAATTGTGTATGAAACCTGTTGTCCATGATTTTGTAAGAAAATGCATGGAATGCAACATAATTCGATTTCACAAAAGCCCACCTCCATTATACGAGTGACAAGTGACTATATCTAATCTATATATGCTGATTGCCGTAGCATGCAACTTCAGCAAATATTTAAGATGGAATGTTGTACTAAAGATTTTAGAAAAAGTGCATGCCATCATAAGTAGCAGCTATATATACAGTTAGTACTGCAAAAATACCTGTGGGTAAAACACTTTCGTACTCCACGCGGAAGCCCAGGGTGCACGTCCCCTTTCCGCACCATCCAGGCTCTCCGCCCCCCCTTATTTTTCCATATCTCAAGTTCGCCCCCCCCTTGGCAAAATTTCTGTATACAACCCTGTACATGTAAGTATGTACCAATACCCAGTGTAAGTATGTACCAATACCCAGTGTACATGTAAGTATGTGCCAATACCCAGTGTAAGTATGTACCAATACCCAGTGTAAGTATGTGCCAATACACCCAGTGTAAGTATGTACCAATACCCAGTGTACATGTAAGTATGTGCCAATACCCAGTGTAATGCGTGCCAATATTCTTTCTTTTGGATATCATCTTTCTTGCCTGAGATGTTTTTGTGTTGACAGGAAGTGGGGAAAAGTCAGATGTTGTAACGGAATTTCTATAAAAACCACACATTTTTACAATGCAAAGACTTTTATACTATTCTAACTGTTAGACGATCACTTATGGATTATATAAACCTTATTCCCTTGCTAATAGGTTGTTAAATATCAAGTCACAGAAAGGAAGGTGTGATATGTCAAAAATCTGACTTGTCCGAGACAAAAATGTTCCTTAACTTCAAATTGTAATAACTCTTGAACCCTTGAAGCATAATAGATGGGCAAAAACAAAATATGCTCCATATACTAGAGATAAAGAGCTTTTCAAGAGGTACATACAATGTATGAAAGATACCTTGAATTTTATTTTTAACCCCTTGAATTTTATTTTTAACCCTATATGTTAACCCTTGCATGATCAATCCCTCATCTACAGCAGTACATACTTCCTGTTCATACATATAGAAATCCATTAAACAGAGCTCCATGCTGGATCCAGCTGATGGAGCGAGATGCTTGTGGGGGAGGTGCTGTGCATCCTTCTCATACCCGAGAGTTAGGGATATAGAGCTGGAACTACTAGTAGTTGCTTGGTCTCTACTACACATGTGAAATCATGCCTTTCGTTTATCTGATCCGGTGCGTCACTTCCAGACTGCAGCAATCGGACGTGTCGTGGATGATGTGTTCCTCACATGCTTCCGTATCCACATGTGTTAGTTCTAACTTATTTAAGCTCCTCACCTCCAGCGTCACCCTGAACAAGGTCAGACATGGTAGCTCCCTCACCTAGTGTGTCACTTCACTATCACCCTGAACAAGGTCAGACATGGTAGCTCCCTCACCTAGTGTGTCACTTCACTATCACCCTGAACAAGGCCAGACATGGTAGCTCCCTCACCTAGTGTGTCACTTCACTATCACCCTGAACAAGGTCAGACATGGTAGCTCCCTCACCTAGTGTGTCACTTCACTATCACCCTGAACAAGGTTAGCTCCCTCACCTAGTGTGTCACTTCACTATCACCCTGAACAAGGTTAGCTCCCTCACCTAGTGTGCCACTTCACTATCACCCTGAACAAGGTCAGACATGGTAGCTCCCTCACCTAGTGTGTCACTTCACTATCACCCTGAACAAGGCCAGGCATGGTAGCTCCCTCACCTAGTGTGTCACTTCACTATCACCCTGAAGAAGGCCAGGCATGGTAGCTAATTTATTTAAACTCATCCAGTGTGTCAGTTCACTATCGCCCTGAAGAAGGTCAGAGCAATGTTGACCACAATGGCGTCAATTCAAATAATCTTAACCGAGTAAAAGAGAGGCTCCACTTGTTCCTTGTGTCACAGCAATTGGTCATCATTAGAATTTGCAAATTGCACAAAATGGAAAAGGGTATATATTATATATACTACATCACATAACCTGTGGCTAATCTGATTGGTTAATAACTATAGGTTACATAGACGCGTAACCTACACTTTTAACCGCAGGTAGTTTAGCGCGTGCGCAATGTAGTATAAGTAAGATAGCCTATACAAAAGAGTCGGTTATGCGCCAGTGTAACCTACTCGTTTGCTGTTACATTCCTCAGCTTCGCCTCGGGGTAACCGCAAACTTGGAGGTTACATAGGCGCATAACCGACTCTTTTGTATAGGCTATCCTATACATATATATATTATATATAGCATTGCTGTTGTTGGGACATTACAGGCAATAACTTCTCTCTCTCTTTCTCAGAGGCGATACATTTGTGGTCTCCCGTGACAACGCCACCAGCACAGATGCCTTGAGGTTCGTCCGACTAACCACTAGTCCTTTTGCCACCTCTAGGATACTGTGGAACCCCATATTAGGGCCGAGAATACACAGCTTTGAGGTAAACAAATTTCTCTTATTGTTGTTTGTGGGTTGTGAGGAAGGGTAAACAGGTGTGACATTATGGTGGATTTTGTGTTGGTAGTTTAGTCAGGAAAGTTCCAAGGACCCTACGCTTCCCTTGGACATCCTGCGGTCATCTATGGCCCTGCAACCACCTTTACCAAGAATGCCCCAACCCTAGCCCAAGCTAGATAAACAACATCATTGAACTTTTGGACATTTCTGATGAAGGCTATAGCATCTAGTCGAAACGTCTAGAGAATACAATTTTATTTGATAAGGTTATTGTAATGTAGAGCTCTGGTTTTTATCACAGGCCACTATATTGCTGTGCTCATATTGGGGGGGGGGGGGGGGGGGGGGTTCCAATGGAAAGGCTTGGAACTCATGGGGTCAAGTTTACAATTATTGCTCTGCATTGTAGTGGATGGGGCAACGTTAGGTGAGAGGTGCATACATCTCTCTAGTAGGGGAGGGGGAGGTTGTTACTGTTAAGCTCCAATTATGTGTCAAAGTTCCATTCTTATTTTAGCTCAATTTCTAATGAAGCATCTAGGATGCGATGTCGATAATTTCTAATTTTTGCGTTTCATTTGTCTGCCTCCATTTTCCATCCTAACCTCGTGATCAAATATGTGGATGTCTATTTGCTGCAGGAGTTCCGTTCTCTTTTACTTCAGTAGCTAGAGGCCAGCATGTGTGTCACAATACGTGGACTTCTCTAATAGAGGTGAAGTAAATGCCTTCAGAACACAAAAATTAGATTATCCTCACGACAGGTCTAGTGTGCCTAAAGGCTGATTCACAATGTGCAAAACACTCAAGCAATGTGACGCAATGTGACACCGTTTTTTGTTTTAATATTGTGAACACAAAATCGCGTCGCATTGCATCGCTTGAATAAAATCGAGTTCTATTCGAGTGGCGTTGCGACCTGTTGATTGCATCATTCTGGTGTGTGTTTATTTGAGTTTTTTGTCATTCTGGTGTGCTTTAATTTTGATTTTTTAGTAAAAGCTGGTGGTTTCAAAGCTGAACGGACGACGAAAGGCTTATCGAAGCAGTGAGAACTTTCCCTAGTGTATGGGATGCGCAAATGAGCAAATGACATGAGCGCTGGCATCCGTTAATTAATGGGCGTGGTTCCAGTTGGTTGAAAGTTCCCAAGTGGCGACTCCTACTGTGATAGAAATGATGCGATGCGAAGGCCTGGCAGCATATTGTGAACCAGCCTTTACTAGACTACAGCTATTGTGCATGTACATTCTGTACTGCGACATTTTGTACCACTCCTGCTTGTTGATGAAAAGCTTGAAACTCAGCAGCGGTGTCAGCTCGTGTCCACCGCTGTCGCTGCTGCTTCTAGGCGAGGAGGACCTGCAACAACTTCCCGTGGCCTTACAGGTCTCTTTTCACCACCTTAGGTTTTTGTAGCTGCCTTGGGCTTCCAAGTCAATACCGGAGGACTCTATTTGGCCAACACCATAAAGTAGAGTTAATATTTATGATTTACCCAACCATGTGTAAGCAACAGTAAGTATTGTTCTAAATATGCATCGTTTTCTATTGTTGCATCACGTTCACTATGGAACAATTTTCTATTTGTACATGTAGGTCGCAGTAGATTGGTAATTATGTATGTTTGCCATGACACATAATTAGAACTTTGACAGTGTCAGGTGGTAGTCGAGACAACGGCTTGTGTTGATCATAGAAGGGACACATGCATATATATGATATTATATACCATTAAGTTGTTTTGATTTGATTTGATAATTATCGTTATGCCGTACCCTACCCTCAGCGTGGTAAAATTGATCCCTATCTGGTTAGTAATATATTGCCTTATTCCCCCCTTAAAGGCGTGAATAAGGCAAAGAGGAATGATAACCTCAAGCTATTTAGTAGTGTTATGTACAGCGCCTAGTTGTGGTCAACAATTACTTATTCACGATACATTAAATATATGGATGGATGTGTAAGACAGCATGGCAGCTCGTGAGGACACAGATGCTTCTCCTAGGACCAGGGAGTAAGCTACTCGCATCCCATGGCCCTGGATTTAAAAAAAAATCATATTGATAATTATCAAATACCACAGTGAAGTAGTTTAATTATATTCATGACTTTTTAATGATATTTGGGCTTTTTGCATGGCCAAACTATGGTGGGTCCCAGATGTTCGGATATGCAAGGGTCTACTGTACTGGATATGAATGATACTTGTGTCTCTGTGTGTGTAGGACCTACTGGAGCTCGCTGATCAATTAGGACCGGCCAGACCACAGGGACTAAGCCAGGAAGGTAAGGCGCCAGCTCTGATACCAGACATGTCAATGCAATCACAACTTCAGCGCAGTTACAACTATTGTGGCTTGTGCAGGGATAAGAAGTCACATGACTTATGTATGCTGTCTCGTAAAAACTTTTTGTTGTTGTTCTTTCTCTCTTTTTTTTCTTCTTTTTTTTCCCCCTTCCATTCTTCTTATCATGTTCCTGCTTTGGGTGACAAGCATCCACCATAAACGTCACAAACTCGGGCATACTCACCATACATAGAGAACCTAGGATTATTTTTTCATCCTCTTTAGCACGAGTTTATTATTAGAGGGGATCCATTTTCCGTTTAAAAAATGCATTTTCCGTTTCTTCATTAACATTTAGAGAGAAAAAAATTCCCTGTTTCAATATTATCTTCAAGAAAAGAATGCAAAATAATCTTCCTTGAACTGCTCGCACATTCATTCTTCTGCTGATATGCAGCTAGTGGGTGCACTTCTCTTGTCTCTTGGAGGGGCTGAATCAGCCACCTCTTTCTTTCATGAGCATACTGATGCTTTAATCATAGTCAAGACTTGTAAAATGCAATACCTATACAATGGAAAAGATATAGCTACATACAAACCACAGCTTTAGCTATGGCAGCTGCTCTAGTTCTAGTCTTGCAACTGTAGTAGTTAATGAGAGCACACAAGCCATTCATTTGCCTTTGTGATGCCAAGTCCACTTTTAACAGATTGAATGCACTTTATTTGAAGTTTGTTGTAGTTGTATTTTTATCTGTAACTTATTGAATAAACTTCTCAAACTGTTCCTATAATTAGAATGGAAATAATAGGCTCCAGTTTGGTATAAGAACTAGCTCAATTGAAGTGAGCAAGCAAGAAATAAGCTACAGCATTATGTCGCTATTTGTCTACAACAAAACGTACGCCAACGAAATCCATCCAGGAGCACCTCCTTGCTCAAAAGCAATGATTCTTAGTAAGTATACATAGGTGTTTGTGTTGCTTTCCACTGAAGAAGAACTTCCAGATACAGTAGTAACCGCCAGGAAGAGACCGTTCAAGAACATATTTGCGATCGTCAGCCTTTAAATAAAATTAAAAGCTTTTTTTTCCTCCAAAGCTTTTTTCCCCCCTATTTTGTTCCCATGCCCCGTCTAACCTGAAGTAAATGTTTTATCAAGTTGTCTGTCTATTGGGCCTGTGCATACTGAGAATGGGTGCCTAATAGATTATTCGGTTTAATTATATATATATATATATATATATATTCCTCTCAGCAATGTCCGAGTTTGCACCTTATGGCGCACAGAAAACGATTCCCCCTATATTTTGAGAAAATGGCTGCTGATCGCAACTGGCATGTTTTCTGGGTCGATTCTACTGTTTCTAGAAATCTTTTTGCTGGGAGGTGCAGATTAGACACCTGTGCCTACCGAGGAACCACTATGAATCTCATTGGCCTTTGAAAAGCGAGGCACTTCTGGGTGATTTATTTGTTGTAACTTTACCACACGTAGGTGTTGCTTTTTCTTGTTTATCTCAGTGGACCCAATTTTTTAAACCAAACTGCAGCTCATAGTACATATATGCATTCTAAACAAGTGTGAAAGGAGCGGGGAAAACATCGTTTAAAATTTTTAAAAAATTGCTAATAATAATCCTAATAATAATCTTGTGCAATTATTTTCAGCTGACATCAAATTTACTTTGAAGGATAAAGACCCAAGTACGATAAATAAGAATTCAGAAAAAATTATGGTGGTCGTGATGATACACTGATACAGTCTGGGCAATCAGGGGTCTGAAAGGAAGGACCCAGTGGTAGTAATTCCGTATGTATATAGCAGGGATGTGTCAAGACATCAGAAGGGCATGCAGAAAGTCCAACATCAGAGTTGTTTTCAGACCGAGAAGAACTCTTGAGGGCACAACTGAGCAGAGTGAAGGATGAATTACCAGCTAGTATGCACTCATGCATTGTGTACCACATCCTTTGCAGCTATGGGGAGTACTATATAGGGGAGACCAACAGAAGACTGGAGACCAGAGTAAAAGAACACTAAGGTGCCTGTAAAAAGTGTGCTAAATAGAAATCTGCCATTGCTGAACTTGCAATCGGAAAATTGACATCTTATTTTGTGGGAGTATTGTGGGAGTAAGCCACCATCTTGGATCAGGCCAGAAGACGGAAGAAACTGCTAGTGAAGGAGGAGGCATTGCACATCAGCCTAGCAGCAAAGTGTGAGCAGTTCAATTGAAACTGTGAATGGACTTGCCTGGCTGCTGGGAGGCCACTCTCAAGAGCCTCAACTTGAAACCATGACCACCATAATCATTTGTCATTCTTTGTTGTAGTATTAATAGTATTAATATTTTTAAAAATAAAAATAAATCCATTTGTATTTGCTTTTTTTTGTTTTGAGTAATTTTAATTGTTTTTTTTTGTTTTTTTTGTTTGTTGTTTTTGTTATTAATTATGTGTTATTTTCTATTATTTTTGTATTTTTGTTATTAAGCATTATTATGTATTTTTATTCGTTTATTTTGTTTTATATTATTTTTGCCACATACGGCCACGTGTGCCAGGGTGTGGTTTGCATCAAGGGGTGAATAGATAGCTACTGATATAGAACAAGCTCACACGAGTCATCTCAGTATTCCTGATGAAGGCTAATGCTAAATGTTGAGATAGTATATTTCATGTATTGAAATGATTATATTGTAAGTACTACTATACTACTACTATTACGGTATACTACTATTACTATACTACTACCACTATTACTATTATTACACACTACTGTTCTACTATATTACAACTACTGCTATACTACTGCTATACTACTACTATACTGCTGCTACTATACTATAATACTACTACACTACTACTGTATTGCTACTACACTCAGGATTTCATTTAGAAAATTGTCCAAGGGGTGGCAACTAGAGGAATCCGGATTTTAAGAGGGGGGGCATGATGGTTAAAGATGTGACAAAGTTTCTAATGAATTTTAATAATACAATTTCCAGCTGCCCCCCCCCCCCCCCCCCCTAAATGAAACCTGCTACTATATTACTACTACTACTATACTACTACTATTAGCGGGGCAATGAATTTTGTACCTGCAATGATGAACATGAGGGGCAATGATGAACATGAGGGCATCTGGATAACCATATATAAAACACCCTTTATCAATTTCTATTACCCATTGCCTCTATTAGCTGGTATCTTATTAACAGATTGAAATTTTATTACTGCTAGGCTATTGTTGTCTTTCCACAGTGATTGCTAATCTTCCCCTGAGAGAAGTCAGTGATAACAAGTCCGATATCAACTATAACAGCAAGTACGTCTATTAGGCCAGAAAATAGGCATGTATTGTTAGCCAGTGATTATTGCATAGTCTGTAATGCACACTGGACCAACATTATGCTGGGTTGAAGTAGGTTGACAGTTCTATGGGGACACACACCGGATCTACATCACACTGGTTTGAGGCAGGTTGAAGTAGGTCGACAATAGCTGTATGTGGACACACACTGGACCAACACCACACTGGGTGGAGGCAGGTTGAAGTAGGTTGACAATAGCTCTATGGGGACACACACTGGACCAACACCACACTGGGTGGAGGCAGGTTGAAGTAGGTTGACAATAGCTGTATGGGGACACACACTGGACCAACACCGCACTGGGTTGAGGCAGGTTGAAGTAGGTCTACAATAGCTCTATGGGGACACACACTGGACCAATATTACACTGGGTTCAAATAGGCTGACAACAGTTCTATGGAGGAACACACTGGATCTAGATTACACTGGTTTGAAGTAGATTGACAATAGCTCTATGGGGACACACACTGGACCAAACCACACTGGATAGATGAAGTACGTAGGTTAACAACACTGGATTAAAGTTGATCTAACAACAAACTAACTTGAGCTACGTCGAAAGAGTAGTCGTAGATGCTAAGTACCTTCTCTAAGTTATAACCCTCTCTCTCTCATTCAGATGTGTTATTTGCCTGAGCGAGTATGAATCTGGGGAGAAAGTGAAAACACTGCCATGTGTGCACGAGTTTCATCAGTCCTGCATTGACCAGTGGCTAGAGGTAAGAAAACACACTAACTCTATAAACGTGAGTCGAAATTTTCCTAACATTTATTATTTTGAAATTTCTTAAAGTTTCAACTCGTCCCATCCTATTAACATTCTCATGTAGATATATGCACCTACAGGGAAAAAATAGCATTTTCATTCATGAGTGCGAATTGTGTCAAAAGGGTTAACCTTAAAATTATTAACACTTCAAATTTTAGAGGGGAAGTTCCCCCACCCCCACCCGCCTGGAAAAAAGCAGTGTTGGCGAGTGATGATGAACATACTTTTGTTTGTTTCTTGTGTTGCTGTAGGGCCACAAGACGTGTCCCATTTGCAGAGTTGAGATTAGAGTCGCATAAACATTTGTACTGTTGATCTTTGCCATTGCATGTAATGGTGTCTCACAATAAAGAAGTCCATTATTGTATGCATATCACTGACCCAATAGTTTTGCAAAAACTATCATATTAACCCTTTCACTGGCAGATTTACGGAGGACATTTTACAAAAATTGACACAATTTCACATAATTTTTTTTATAGAGGACCTTATGAAGACAAGTACCGAACAACTATATATCAGGTGATAGCTGATGCATGAAGGGACGTTATGTTAAATTTTTGTTGCTTAGCAACAAACCACAGAAATGTGAATATTGTTATAAGAGACAGGAAGTAAAATAAAAGGGTTTATATCGGGTTTATATCATCTCAATTTCATATTACACATGAAACCAGCAATGTTAGCTGGTCAACTTTTGGTCAACAACAACAACTGTTTGTAAAATAACCTCTCCTCCAACCCTGTCTTCTCCTCTGCTGCTTCCTCATCCTCCTCCTCCAGCTCCATGAGTGAAACTACCTTCCCAGGAGAAATAGTTGTTATTATTATGCTAGTTACTAGGCTTTACTATACAACTCTTATCTATTCTTACCTTGGGGGAAGTCTTCATGGCCATCGCTATCGTCTGAAGCTTCGCTTGGCAGAGTAGGGCGATCTATACTTAGAAAACTTGCTTCGTGGTCGGTGCCAACAGCTTCTGTTATAGCTACCATAGCATCACTGTCAACTACGCCACTTCCCAGGTAAGCACAGGCACTTTCTTCCTCTCCTTCACTAATGTCAATCTCGGACAGGCCGAAGTCATCCTCAAATAGGAAGTCTAACGCTTCGTCTCTACTCTAAAGCAAGTCGCCATTTCTTCTTCGAGACCGGGAATTAACCGGAAGTGATGTTTGCTGGCATGTTTACTTCCCTTTCCTCATTCCGTATTTTCCTGATATTCAGGGGTATATTAGAGGCATGCTTTGGGCATATTCGTACAATTTTTGAAGTTAATACCGCAAACGGTAATTTTTTTATGAATTGTTTCGTCGCGGTTAATCCGTTTTCGCGACTTAAGTCGCTTATGCCAGTGAGAGGGTTAAAGACATTTGTTATTTTGCTCATCAATTTGCTTATTATTATATTATTATTATTATTATTATTACAGTGTAGTCCACATAATTCGAATCTGCTTTGCACAAAATTCTTCTTTTTTCTGCATGTCCCCACATAAGGACAATGAAAAACATTCCAAGGGAAAAGCAAATTCGAAGAGAAAGATTGAAAAATAATCGGGCAGTTCATATAATGCGCATGCCCACCTGGAAAGCCACAGTTCGCAGCAGCTGCTTATAAAATGGGAGTGTCTTTAGACTTAGTCGTAATACTAGCCATGCATAAGTTCAAAGACCAATCAAGCGAAAGCTTGGGCTAGGGCTAGGGCTAGAGTTAGTGGACAGACTCGAGCACTTACCACCCTGGTAATAAGATAGACATTGCTGCTGGGTTTGGATCTCTCCAAGAACAGAGTGTATATACCAACTTAAAAAGAACAGAGAGGCCATAAGGGAATCCTGCTGTATGAAGCTCGAGATGTGGCAATGAGACCCCAGTAGGAGTGATGTGAACAGAGCCTTGTTTGGTTACTGGAACTTGAGCTCACGGCACCAATAGGTGGGGGGGAGTGCTGAAGACCAAGGCTGAAGAACTGAGCAAGATGATTTGCTGAAATGAGTGGCTCGGAGAGTACTGCCGATCAGGAAATATGTGATGAGTTGCAAGACAGGACACTGTTGCCATTACTCCAATGTCGTTCTCGTGTTTGCTACCAGACAAGACCCATACAGTTTCTGGGGAGGCAAGAAAAGTTGGGAAAGAATATATAACTACTTGTTTGTGCCAATAAGATAGGCACCGAGAAGTTGCCTCTTCTGGCCATGTAGCAAAATTTAAAAATTCTATAATTATAAGTGTTTTCATGGAGTTCGATCACTTCCTGAGGATATTAGGCTAACAGGAATGCCTGGATGACTTCAGTAATGTTCTAGGCCTGTAGAGGAAGTGGGACTCCAAACTTATCGGAGAAGATGCAAGATAGCCATGTTTGTGACAATTGTACTGCCCACCCCCACATGTTATGGGCCTTTCAGCTTATTTTCCTCCCACCCAACAAAAGTGAGATCCAACTATATATATATATAGGGGAAAAACTATCAAGACTTACTACAGAAAGAATATGTTCAGAAGTTCGACAGTTGAGCTTCGACTTCAAGATGGTCTTCAAATGGCTAGAACAGCCTGGCATTCTATTATACCCGCTGCTATTACAGACTGCTTTCATAAAGCAGTTTTCACACAACAGAGAGAAAGGAGCTGAGAAGGAAGTCAGTCAGAGACCAGAATGCAGTCAGTCCACCAGCTAATTGCCAGCATTTATGTGTGGAAATTATGTGTGGAAATTAAACAGAGTTCGCAGGTTTTACCCAGGGCTTCGGTGTAACCCGGGTTTAACCGGGTTGGGTTAAATACCTTTTACCCGGATTACAAACAACCCAGGATAAAATAATAGACACAATAGATTTATTATAAACTGTAAAGATTATAAGAAATTAAGGCCAGTATGGCCCATTTTTTCCTTCAAAAAACTCGCACCTCTTTCAAGGGCCATAACTCCTGAACTACACCCCCTATGCCAGTGATTTTATGCTCAAAAGATAGATCTCTCTTAGTGCTTCAAAACAACATTTAAAAAGTGAGGATAGGGTCTGTATACAGTGTGTGACATGCAGAAAAGCTGGGAAAAGTGAGAAAAATCAACCTTAAAACCCTACAAAGCCTAGCTAAAAAAATAAAACAGCTATGGCTTCCAAAACTCTTGGTAATATTGCTTAGACACTAATGAGTGATTTGATAGAATTAAATAGTGCTTGCTAAGTGCACTACAAGCTGTACAATTGGCTGCGTGCTAGCGCTTTTAATTGCCACTAAGGACAGTTGTGAATAAACTTATAACTTGGAAGTGCTTATAGCTACTACTTAACTAACTCTATTAAATCATAGAGCAAAGACAGAGCTATAAAATGATATATAATTAAGTAGGTACACACTAATTTTTCTTAGAGATATCCTTCTTTGAAATTCAAAAAGGCTCTTTTTTTGGAAATGTGGGAAATCGCTGTTGAAGTTGGACTATATACTTTCAAGGGGAGACAATGGTATTTTTTAATATATTTTTTTTAACTTGTGATTACAACTTTAGAGCTCCGTAGATTCTGCAACCTTCATGGTATAGACTTGATATATAGCTCAAAAGATAGGTCTCTCTGTGTGCTCTCTTTTGATACTAAAATATGTTTCATAGGTATAATTATAGGCAAGTTAATAGACCCTGAAGTGGAGGGACCTCAAAAACCTGCATCCCAAAGTCCCCATCCAGAATAACTCCAGATTGCTAAGTGCAAAAAAAATTGAAATTGTTACGAGTGGCTAGAGGAAGCCCTAGAGCATGCAATGACCTTTTTCATTAGGCGTTAAAAATTTATTACCTGGTCAAGCGCGCGGGTAGAAAATTGAGGGTGTTGCAATCAACGCCCTCAATTTTCCAATAAACGCCCTCAATTTTCTACCCGCGCGCTTGACCAGGTAATAAATTTTTAACGCCTAATGAAAAAGGTCATTGCATGCTCTAGGGCTTCCTCTAGCCACTCGTACCAATTTCATTTTTTTTTGCACTTAGCAATCTGGAGTTATTCTGGATGGGGACTTTGGGATGCAGGTTTTTGAGGTCCCTCCACTTTAGGGTCTAGTAACTTGCCTATAGTTATACCTATGAAACATATTTTAATATCAAAAGAGAGCACACAGAGAGACCTCTCTTCTGAGCTATATATCAAGTCTACACCATGAAGTTTGCAGAATCTACGGAGCTCTAAAGGTGTAACCACAAGTAAAAATTAAATTAAAATAAAAAATGCCCTCTTTCAATTTTTCAGTTGAATGAAGTGTAGGCCTGGATAAAATCCACCATAACTTGAGACTTGTGCTTCCTAATGTTTCCAAATTTGAAAGACAATTTGTACAGGTGTTTAGAAATTATATAAGCACACAAAAAAAAAAGGTCAAATATTGAGGAAAAATGGGCCATACTGGCCTTAACTCTGTAATCAGGAAGTAATCAGGAAGTATAATATAATAAATGGCAACTGAAAAACAGGAGCTGTGTTTCACTCGGCATTTATTTACCAAGTGACAAGGTTGTCTACTAAAGTATATATTTTTTAGTTAATGATTTATTTAAATATTTAAACAAGATTCATGGAATTAAAGTCCAATTGATATGCAGGTTAAACAGATTTAATACTCAATCTCCTGAAGTCCTCGCAGGAGCCTGTGGCAGAAGACGAGTTTCTGGGCTTTCTCATTTTTGTAGTTGCAGTACACTTATGTACTAAACTGTAAGCAGTGAATGATGACCTGTGGACTGTGGTGTTTGCTTGCCTTTTAAATAGCCCTGGTGTCCACCACCACCCAGACACTTGTGGCTCTGGGACAGGGCTGTGACAGGGCTACAAATAAGTGTTTTATATCACTGGGTAATACCTGGATAAAATAGAGGTAAAACCTGGGCGAAATACCTAAAACACAGGTTTTACCCACTGGTAAATAGGTTTTACCCGGGTAAAATGTATTTCCGAGAGCAATTAAAACAGCATATATACACAGCAGTGCACTATTTAAAAGTGTCTGCACTAATTTACATCATAAGTTACCACAAGGGCAAGAAGATGTGCCCAGTGCCTCCAGAGTCCTATGACAGTCTGAATCTACATGACTTAAAAAATGTTACAGGATAAAATCACACGGTGTTACATGGAAGAGAATAATTATGAAGAGAATAACGACAGTAACTTGTGACAATAACTTCAACAATGACTTCAATTCCTTCACACTCGTTAGCTCCTCTCGCGCAATAGGTGTTCAGTGTTGTGTCTGTTCACTTGACAGATGAGTAACACAGACACTCGTAACCTTGTGATCTTACTTTAAATGGCCAGCCTTGGGGGATAAGCAGATATCTGTACTTATACTTACACAGTTAGTCTGGCATAGTTTGTGGTGTATCCTATATACAATACTTACTTGAGAGAGAGAGCATCAGCATTGCCATTGGCAGTCCCAGCTCGATGAACAATAAAGAGGGTAATACTCCATCAACAATAAGGAGGGTAATACTCCATCTTGTGAGTCGATTGTTATTTTCTTTCCGTCCGTCCAGCCAAACTAACAAATGGTCATCCGTCTGAATTGTGAACTTCCTCCCAATCGGGTATACCTTAAAAGCATCCCCCTCCCACCCACCACCCCCACCCACCCCAGTTTGATTGCCAGACACTTGTGTTATTGTCCAACTGAAATAAGCAATTGGTTTCTCAAAATCTGGATTTCTCAGAATTTGTTTCACCCAGCATCTTCTTATTTTTCTCAACGTGCTTTATTCCTGTAAATTGTGTTTGGCAACGTATTTTGGTGAGATCTGATAGAGGGGCTGATGTCGTTTGGTATTTCTCAATACACTTGCAATAATAACTGGTTAACGCCAGGAATCTCCTCACTGTCCTTCTTGGTTCTCGGTGTTGGGAAGTTGGCCATGGCAACGACCTTTGCTGGATCGGGTGTCACCTGACCACTAACAACTACATGCTCCCGGTGCTCTTTACATCACTCACTAAGCACGATCATATCATCAAGGTATGCTGGTGAAAACTCCTCCAAATCCCATTATCCTTTGGAACATGGCTGGTGCTCCAGTGAGTCCAAAAGACATTTACCTTGAATTGGGACAAATTCTTGGGAGCAACAAAAAGGCAGTTTTGTGACTATCCTGTTTCGGTATAGGCTCTTGCCAAGAGGTTCTAGCTAAGTGTCTGCCCAAATCTGTCCATCAATTCATCTAACCTCGGCGTTGGTTAGGCACCAGCAGATGTCACATAGTTCAGGCGCAACAGTCGTCAGCACAAAGCTGAAATTGCCATCCTCCTTCTTCACTATGACTATTAATGCCAACCACGCACTGTTTGATGTCTCGATGATCCCAGGTTCTGCCATCCCATCAAACTCCTTCGTAACCAAACCTCTATATCATCCAGAATCCTGTATGTATCAATGGAGTGTTTGGTCAGCTCCGTTTGACCAGGTTTACTTTGCAAAACATCATGAAACTCGGCAAAGATACGCTGAACTCCCTTCCTCTGCTCTGTAGAGGGGTTTTCTCCGTGCTTGGGTGACCAACTGCCATGCTATCCTACCAGTCAGGAATATCCTCACCACTGACCTCAGCCATACTCAATCGGTCTACCACTTCTTCAAAAGATTCAGATGGTAACTCCTGCAGCGGTAATGCATGTCTATGATGTAGTCAAATCTTCCTGACCACACGGTAGGGATTTGTTTCATCCTGTCCAGTGTCTCGAATAGCCAGCACATGTGAGATATTTCCATGCTCTTCTCCCTGTCCTGCCATGACTCGTTCAGGAAATCCAGTGGTCCTCGAGCAGAGTACCCATATAACAGTTTTAATGGAGAGAATCTGGTAGAGGCCTGAGGCATTTCCCTGTATGCAAATAAAAGGTAGTGCCAAAGGATACCCCTGCATTCCCCCCTTCCCCTCCCCCATCTTCTTTGCAGACTTCCTCAGCATTAACTTCAGCGACTGGTTGAACCTTTCAACCAGCCTATCAGTTTGAGGATGATATGGAGTGATACGGATCGGTCCTATGCATCTGCGATATGATGGGCAGAAGAGGAACAAGTGGAGCATGATTAGGCTTCCCTGAATTCTTCTGGAACGACTCACATGTATGACGGAATCAAGCAATAACTCGATATTCTGTCGGCCAAACCTCTGAAGTGTTCATCTGGTCATCTTGTTCTTGCTTAGATGCTCAGCCTATGGTTGGCCATGTCTCAACACCATACATCTACACTCCTGCGGTAATACCAGTTGCTCCACAGCTATTTTCTCTCTATCATGACCTTGTGATACTCACCACAACTCATTCGTCACGTAGAAACAGTCCTAATCTTAGCCTCCCAAAGAGTTGGAGATGCCACCTTTAATTCCTTCAGTTCCTTTGCTGAAATAGCCAGTTCATGTTGACCCTCACCCACACTTTCTCCTGCACTACTTGTACCCAATGCTTTATCAACATTCAACTTGCATAAGCTCACTCATCCATACCAAATATTAGAAGTGTCACCCTTCTTCTGACTATCTCCATCCGACCAGTGAGACTGTCTTCATAATCTCTCTCCTTCTGTTCAGTAGTTCTTTCCCTTTTGACTTTACTTAGCATAGTCACTGCAGCATCCTCTGTTGCCTTGCATTCCCACTAACTCTACCAACTCTGGAGTGTCTGTTTCCAGCGGCACACCCATACAACACAGCTGCCTCACACACACACACACACACACACACACACATTGATGTGGTAATCCTCCACTTCCAGTGCTCTCTGTGCCAGGGGATATAACACGGTGTCATCATGGGCACACCAGATTGCCACCACTTCACCCTCTTTCAATTGACATTAGGTACTAGATCATGATGTACTCGAATTCTCGAGCACCCTTATCATAAAGTATGTTTGAGACTGTCTTCCCCTCCACGACACCACACTTGGTGACTCGTGAGGTCTGTCCCTATGAATTCACCCTTCACTCCGTACCTAAATATTTTTAATTCTTCAATGGTTAAACAAGGTGCAGATTAGGTAATAATGTTTAAATTTAGAGAGAAGAGTTGTCATTTGTAGCTACATCTTACAAGGGAGTGAATTTGGCATTATTTTTCCAACAAATGAAAAGTTTCTATATACTTAGCTCCAAGCTATTTAGGATGGTCCAAATACAAATGATATTCTCAATGAGCCAAGTGAAATTGAAGAAGATATCCCTTCCTCTTCATCAGCATCAGCAAGTCGTTCTTCTACTCACTCTAACTGATCACAGAAGTGTCTATATACAACAAACCAGACATCTAACAAAATGGATACAAAAGGAAAAGGTTCATAGCAACTGCAGCCGATGACAGTTCTTTCAGACTTCCACCTGATTTACAATCCATCAACTCAAAGAAACCATCTGATCAGGGAAGGATGTTTATTTAGAAATTATTGCTGGAAAACAATTACCAATGATGGTAAAAGAGAGTTGGCTAAAATGCTCTATGAGATTGCACCTAAGTGTCTGGGAGACTATGGCAAATGCAACCATGAGGTATAGGTGACCTCTAGTGTGGTGACTTTATCATTTTCCTGTTCTTCCCCTCAACCTTCTTTTTTTCCAGGCCAGTCTATATGGACAGATAATTAAGTTTCAAGACCATTCCTATATGGACAAAGATGAGCATGCTAGCGACCCTACAAAGTAGAAAGAAGTATTTGACCAATAATACTGAGCACAATGAAGCAATGGAGTATCATGTCTATGCTCGAGAAAGAACTACTTGTGATGGGTAATTTTTTCTTGGTTGATACAAGAGATGTTCTATGCCACTAGGGGCCAGGTTTACCAATAATCGTGGTGCACAACAGAAACTAAAAGCAGCGGAGAGACCATCTTACGATTTTTTACTCCAGCAATAGTTCAGCCATCTGTTGAGTCAGGAAGGTCTCTGAAGAATCAAGTAAAGTTTTGAATACAGTCCCTTACATATTTCTCATCTTTATTCTTGTTGAACAAATATTACAGGACAGGCTTGACTGGATACAGTGCTTTCCTTTGCTGTGTCATGAACTATATAAAAGTATCTGATACTATTTCAGTGCTTGGAATTATTCTTTTCACACTCAAGATAGAATAAGGAAAATACCCAATCTTATTTTATCTGTATTGGTACGGCAACATGTTCTCTTCAATGGTTGTTATATGTTAACCGAAAAGTAGTTGCTAACGAATTTGGTGGACATGTGTTTTCTGGCCTGCTATATATATAACACTTTTGGCAGTCTAGTTGAAGGCTAGAGCATTTAGTCAAAGCGTGAAGAGAGTAAATTTCATGTTAATTATGAGAAAATAATTTAATTTGGTTATGTCAACTGAGAGTTCATTGAGACTGTAAGGACTACCTTGCTTACAACTGCCTAAAGTAGCTATATATATACCTGGTAATGTAATTTCCTCAAAGAGAACTTAATTAGCGACTTCTCAACAAAGACAACAGCATTTATAAATCTAAGCAGGATATATAGTCCACTTCTAAATGGTGATGTTATTCTGATGAAGACTATACCGAAACACACGAGTACTGTAAAAAGTGTGCTAAAGAGAAATCTGTGGTTGCTGAACATGCATGGGATAATAGACAACCTATTTTGTGGGAGGAAGTTAATCAGGCCAGAAGACAGAAGGAACTGCTAGTGAAGGTGGCAATGCACATCAGCCTACATAGCATTCAATCACAATTGTGGAACAGACTTGCCTGGCTACCGGGGAGCCACTCTCAAGAGCCTGAACTTGAAGCCACGACCACCATAATTTTTTTGTATTCAGTTATCATTCGTTGATGATGTTTTAATATTAAGCTTGTCTTTTTCTTTTTCATTATTGTTATTATTATTAACTTTTATTATTAACTTTTATCATGTAGCTATCTACTCCACTCATAGAGAATAGTACAAATAGAACTACTGTGATATTTTACCATATCGCGTACTTGTTATTACGTACCCGATATGCGCATGCTCAGTAAAGGTTTGCGCATCCTCAGTCCCATGATAAATACATTATTAAATTGATAAGGTTGAAATATCACTCGTCTGATTGGCCGGTATTTTCACTCGTGCCTGCGGCACTCGTGGAAATACTAGCCACAGACTCGTGATATTTCCCGTATCAATGTAATAATGTATATTTATTATTATTGTTATTGATATATATTGTTATTGATATATAATCCATAATTATGTTTTTGTGTTTATTTTGTTTTTATTAGCTATTATTATTTTATTTTTCCACATCCGGTTCACGTGCTGCACACATGTGCCAGGGTGTGGTTTGTATCACATGGTGAATAGGTATATTATATATAACAAGCTCACACAAGTCTTAGTATCTCTTGAAGGCAAGTCGAAATGTCAAAATTCAAGTTGAAGGTCATTGTAATTTCACTATGTCAACTGAGAGTTCGGGGAAAGTACAGTAACTTTAACATTTTTTGTGCTAATTTTATTTTGTTGGTAAGTAAAGAAATCAAATTACATTTTTGTTGAAATTACATACTGTGAGTGCTTGAAATACAAGTGGCCATGTCTTGAATCTCAGACTTCAATTACTAGTCTGAGTAGTGATATACTGGCCTGCACCAATTACTGTGGGCAAGTATAACAAGTCTTGAAATACGATATTAATAAGTACTTCTCCAGTGTGGATAAGTGCATCAAATTTAGAAACTAGGTTTTAGCTAAATGCTCAGGATAAGTGCAGAAAGTCTTAAAATATGATTTCTAAATGACATTGCCTGTGAGTAGGCAGTGTACTTTTTTGGCTTAATATAAGTGCAACATTTTTTGCAGTGGAATAGTACCAAGTTTCTCTACTTGGGCTTCGAAACTCACCAGTCGTCAAAATAAATGGCACCGCCAAATTTATCAGCACAGGGTCAAATCACTAGCCAACTACCATACAGCATTTGAGTGTATACAGCATTTGAGTGAGGGTATTTTTGATTTTTGATTTTAAAATTAAAAAAGGAAAGGAAACAAGAATGTACCAATGTAGAGCACAATCAGTGAGATGACCCCTTGCCATTTAAAATCAGCATATATACAATTATTATTAAAAGCAGTACATGGTCTATATGGATACTCTTTTGGCTCCTCCCTTTTAATAGATCAAATTTTAAAACCTTAAACTCTTGTTTTAAAGTTGTTTTGTTGTTTCTGTATATTAAGCTGAGCAGAGGACTACACTAAGTCAAAGCTTGATCTCCATGGCTTTTAAACACTATTTATTCTTGTTATATATACACTGCACATGCCATGCCTCATTGCTGTTGTTGACTGTATCCATGTAAGGTTCACATAGCCTCCTTCAAAGTTTGGTAACAATTACATAGGAAAACTCCACCAATCAAATGCAGATCTTTTGGTAGAGGATCAGCTACATCCTCCTGTTGGTAACAATTGCACAGGAGCAAGAACTCCACAAACCAAACAGTGCAAGACATTTGTTCAGCTTATATTACAGCATGTGCATTAGCTTGATTGCATTATCAGCAAACACACTGGCTGACCCTTACTGATCACTTTCTTCTGCAAACGAGAAACAGAGTAGCCATAGGCTGCATTGGACCTATTGCATGCAAGATAAGTGAGGGGGGGAGATATACATGATGGATCCTTGAAGATGAATCTCGCAGATTTTTTCATCATTCTTTTTCTTTGGTTGGTTTATTTATCTTAGCAAAGGATTCAGGGGGGGACATGCTTGCAGTCATTTTTGAGCTATTGGATGAAATCATATTTAGGCAGCTAAGAAGCTGTCGATGCGAGGTGGGCTTATTTATGTCTTTGGCCATTTTTAAATAGGATCCAAACTGTAATGCTACTGCACTTAACGACAATGATAATAATATAATAATAATATAATAATAATGATAATAATAATAATAATAATAATAATAATAATAATAATAATAATAATAATAATAAT
Organism: Cladorhizidae sp. MBARI D1340-BT2; assembly: GCA_028752905.1. Classification (NCBI taxonomy): domain Eukaryota; kingdom Metazoa; phylum Porifera; class Demospongiae; order Poecilosclerida; family Cladorhizidae; species Cladorhizidae sp. MBARI D1340-BT2. The sequence continues at coordinate 16,277,533 of JAQNBH010000003.1, read as the reverse complement.
AATAATAATAATAATAATAATAATAATAATAATAATAATAATAATAATAATAATAATAATAATAATAATAATAATAATAATAATAATAACAACAACAACAGCAACAACAACAATAATAATAATTTTGGAGCTGTATATATATATACATGAATTTTTTTCATTGGCATAATAATTTCCTGGTACATATCACATTGGTTCTGTTCATCTTCTTTCAAAGTAGACATCTCGTCTCTCCTTCTCTCTTGTTGAGGGCTGCCTGTCCTGATATTTCTGGTACTTCAACTCATAGCGAGGAATTTTAGTGATGTACAAGTGACTTGTCAATTTAGCTTGAGGGGGCTGTCTCAGATTGATTGGTATGCTTCCTTCTTGGACAATACCAGTAGTTCTAAAACATGACAAAGTCTTGGAAATTTGATCCCAAACAACAAATAATTTTTTCAAACTTATGATAATCATTAATCCATTAGAGGACGACCACTATTAGTCTGCTTAGTAAGTGTCACAATCTTTTACATTTAATATTTAATGAAGATACTGTCACAAACTCACGTCATTCTTGCTTACCATACCTTCATATAATTACCATTCAAAATATACTCGACTATTCATTTTGGGGGACATTTAACACATAATAGGTCAAGCTACATGCCAGGGAAAAAACCCTTTGCTAAACTATTAACATAGAGTACAGAGGCAATATTGAGTTACATCTGGGATAATACTATACGATTAACAGTGGTAAAAAGTAGCAGTGGCAGTGAGATGATGCTGCAGAGGAGTAGTACCAAGCAGAGAATGAAGAGAAACAGTGGGTCAGTCTCAAGTTTGACCCACAGGTATATCTGATAGAGCAAGACAATATCTTTGCAATGTACAGGTGACACAAAACTAACTTTACAGGACAAACCTAGCAGCAGCGATGAAAAGTGAAAGTGGTTTTCAACAGTAAATTTGGAAATTATCGCCAATTATCGCCAGTTATGTAGAAACTAATACACCCTTACCTGAACAGTGTTAGCTGCTCTCTTGATGCCCGCAACCATGATAGGACAGCACATCCTAGACTCCAAAAAGGAAAAGGTGAGTGAAATATATGTTTGCTGAAGAGTTACTATAGAATAACTATCCTTGGGTGGGCTAGAGCATCTAGTTGAAATGTCAAGAGAGTAAATTTCAAGTTGATTATTGAGAAAGTTATTGTAATTTCGCTGTGTCAACTGAGAGTTTATTGGGAGTTAAATAACCCTTATCCCTGCTACTTGCTAAACATTCTCCTGAACAGATGCCAATGATGAATCTATTGTCAAATCTTTTTCAAGCTTCCTTGGAAGGTATATACCTCACGATCTGAAGGGGGGGAGGGGGGGGCAAACAAACTCAGAATTGAACTGAAAGACTACTATAGAAGCTGACACAGTTCCTAGCAAAGCTTAGAAGTACTTGCTATAATTATATTATCTACATAACTACTCTTCAGCAAGCCAAAAATCCACAATCCAGTAAAAGTGATTAAACCATTGAGCTCGACAGGAGGGATTGTGCAGCTAGCTCAACAGAAAGTATTCAAAAGTATAAAAGATCAAAAAGCTACTTGATTAGAGAAGTCTCTGTTCCTGGAACCTAGGAATTACCAATGACATTTCTGGACTTACAATCTAGTCTTGGAGTGCCTGAAGTAACTGAAGAGCACTCCCAACTTTTGCTTGGAGAATTTTATGTGAGTAAAACAGTGCCATATTAGGATTTAGACTTTTTACATTCCCTGCGTAGATATTGTCTCACAAAGAATTATTGCATTTTCTTGGTCGTCCTCTAAGGGTTAAAGTATTAATGCCAAATTTATATTAACATAACAATTATTGTAAACCTTATTGCCGGGGCAGTGTGATGTCTCCTCCTTGAGAAGGAGGGTAACTGATATAACTTTCTTCTTGAGAAAGAAGGCACTTCATGCACTGTCCCGGTCAGATCTCGATAATAGTCTCTGTGCTGCTGAGAACTCTGTATAATTCCATTCATAACATGTTCATATTTTCATGAAAGTATTGTATAAGCTTTGGAATGTAAATTACTAGCATGTTTAGGGGCATGGTGGGGATTGAGTGACTGGTATAGATAACAGAATTGGGAAGTTTGTACTGTAGCACTGTAGCTGAAAAATGTGTACATGCAAGAACTCGTGGCCGCCTTGCATGATTTAGTGCAGTCACATGCAAGAATGATCAGACACCCACTCACTGTGATCAATATGCAACAGCAGTTAGAATTCCACAGAACACTCCATAAAGTATTTAAAAATGAAGGTCCTGAGTCGAGAGCACCAGTGTTCGAGCAGCACATCTGCATGGATGCCAAGAGCTAATCCAGTACCCTGTGAGCTGGCAATGTCAAGAGCTACTGAAGTCAAATGGCCAGTGAGCTGAGGTGATGTCAAGAGAAACATTCAGTCAGCTATTTCAATATTCACAGCTCCTCCAGTCCACCTCAGCTGCTGTGATATCGAGGGCTACTCAACCAGTTCTCTGCTGACTGCAGTCAAGCATATTAAAAAAAAACTCTTCTGGGTTTTCATCACCTTTGTTTTTTCTTATGTTTTAGGGGGATACGGTGGGCATTGCATGAGAGGTATATAACTACATGATGACAGAAACGTAAAGTTTAATTTGACTTTCACTTTTAAAGCTATGGTGAGGGAGGCCATGTTCATTCTATATCTAAAATGCAGCTATCATGAATAATTAGGATTAAGGGTCTCTATTCTTTTTATGTGATGGCAACGAATCATCCTATTTTGAATGTTTATAATCCAGTGCAGCACCAAGCCTTTGAGAACTGGATTGTGAACTAGCCATTATACTTTTCCATAGCATCAAAACAACAATGGAATCAAAACAACAATGGACTAAATTTTCTTTGTGCATTTGTTTGGACTACAATGGAAGCACTATGTTTGCATCGTTGCACTTGGTAGCATCACAAGAACTTATCTGGTAATGGTCATCACAGTCGTCACCTACTCAACTCTAGTTAAACCCTGGCTAGTTCATATGTTCACAGTGCAATAGACCATAATATAAGAGACACAGTGCATACCTCATGGAAGGAGAATATTTCATCTCGGCGTTTCCCTGTATGAGTCAGGGAGTAAGGAAGTGGCAATTGGCTGTGGTTCTTGGCAGAGACCGGGCGAAAAGGAATGGTCACTGCAGGTCTATAAATATATATATTTTATATATATATACAATAAGCAGAAGATTCACTCATACATCATTTGCTATAGCAGTATCAAGCAATATTAGATAGAGTAAATGAATAAATGTACCACTCCATTACAAGATTTATGCACATAATTTAGGTAGCCAAATTTGATAACGCTGTGACAGAAGGGATTAAACATTCACTGATGGTTACTAAACAGAGAAAGACTATTTGGGAAAACAATCACTGATGGTGTAGTGTTCCGTGGTAGACGTCATAGATTTCATTCTAACTTTGAAAATTGTGAATATTAAAATCCTCGAAATTATCCCACTATAGTTTATTCTATCTAGTATTGTTGGAATTCAATTTTTTTAAATTGTTCCATGTAGCCTCGGGTGCTCGTTCAGAAGTTCTAATATTATCCTTTATCATAGTGAACATGAAAATCACTTCACTTAATTGTAGCTTTCTAGTTCCGAAAAATGTGTATAATTATAGTGAACATGAAAATCACTTCACTTAATTGTAGCTTTCTATAATTATAGTCCCGAAAAATGTGTATATATATATGCACATACTTTAGCAAGTACTCCACCAGTGTCTTCTGTGGTTCGTTCTGAGATCTCCGCAAGGAACTGATCTTGCTGGTCTTCATATTTTGTTGCTCACTATATGAAAATAAAACATCATGTAATGCGAAGGCAGAAGGCACCAAATAAAATAATTCAAGGCCTGCATGACACTGCCATATATCTACTACACATAAGCTTAAATGTGCGATGGTCAGAGTTGCATTCAGAGGCTTAGAGGTGGTAGTCTATTGCCTAGTGCTATATATTCCCGGCTCTTTCAGCTCCCGTTTCCATGAAAATTTTCAAGTTGAATTCCTTTTCAGATTTAGTTGCAGTAATAAAAATAACAAGAGTAGCCTTCAAAAAGACTATTGAAATTCAACATCTCCAGTTCTACCTAAATTAAAAGTTAGATAAAAACCTGTTTGTTTAGCACTCATCAATTAAAGTGCTTGTTTTATGCTCATTCAGTTCTGTCGTTTCAAAAAACATGAGTGTGCTCATTTATGAGCCATAATTTAAAATCGCTCATTTCCAGCTCTGTTTATACATGTAAATGGCACTATGGGTTATGCCGTTTCAAAAAACATGAGTGTGCTCATTTATGAGCCATAATTTAAAATCGCTCATTTTCAGCTCTGTTTATACATGTAATTTCAAGTGTGTTACTGCTGGGTAACAAAGGTACAGAAACACAGACCATTCACGGTTTCGACGACCCAAAGTATGACTAGGCAACTCATCTAGCAGACTAGTGACAGGTAGTATTCTTGACTCATCTGAAGATGACTCTAGTGAGAGAGAAGATTGTGGCATCCTTTCTTACTTGGGTGAGCCTTCTTGCGAATGTGGAGCCTTGGATAAGATAGCCACATCAGTAGAAACTGTTGGAATGTGGGTGGATGAGCTTAGAGTCACAGGAGAAAGTAATGGCTTGGTCTCTGACAAGGAAGGCTTGGGGATAGGAAGACTCCTCAGATTTGTGAATGGGATCTAGCTATAGTGTTAGCCTGTTTGTTCTCCAAAGTTAATTTTTCCCCAGGTAAAATGCGGAGAACTACGGTAGTCTCTCTTTTGCCTCCTCGTTCTCCATCTCCTCTCACAACTCAATATATTGGTATTTTTGTAATTGATATTTAATTGATATTTAGTTGATATTTAGTTTTTTTTAAACAAAAAAAAATAATAATAATAAATAAATTTAAAAAATCATTGTAGGATTTTTTCTGAAAATGTTTAATTGTTGATTGGTCATAACTTTGTCAGATGACATTAATTTAACATTAAAAAAAAAAAAGTGTAAAATATATTCAGCATTTTATAAATGTCATAATTTATGTAGCAATATGTGTGTGTGGTACATGATGGCAGATAGTAAGGCCTAGTTTATGTTCTGTTGGAAAATGTCAGAATACATGTGAACAATATGATGCAAAAATTCAATAGCTGTTGTGGATATTGTTGTATTGATAGTTATATGCTTCCTTTGTCTACAATACCTTAGCTAAGGTACATTTGGATTTTATCAACCAACGATTGCTGAATGGCAATAGGTTCTGCCTTATGAAATAGATTAATATTGATAATTATATTCATATATTATGGTCAGCATGTGGTCACAAAACCCTGATTACAAGGTTTATTAACAATAGTGTTATCCCAAAATATGTGTTTGCTAGGAACTTTAGTGAATTTCTTATTGGTATGAATGTTTAATTGAAGCTGGTTGGATTCCTTAAAACTCTCCAGCAATAAGACGGTAAGAAGGTTAACCCTTTCACTGGCAGGGGAAACTCCATATGGAGCAAAACAAAATGATCGCCACTAAGTTAATGTTTAAAAATTAACACTTCATGTGCAAAGCCTGAAATTTTGCACAAACATGCCCAAAGTATTGTTCTATTGCAAACAAATATAAAAAGAATGCAGAGCTTGGGTAATTATGGTAAATGTGATGTCAAACTTCATTTTCCTTATCATGGCAATCCGTTCAAGCAGAGATGAATTGACCAACTTTTCCAGGTAGATTTTGGCTTCTCCAAGAACGACAGCAGTAAAAATGAGGGATATTGTGTGTAGATTTACCTTGGAAGCAATGAAGTCAACTATGATGCAGTAACAGCTCCGAGAATTACTGTTGCCTGCTGCATTAGTTAGTCTTTGCCCTAAACCATCTTGTGAAACATTCGATGGCAATGAGGATCAGCTGGACTTCTTCAGAGATAGGTAATGATGAATAGATGGTAGGTGAAGCATAGTAGTTATATATAAAGCTAGCATAAAGTCAGTGTAATTCTAGTACTAAACAGTTTTATCTTGGGAATTTCCTGGGATTAGGTTGTGCAATCAAGTGACAGGTCTGTTCTACATTTATTCCACATACATTTTCTCCAGCATATGCAAACTCTTCCTGCTCATCATGGCCATAGTCATGGATGTAATCTTCTGATCCATCAACTACTGGTGGCTCTACTGCTGGTATGAATATGCCATAATCTTTAGTAGTGCAATTGTTTATTCTGTTATAGATATAGATATTCTTTCCGTGTTCTAGACCCCAACGTGACTCCTACTCGTCATGGGCATAGTTTCAGTTGAGGTCAGGGCATTGCAGTTGGTCCATCTCCTGGTTATCCACTTCATAATGAAAACTTCAAGGTGAAGAAATTCCTTTGATTATGATAACATGCCCGGTTATAAAACCAGCTTTTGTAGTTATTGCCATGTTGGCCATTGAAGTAATGATGAAAAACAATGTGATGAATTTTGGTACGGAAACAAAACACATGATTATGATAACATGCCCGGTTATAAAACCAGCTTTTGTAGTTATTGCCATGTTGGCCATTGAAGTAATGATGAACATCCTTTGACCACGTCCCATGGAGGAATTTGACAAGTTGAAGAAAATTATGGTAAATGTTGGTTGCTTAGCAGCAGACCATATGAATGTGAATATCATTACGATAATTTTGAAGATAATAAATAATGTCTTTTGCCCTGGTTACAAGATATAAATGAAAATCAGCCATGTTATCTGGGCAACTTTTGGTCATCAACACATCAAAACAAGTCACAATAACCTTCTCAATAACTTGAAATTGTATTTTCTCGGTGTTTTGACTAGATGCACTAGCCTCTCATCATGGCCGCTAAGACTCGCGTGAGCTTGTTTTATACCAGTAGCTAGCTATTCACCACATGATACAAACCATACCCACACATGTGAACCAGATATGGAAAAATGTGTTTTGTTTCCGTACCAAAATTCATCACATTGTTTGTCAACTCATCAGCTATGTATAACCTGATATTCAGTGGGAAATCATCAAAGAACAACAGTTGGCAGGAAAAACATTTTTACTAAACTTTTTTTGCTTCCTGTTTCCTATAGAGAGATTAACAGAAATGCTAATGAAAATATTTTACAATTGCTTATCAACTCATTAGCTATTACCTGATAAATGGTTGCTAGGTAATATTCTTCCACTTTGCTTGCTAAAAAATTAATGTGAAAATCATACATTTTGTAGAATATCTCCACCGTAAATCTGCCGGTGAAAGGGTTAAGTAGGTCGGTGTTAATTAAAGTGTTAATTTCCTTGTGCTAACAAATGCTAGTGGGTGATAATATTTGTAACAAAGTTGCTAATTAAAAAAATCTAACGCCTTCATATTGATGCTAATAGAAAAAGCTGCTACATACTCAATACAAATTAGGTGCTGCTCATTCCGCAAGTCAGGAGCTCGGAGGAGACTAGAGTGCTGGAGACTAGAGTGCTGGAGACTAGAGTGTTCATCTACTAGAAACTATTTCTAGGGCATCACCTAGCTGCTAGCTGATTATTTTTTGGTGGTGCTTTGTTGAGTTTTATCCTTCAATACTGCCTTTCCCTTTTCTTTGTTCTGCAGCGCAGGTCCACTATGGCTTTGTAGATGACCCATCCACAAGAGAAGAAAACCAACTCTTTTTTGGGCTGCTCATTTTTTTGCTCGCTTCAACCTGATTTGAATTCTTGTTGTTGGAAAAAATCAAGGCTGGATATGCTTCTGTTTTGGCATTTGGCATAGTAAGGACATGCCATAGTAGGGGCATGTTGAAATGTAATTAATTAAAGGCATAACACAGGAAGTTGCAAATTTATGCTTTAGTAAACACACCCGACTACTCCACATAGAACTGCAATGGCACAAATTAAAAATTGACTGCATAGACACCAAGTTTGCATGTTTGCATAGAATACTGTTGGAGCATTGTAAACCATAACAAAGACCTTGCATTAGTCTCTGCTGGGAAACATATACTGTATATGGTTGAAGTCTCGGTACAATTGTTAACCAATTGACCCCATAAGTACCTACAAGCACATACTTGGTCATTGATGACAAATGTTTAATGAAGAAAAAAATATTGCACCACATTCCAGTAGACTGCATGCCAGTAAAAAAAAAAATGACTTCCAGTTTGACAGTTTGACAGGGTAAGCAACAAAAAAATATAAATTAAAAAAAGCAACTTGCATAATTGAACAGTCTATACCATCTACTTTTGGAAGCCCTTTGGCTGAGAAAATTGCACAGGGCTTATATGATTACTTGGAATCACTCTAAATGCTTTCACTCTGAGAATGGAGGCCCTACTGGATGCTTACCTTGATTCTTATACCAATAAACACACACAAAAATTAAGTTTATGGCCTATCAGTTGACTGATTGTACATGCGACAATATGCTAACCTGAGAAGAAAGGCTATTTTAGTAGCATTGCCATAGGTAAAACCATGGAGAGAGTTCACAATAGGACAGTGACCACCATAACTGAAAGAATAATAGACAGTACATATATAACTGAGCTGGGTGTTTTTAACCCTGTTGCAAGAGCAGCAGGATCAGCATAGTGTCGCTGAATGTGTGTAGCTGAATCAGTTTACATTTTTCTCACCCAGGAATTCTCTTTACGTCCCTGGCTTTCACATAGTCCAACTGATCTCTCTCCATCACACCACACCTAACAGCCGGTCAGAGTAATGTGCCCTAGTCAACGGTTGTGTTGCGCGGAGGTGTAACCATGGACATCGTTGGGCGTAAACGTATTAGAAGAGGCGGCGAGTCTCTGACTAAACCTTTGCAGTCCCCATGGGAAAGAGCTCCGACAACTGTAACCGGGACAACTCGACAACAAGGCTATCACGCGACCGATTATCAAGCCCCACCCATCACTGGTTTTGCGAAGCGTCAGTTGGAGTCCCTGTTCTCTGCGTTAACTCGTAGTGTCCAACTGAATTGTGTTCTGTCCTGATACAACAATAATTTGACTACATTCATCGCTACCTTTGAAACCTCAGCGACAATCCAAGTTACATTTTAATAGTTGATAAACAATTAAATTTTTTATTATGCTTTATCAATTTTTTGTTCGTGATGAACATGAACATAGTGAACATGAACATAGTGTGGCAAATAGATGGGTGATGCTTTTTTTTTTAAGACATTTAACATATCTAGTTAAAATCACTCTAATAGTCGCTTTTCTATCATAGTCTATCACAAGAACAAGGCCTACACAAGTGTAGCTGCAATAGTGCTGCAATAGTGCTTAGCCAAAAAATGGAGGTATCTTAGTTTGTGGACAACCAGTTATAGCACATTAGCAACAAGGGGGGGGGGGGTGTTATGTAGATGAACTTTCAGGATGAACTCCCTTCTCTCCTTTCAATTTATCTTTGTCACACAGAAAATTGAACATGTCAATGTGACCACAAAGATTGTTGAGTGTTAAATCTTGCACAAACTGCACATGCAAACAGTCAAACTGTGACAAATATAATTATGCCAGCATTGGCCATTACACCAAGTATGATACCAACAGCACAAAATAGTATTGATTAGCATTTGATAGTCCAAAGAAGTATCGGGTCATTTTTTTTGAACAAAAAAACAGGATACTTCCTGCAACACATTCCAACCTTTCTGCACTCCCACTTTATTCATGTTCTTATGAAAGGTCTGCATCTCCACTTCATGTAGTAATTTTACCTGTTATGCTTGTCTAGGTACCTATTATGCTCAAAATTAAGTTGATGGGGAGCAGTTGAAAGTTTATGTGGTGAAAGTTAAAATTCTATTATTGTTCTGCTTCTGCCGCATATGAAACGATTCTTGAGGCACTCTCTTGTTGGTCATTAGAAATATTTTTAGGCTAATGGTGAGAATTTTGTCCCAGTAATATTTTCCTATTTTGCCAGCTTAATGATTATGCCCAGTAGCATAATAGCTTCAGGCATACAACTGATGAATGTAGACAGTGCTGGCTTGCTATAAACTATATAGCATGCACATTAAAAAAATTTAAGTTATTTACAGTTTTTAATTCATCCTATATAGTAGTCTCCAATGCTAAATTTCAGCTTCATATCATGGACAGCAACTCCTTCCTTCACTAATCTTGGTCATGCAACCAGCTTTTTTAAACTCTGCTTATGCCCAACTGTTTCTGACAAAAAATATATTATATTAAATTTGCAAGGTGCAGGCCACATTGATCTCAGCTTCAGTATGTAGATCACATTGGAGTGCTCTGAGCTGCAGGTCAACTTCATTGATCTCAGCTTCAGTATGTACATCAAATTGGAGTGCTCTGAGCTACAGGTCAACTTCATTGATCTCAGCTTCAGTATGTACATTACATTGGAGTGCTCTGAGCTGCAGGTCAACTTCATTGATCTCAGCTTCAGTATGTACATCACATTGGAGTGCTCTGAGCTACAGGTCAACTTCAAATGCCAACATAACAAAATAAGTATATATGAATACCTAAAACTGTAAAGAAAATCAAGTCAATAGTGCCACATTAATTAACACAATCTGATCAAAGCAAAAATCACTTTCTTAGATAAGGTCCACACTAGATCCTGCGGCCATGCCATAGCATGATCTTTTTTTATAGCCCCCTCAGGATCCAATTTAAATGTACTTGGAATTCTTCCTTTAGTAATGGCTCTCCATTTTTTCCCTGTAATTCTTAAATGCAATGAACATAATTATACTGATACAGGAATAATGTTTCTTCTGTAAGACAACTATATATATACTTATCGCATTAGCCAAATACTGAACACATCTACTGAAAGAATTTTTGGGGGGTCAAACTCGATGTAACTGTATGTTCTAGTTATTCTATCATACTGACTGAATGGGGTTTGGAGCGAAGGAAAACTCGGACATTGTCTTGCCATATCTCTGGAATGGTGTGTCAGTCCATTACACAGACATCGTACATGAGTGCAGGAGTGCTCTCTTCAACTAGAAAATCAGGAAGTAGAAACTCTACTGGAATCTCAATGGCATTAACTCCTTATCACATCTACTATCCTCACCTGAATCATGAAATTGAATTATGTGAGTATTACTTGTAGTTTCTGAGTGATCTTCTTCCTTCAAGTTGTTTGTCCATTACCAGTTTCTTGTTGAACCACACCATCAGCAGCATCATAGTAGTTTGAGTTTCTCTCTTCTGCTAGCCATTTACTGTGTGTTAAGGTCCACAACATATTTAATACACACAAGACAGGACCAGATCTAGGACTTTCAGAGGGAGGAGGTTATATTTAGTGCTGATTGGATTCCACTCAATATTATTAAGTCACCTTGACATTGTTTCTAGTGCATTAAAAAATTGAGATTGTCGTTTAAAAAAATTCAAATTCAAGAGTTCTATATAATTATGCATATCCTAGTGGATTCACTAAAAATATGCATTGTTGTGATGGAAGGTTTTCTATAACGATGTGTGGCAGCATCTCACTTGTTTCCTCACAATTATGTTGGGTGGAGGGGAACCTTGCAAGTCAGAGGTCTAACAAGTATTTGGTAGAGACATGTGGTGAGTGGATATCACTTATGTAGTGTAATAGTTTGGCTCTTCAGAGTAGTAATTACAACACTCCCATCAGCAAAGTAATTACCATACTCCCATCAGCAAGCAAGCAGGATGCCTGAGTTATTTTCAAATTTAAATTTTTTAAGGTGTATCTCAGAGCCATCATATCAGGAACCTTTACCCTTTCACATACAACTGCTCAATATGTTGCCACTCCCCACTAACCTCCAATATTTTATACCATTATAACGCACACCAAGAGATCCGTCCTTTGCAGTATTATTGCATGCACAGAGACTAAATTAACATGCCTGAATTTTAGGTCCCCTGAAGTGAGAAGATTATCTCGCATAGCAGAGATCTCAGAGTAACCATTAATAAATGCCCTTGATCTTACTTTTGGATAACTGAGTACATGTAAGTATATTTGCCATAATGGATCGGTTGTGAGCCACACATGGTCGGATCTGCATTGTGTATCTATGCACTGTACATTCACCTTAAAAAATATGAACAATTTCCTGCTTTAAAAAAATTGCTGCTTAGTGAAAAATGATTGAGAGAGCACTTAATTAAAGATTGAGGAAAGAAAATTGACTGCACAGCGGAGACAGGTTGCTCAGTTAATAGCTATCAGGAAATGCAAGGTTGAATTTCTTTGTCATAGCTACTCAGTTTCTCAACATGATCTAGCTATTATGGAGCTGTATCCTGAGGGTGTAGAAACTTGGAATTCCTTGTGTATCCAGCCAATCAGTTCACACTTGTTTGTCTCATGGAAGAAGGTGTTACTTTAGCATCTGTTAGGAACCTCCTAACAAACCACTCCCTCAACCAAACCCTCTTTCATATTATTGACTAATACACACACGCAGTGTAGATATTTCCATATTAGGTCATATGGTAGTTGACCACACATTTTAATTACAACACGATATTTCCATATTAGGTCATATGGTAGTTGACCACACATTTTAATTACATAGTTTAGGAAAGGCACATGACTCTATTTTGATTGGTTGTATTATTATTATCAGTTTTTAGTTTTCCCTTATATGGTAATTCTTGTGAGACTACCATATATAAGACCCAGGCCGTCAGTCACCATATAGACTGCAAGTATTCTGTCACGGACTCCACTCTCTCGTCGTTATATTCTCTCGTCATTATATTCTGTAGTCATTATATTCTGTATCGACCTGTAATGTTGTTAAATTCTTATGACCTGTGACTAATTGAACTTATCTTGATAGTTAGGATTGGCTCTTTGTAGAACACAATCCTAACATCTGGTGGCAGCGAAACTCGACCTCACGACCATCGATCCGACTCTTCCTTGACCGGGTGCCAACTCCATTGGCAACTATCACTCGACCTCCTACCACTGCACACTCGACTTATCTCTTCAAATCCGTGATCAGTTGTCTCGAATCTCTGCAACCAAACTGTATCGTCGACGCAAACTCGAGAGTCCCCCGCAGACTGATTCCTCATCTCCAGCTATCATCATTCCAAGACCTTATAATCCTTACTCCGGTAGAGGCACTCCATTCAAATCCTATCTCCAAACTATCCCAGTAATGACTACCGACCAGTCGGATGCAAATGACCAGATACGGCGTCAACGGCATCCCTTTTATCACGACGAAGGAGCCTCAACCACTTCGTGAGACCCCTCCAGCCATAGACCCTGCCTTAGCCCTCCTCCTGGAGACAATGATGAAAGCATTCATGGAAAGCAACTCTCGTCCTCCCAAACCTCCTCAACTACCTCCAATCCAGCCTGGCTACAACGTCGAAATAGACCTTCTACGGTTTGAAAGACACATGATGACCCATTCTGTTCCAGAGAATCAATGGGCAGCAGAGCTACGCCCCCTTCTAAGAGGTACACTAACAAATGCAGCTCTATCCTTACACCATGATGAAGCAGATCACTACCCCACACTCAAGTCTACCCTCTTGGAACGTGTGGGCATCACTGAGTCTACCCGCTTCTCCCGATGGTTCGACCCTAAACCAAAACCTCATGAAGATATGGCAGATGTCTACTTCAGAACGTGTGACATGGCCAAAAACTGTCTCAAAGATTGTTACACTATCACCGACTGCTATCGACTCATCTCCAGAGAGATTATGTACCACCAAATCCCTGATCACATCGCCGCCTTTGTTCGATCACAGAACCCGGCTACCGACCGTGCCTTCACACAGGCAGTTGACTCCTACGTCTCGGACCATCACATGGAACAACAGTGCTTGTGGAAAGCCCACTCCAGACCTCGATACCCCCAAAATCGACCTCCATTCCGACCACCCTATCAACCTCAGCCTCACCAGACCCACTCTGCCTATCCAGACAGACAACCTGCCGAGTCTGAGCCGAAGTCAACTTACCCTCCTGAACCAAAACTGATCACTCCAAAGCTGGAACGACCACCCCGCTCAGACAGACGACTTCAGCAACCCAAGAAGGAATTAAGTAAGTATTTTGATGCCACTAAAGGTCCTATGTGTTTTAATTGCAAAGGTTGGGGGCATCTGAGTGCTGCTTGCCCAGAGAAAACCATCTACAGAGTTGAAGAGAAGCAACAAAAACCTTCTGAACCGACACAACTCCCTTCTCTCTTCGCCATGGGAAAAATTAACAGCCTACCTGTCCGATTTTTTCTCGACAGTGGAGCTGATGTCACTGTCATCAATGCCGACCTCGTCAAACAGCTCCAGCCAGACGGTCCCGACACGTCTGAGGACTCACCTCCCATTGTCATCAAGGGTGTCCACGCCCCTCTTACCTCTCTGCCTGCGACCCACCTCACCTGTGAACTACTGGGCTCCAATTTCCACATGCGGATGGCCATCTCTGATGACATCAAGCATGACATCTTGCTTGGTAAGGATTGTCCTATCTTATACGATCTTGTTCAGGCTTGTTCAGGCAGCAATCACAGAGATTTCCAAAGAGGTCCTAGAGGTCCAGACTCGACAACAGCGCAAAGAAGACCACTATCAGCAAGAACTAGATGATGAGGGCACAGCAACATCACCTGTTGACCCTAACCCCCTCTCAAATCTGATAGGTGAGGATTTCGACTTCCCTCAAACCAACCTCTCCTCACCGACAGACCAGACCTCTCTGACCGATGATATTGATCCTCCACTGCAACCTGACAACAACTCCCAGGCTCTGCACGATGACCAGCTACAGGATCAGACTCTAGCTGACCTTTGGAGTTCTGTCGACAAGGAAAATCCAGAATTCATAGTCGTCAACAATGTACTACACCGCCAGACCACTGACCAGTTGGGTGAACCTAGGCTACAAATAGTTCTCCCTCTCAGCCGACGAGAACAGGCATCCAGCTGGCTCACTCGACCCCAATGGCAGGTCACGTAGGTTCCAACAGGACCAAATACAAGATACAAAAGCTTTTTGGGGGGCCAGGTATGGGTAAAGATATAAGGAATGCATGTCAGTCTTGCTCCAGGTGCCAGAAGACAGCCAAGAAGAACCATCTGAAGGCACCAATGATCTTACCACCCCCTCATATTACCAGACCCTTTGAAAAGGTAGCAATCGACATCGTTGGAACTCTTCCTCTCACAACGAAGAAGAACAGATATATATTGACTTATATCGACCTCGGATCCAGATATCCCGATGCAGTACCCTCCGCACCACCACTTCAAAGGTAGTTGCAGAGAATTTGCTAAATATTATGTCCCGCCTTTCTGTTCCCTTAGAGATCCTCTCAGACAGAGGAAGCAATTTCTTATCTGGAATTATGCAAGAGACCTTCCGTTTCCTTGGAGTTCACCACTCCAAGACTACCCCTTACCGACCCAAGTCAAACGGAGCCGTGGAACGTTTTCATCACACCCTCCTCCAGATGGTCCGCAAGGTTGTGGATGATCACCGTGATTGGGATGACTACTTGCCATACCTACTGTTTGCCTGCAGGGAGGCCCCGTGTTCGTCAACGGGTTTCTCCCCCTTCGAACTCATCTTCGGCCATCACGTCCATGGTCCACTCGATATCCTTAGCAGACAATGGGTCCCGAAGAAGTCGACTACCTCAACAGCAGCAGAGTGGCTCTTGCAGCTACGAGATGATCTCAAATTCACAAGAGAAGTCGCCCTCCAGCAGCAGATTTCGACTCAGACCAGAACCAAAGACTGGTTCGATAAGACAACCAAAGATAGGACCTTCAATATCGGAGACCAGGTCCTAGTTTTCATGCCAGCAATCACGGGATACAAAACAGACAAGTTAACTGACAGATGGAGTGGACCCTACTCCATCATTCGAACTCTATCTCCGGTTACATACGTTGTCAACATGCCCGAAAGGCATAAGAAAACTCACTCAGTCCACGTCACTGCCTTGAAGGCCTGGCAAATCCTCATTGCAGACATCGCACACATCTCCGTAGAACCTGCAGACACGGCAGATCTACCTGATTACCATCCGCAGCCGACAAGACTCCCTACCTCAGCTGGGACCCTCTCTCTCTCCCCAGCAAAAGACAGAAGCAATGACAGTTTGGCATCACTACCCAAAGGTAATCACTTCTACCTTGGGTAAGGCCAAATCTTCTACCCACAGAATCGAGACAGTACCCATACATCTTCATCCCTACCGCATTCCCAAGGTGTGGGAAGAACCCTTTCGATCAGAGATCAACCTACTGAAGGAAACCGGCCTCATAGAACCATCAACAGCCCCCTGGGCAGCACCCATGTTCGCTGTTCCCAAGAAAACACCAGGCTCTGTCAGGTTAGAGGTAGATTACCGTCGATTAAACCATGTTACCACCCCAGATCCGTACTACCTCCCCCGGATTGAGGATATTCTGGAAAGGATGGCCAAGGCCAACTATTTCTCTACCTTTGACCTTGCCAGAGGATTTTATCAAGTTCCACTCGACATCAACGACAGAGATAAGACAACCTTCTTGACTCCCTTCGGGAAATTCCGGTTCACCGTCATGCCCTTCGGTCTCAGAAACGCCCCATCAACATTTCATAGACTTATGGATGGCATTTTGAATGACCTCAGTGAGTTTGTCAATGTCTACATCGATGACATTTCCGTTTTCAGCAACTCCTGGGCGGAACACCTTGATCATCTCCACCAAGTTTTCAAAAAACGCCTCTCCCAAGAAGGACTCACTATCCAGACCTGTAAGTCTAATATCGGTATGCGAACATGTTGTTTTCTTGGCCACACAGTTGGAGAAGGTTATATCACCCCCCAAGAAGCAAAGACACTGGCAGTCCAACAGTTCCAACGTCCCCAGTCGAAGACTGACGTCAGAGCCTTCCTTGGCCTCATAGGGTATTATAGGAAATTTATACCAAATTTCAGCAACACAGCCTCTCCACTAACCGACCTCACCAAGAAACTAGCTCCTGATCCCGTCCTCTGGACAGAAGACTGTGAGACAGCCTTCACTGAGCTGAAACTCCTACTCTGCAAGGACCCCGTCCTGAGAACTCCTACTATACTCTTCCATTTAAGCTTCAGACAGATGCCTCCAACCGTGGCATTGGAGCGGTTCTCGCCCAAACTGACAAACATGGAGAAGACCATCCCATCGCATATTTCTCATGTAAGGTGCTACCCCGTGAATCATGGTACTCAGCCACCGAACAGGAAGGCCTAGCAGTAGTCGAAGCCTGTAAACACTTCCTTCCGTACCTACTGGGCCGCCATTTCACCATCATAATGGATCACCGTGCCCTGGCATTTCTGGACCGGAAAGACACCACCAATGGACGATTGGCCCGATGGATGGATATCATGCGCCAATTTGAATTCTCTACCGTCTACCGTCCTGGCAGCAAGAACCAGAATGCTGATGCCCTCTCACGCCAAGCATGGCTAGAAGACCCTGCGTTTCCGGCTGACGCCTCCCTGAAGGAAGGGGAGATGTTAGGAACCTCCTAACAAACCACTCCCTCAACCAAACCCTCTTTCACATTATTGACTTATACACACACGCAGTGTAGATATTTCCATATTAGGTCATATGGTAGTTGACTACACATTTTAATTACAACACGATATTTCCATATTAGGTCATATGGTAGTTGACAACACATTTTAATTACATAGTTTAGGAAAGGCACATGACTCTATTTTGATTGGTTGTATTATTATTATCAGTTTTTAGTTTTCCCTTATATGGTAATTCTCGTGAGACTACCCTGGGTCTATAAAAGACCCAGGCCGTCAGTCACCATATAGACTGCAAGTATTCTGTCACGGACTCCACTCTCTCGTCGTTATATTCTCTCGTCATTATATTCTGTAGTCATTATATTCTGTATCGATCTGTAATGTTGTATGATGTCTAAATTCTTATGACCTGTGAATAATTGAACTTGTCTTGATAGTTAGGATTGGCTCTTTGTAGAACACAATTCTAACAGCATCACTGAATGATTAATGCACTTCATATATAGTACAAGTGACGGTCACCAAGAATTACTGTCATTTAGCCGACTATGTTTGCACGCAGTCCAACCCATCACTGGAGGAGACTGGTGGGAGTGGTTGGACTTCTCTCCATATTGCTGCCTAGTGCAACAATGTTGAGATAGCTCTGTTGCTGGTCGAGGGAGGGATCTAACATCCATGCTCCCAGTAACTCATGCAAGAAGTCATCAGTCCACACAAAGGATCTGTTCATCACGAAGAGTTTTGAGTAAAACATATGGACCTTTTTTAAAAATATTTATTAATTTATTTCAGTTCATTAATAAATTATTTATTAGTTTATGTACATAGCTATATATATGGCTAACAACAGAGTTTGTGAATAAAAAGTCAATTTTGCAACATTTTTGTGGTCAAATAATCAAGGAGAAATTTCGATAGGTGTACTAGACAGACATACTATAGGCAGGTATTATAATAGGTAGGTTGTACACACACACACACACACACACACACATACCACACACATTATTATATACTTGGTATCAAAGGTCTTTGGTTTTATCAATCTGCTACTGGGTGACCATTTTGGTGAGTGTTGCTACAATATAACTTCTTTCAAGGAAACCACATCATAAATCCTGCTGATCATCATGCTGTGACTTAATTTTTTTTATGAACTTTGTAGATTGATTCTCAAAGTCACACCTACTGTCAGCTGAGGATTTACTGGTTGTTGATCCCGTTCAATACTGGATTAGATCAGCACAAATTTGAACCAGTGAAAAAATTTCCGATTAGTGTCGAGCATTGTAGTATATATTGTGTTCCTACCTTCTCTAGTTCAAGTAGTGGTGTCAACTGTTCCATAGTCATTGTTAAGAAAGGACTGTTTTCGATAGTAAAATTATGCACAATATAATCAAAGGCATGATCTATTAGAGGAAATATGGAAATTATTACGTTTATTACGTTTATCACATGACAAACAGCATCCCCTGAGGAACATTACATGAAAGGGCAAAACATCACATGGATCTAATCCACACCACGCTACTCGTCAGTTATTGAACAAAGTCCACATAAGAGGCTTTCTTCACAACACATTCAAACACACACGGCAAGATGCGATATCTGAGAGGTATGTGAATGCCTGATAACCTATACAGGAGAACTATCAGGCCTCCTGCAGCTCCAACCTTCAGGGCAAGCAGGCCAGCGTCCACCCACTTTTTCTGTCGACGATGCCTGATTACGACCTCACTGTAAGGAATACGGGAAAAGGCGACCATTGTGTACAATGGGATGAAATGATTCGGGAACACAGTGTGAAGCAAGTTGTCTATAGACTTTCGGATTAAGAACCTTGTACTGTTCACGTGTGACCTCATCTCGGTGTAATTATCCAGAGAGAGGTCTGCGATGGTATGCGTGTCCTTCCAGTGGGTATTACAGTACTCAGCAGCAGCCAATGGCAAGTTATTCTCATTCCGAACAAGGCACTCGTAAAAAATAAGGCAGTCTTCAAATCCGGCATTCATTCCTTGCCCATAAAAGGGCACGACCGCGTGTGCTGCATCTCCGAGTATGATAGTGCTATCAGCCATAAAGTGAGGTCTACATTTCACAGAAATCAAAGTCCCAGTAGGATTCCTGAAATAATCCTGCACTAGTTTATCGGTACCTATCAATCTTATGGAGTCCTCAAAGTGTTTCACAAAGAAGGCAAGCAAATCATCTTCATTCTTGATCGAGTCGAAGGTGGAGAATGGCATGAAGAGAGTGACAGTGAATGAGCGATCCTGGTTGGGCAGTGCTATCATCATGAATTCGCCCCGAGGCCAAACATGGAGACAGGTTTCGTCCATGGCAAATGTTCCGTCGCTTGCAGGAAGAACAGCGAGCTCTTTGTAACCATGTTCAATGTACTCCTGTTTGTAATCCATCTTCCCCCAGCGCATCATCTGTCTCCGGACAGAAGAGTAGGCCCCATCACAACCAACAATGAAATCACTCTCTACTTCCAGGTCAGAGTTTTCGACCTCTCCCGACTCAGTTTGTGTTGTTCTTGTAAACAGTAGTCTCTTCTTATTCATATGAGTCCTGACCAGTTGATGCTCAAAGTGAAGGTTGACATTAGGACAGGCTTCTGCACTGCTCAATAAAAGCTTATTCAGTTCAAGTCTGTCTACAGAGTAGATACTTTGTCCTCGAGTTCCGTAATATTGCTTGGAACAGTTACCAGAAAGAGAATGAATCATTCTGGCACTCATAGGGAGCGCATATTTGAGCACCAAGTCTTCCAAGCCTACTTCTGCGAGAGCTTTTCTCCCACGCACGCTAAGTGCTAAGTTGATACTCCTCCCACCAGGTTCCTCCAAAGTTCTTATGTCTTGTCTTTTCTCATACAAGCCAACTTGAAACCCTCTCTTGGCTAGGAAAAGAGTTTGCAGGGAGCCTACTAGTCCACCGCCAATCACAGCCACTCGAGTTTCCATTAGCGGCGTTATAGCTGTTCCCTCACTCCCAGAGATTTCCGACATGACCTCGTAGCTTCACTCACCTCTTGAAAATCATCACGACCAACCGAGCGATTGTTCCACCCATTAATTATTTTCTATTATCCCTGACCATACGCCGCGGCCTGTATACGGACCGGTAATCACGCCCACTCCTCACTGCACGACCATAACGCGATTCCTTACCCATCTGTGTGTAGAAGAAAATGTGTTAGGAGGTAGCTGGACGGACTTCTTAGCACGCTTGCTCCTCTGCTCTAGGAGGTGCGGTGATTGAAGTTAACAAAATTTCCGTAGTTTCACGAAACCTCCTTCTTGTAGTCTTTATAGTTGTACAGTCGCACTTTCCCATGGTCTTGCTAGCTAGACTCTCTTACGTGATTCTGGGGCTAGAGACCATTTCCCTCTTTTACACTCATCTAACAGATGAATCAGAGGGCCCCACTTAAGCTAACTATAAAGATGCGAGGTCACCGAACAGAGAGAGATTCCAAAGGACATTTATGGGAAAAATCTGAGAGAAAAGTTTGACGGCTGCTCTGGCGGTATTTGCAGCTTTCTGAGCCATATTAGCAGGATTTTTGGAGGAAGTTAGTAGATGGATTGTCAGCAATGCTGCAAAAACTGTTATCCAATTCCACCTACATGGACACCATGAGCTACTCCCTGCCATGTCAGGGCTATCTTGGGCTTAGGTCTGGGACTAGCAACGAGTGGGTGCTGCCTAGGATTTGCTTTAGTCAAAAGCTTTCTCACAATATTCCATGCTCTAAAGTTAGCCTTTCTCCTAGACATAACCCTGGAAATGGGCTAACTCACAACAGCCATAATGAGGCTCCGCTGAGTTGCCAATTTACTCAGTTTTACCTGCAATTCAACAACAAGGTTGTCATGTTTTTCAGTTCATGTATGGGAGATTTGTATGGGAGATTTTCCGATAACTGTTGTAATAAATATATTATAGTGCCCAGACAGTCTAGCTGTGTCCCACCATGCCAATGCAACCAGGACATGCTACCACAGTTCAGTGGAAAACAAAACCACAACACAACCAAAAAATTAACTGGCATAGTACAGCCCCTAACCACTCCATTACCAGCAATAATTGAGACCTTTCGAGCTATTGGTCTTCTGTCAATGCATTTCCTGAAGAGCATCAAGCCGTAGAATCAGGCAGCATGCAGGGGAAGGGAAGACCACCCAGTACATGCTGCCTCAGTTGTGGAGTCTGTGGAAGCTAAACATGACTGTGTTTAGTTCGTAGTTAGTTATTACATCTTTAGTTAACTATGTATATATATATATTTTAATCTGTTGGTGTTTGTTACCAATTTAATATCCTTGAATGTTTTCCACAGTAGCTGCAATTTTTAACATTTGCTTCCTTATAAGTAAATCCTTAGGCATGCGATTCTGAATACTCGGTTCATGAGCTCAAGTTTGTGAGGATTTGAATCCCATGGCAATCACTTTTTTACCCTTAAAAAGTAATAATGGCAACTGTGCAACTTAAACTCGTGCAAAGTCCTACATAACTATGTCTAAAGGCAAGAAGCCAAGTTGTTCCATCTTCAGGAAAGATGCTTATTCAAAGAAAGGCCAAGAGAGCCAGAGATGAGAATTTAATTTTAATTTTTAATTAAGGGGGGCCACAAATGGCTGCAATATAAACCTACAACCTCCCTGATCAGTAGACTGGCATGGTACCACCACTGACCTATGAACGAAAGGTACAGGGTATATTATGGGGATTTTTTTTAGTGCTGCAATGAAGGGGAGATGCACAGCAGGGAGGGGTGGAGGGGTGTGGGTGTGGAGGGTGACACATGATGGCGAGAAAAATAAGGCAAAGGAGAAAGTGCCAAAAAACATTTGGCGTGAATTGCACCAAAATTCTAATTAAAAAAATATATTTTAATAATTGTTTTATTAATAATTGTATTGTTTGTCCCTTTATTATAATTGTTTTATGTAATAATAACTATAATAAAAAATTTAATAAGTATAAAACTTTATCAATACCAAATACTAACGTAGCTATGCATTTGGAGTGTCATAATAACTAGTAATAATGCTGTTCACTTACAAATGATTTTGCTAGAGCAAATTGTGCCATTACCATTTGCTGGGGAAATAGATTGGAGGACATCAAGGACGTTTTTGAGCGTTTTGAGGAAAAACTGTCTAAAATCATTAAAATGGGCACAATAGCTTCATTTTCAACATTACGGAACTGTTTCTACTCTTTAAACGACAGAAAACATATTTTAGTGAGAAATCTCCCCCTTTTAACTATTTTTTTAATACAGTAATATAATATTTTTGTTGTTGTTGTTGTTATATCATATAATGCATAATATTTAAAACACAATAGTTAATGAAAGTCTAATGAAATAAGTCCTCCAGGCTGGAGTCATTGCCCAGTGTTGCCATAATTCCCCCTCTGTATGGCAACCGCCAAACGTTGGATCAGGAAGGGGAATGACCTGCTCTCCCCTGTTGTTCTGCTCACTCTGCGGCCAAGCTCTTTCAAAAAGGGTAAAGTCCCCGGGCCGAAAGTCCCTGATGTCTCCACAGCCACTGGTTGGAAGAAGTGAGAGGGGTCCATGTTCGAGTACTTTGCCCTCTTCTTCGTTTCAGCCATAGCAGCAACTGCACCTGCCTCACTGGTTGCACTTGCTATGTATGAATGGGCATAGGTGTCTGTGCAGGTAGCGTCCCATACCAACAGCTTGCCATATTCCCAAGGAACCATTGTTATACCGTCAGGTCTCTTTCCATCACTCCTATATGTCCCTGAAGGTTCCAGCCGAGATGGAATTTTGGCTGCAGACAGGGCATGGTGAATATTGTCATTGAGTGAGGAGTGGCGGAAATGGCGGCCTTCACTATGTCTGCAGCTAAGGCCATGATTTGCAAGAGAATCCACATAGGAACCGCAGTGATGACATATATGAGGTTTGCACAGGGAGCATCCAAGCCTAAGTCCCACTGCCACCCGGATGGTGTTGTCATCCATGCGTAGCCCTTGCTCCAATTGGTGTATTATAACTGATGACAAAGCAGTAATACTCAATGAATAAATCATTTATTACACTCGTCAGACTGGAACTTGGCAAGTTATTTCCATTGCATGCTGTGTTTTACTCAACTTCAACTCGTGAATACGACCCCGTGCTGAAATAACTCGCATATTCTATTCTGACTCCTGTAATAATTACAAGTTCAAGGAGAAATATGAATACTTACCTGTAACCCAGTTGCTACACTATCACTCCCACTGATGTCATGAAGACCTAGTATCCATAATTGTTGAGAAGTTTTGTTGTTTTCAGTCCTCATTCGATGATGAGCCCCTCCATGATGAAACATATCTAATGGTGCTGTATGAGGTGTGGAAACAAAGTGATGTCTAGATCCAAAGGTGAGTCCACATCCAAAAGCCCAATATCCTCCAAGTGATATATAGATGACCTCATCGAAAAATGATCGCATCCAATGAAAAGGTCTCACCACAAATGTTCAATACGCTGATTATGTGTGGTGAGACCTTCAGTAGACTGGTCATATATCTTAACGCTAAGATATATGACCAGTCTACTGAAGCCATCTATGCCACCATGCACAACAACAGATCTCCATCGAATCAATTTGTGATATCCAGCAATATGCCATAAAGCATTTGGTGATGAGACATTGTATTGACTGGTGCAGTACATAATATGCCATGCATTTGGTGATGATGTTTATTTATTATTTTATTTAGATTAGTCAACATTAGTAAAATAGCAATACCAATCACATTAAAACTTCTTTCGTATATCTGGTTTATCTTAGATTTTATAGACTACTATTCTAACTAACATGTAGTTTATAGTTCAGTTGTTCAGTTTTATTGTTGAGGTGTTGTCTTGTTTTTCTATTTATTGAATTAAAGTGATTTAAGCTATAGTCATAACCAGTGATATATAAGTTTTCCAACAGCAGGTTGGTGCATTCATAATTATGTCACCAGAAGACTGCAAATCATTTTCACAGGATCTATTTGGGGATGTGGTCAACTTGAGGGTGTGGCCTACTTGAGGTTGCAATTTACTTGAGGAAAATTGTTATAACCTTGTTTAATACCCTAAGGTTACAGTTCTTTCACTCTTCAACAACCGTGAAAGTCCTTAATCAACTAGTAAACTAACAACCGAAGACAACAGACATTATAAGAAGACATCTTGATCTCACTATCTGTGCATCACATGTGACACATTATTTAGAGTCCGGACTATTGAACGATAATGTCATACAATTCACTTAATTATAACATTCCTCCCTTCTTAGTTTATAAGAGAGTAAAGATAACAAATTCACGATAATTGATAACAATTAAAACACTGATCCCTTAAAACTATCAGGAGGAGGTCTGTTTCGGACAGACCTGCGCAGTACTGTTGTTGACTCACAATCCGGGACGTGTACAGAAGTGTTGTTATCATCCACATTAACACGGGGTAAGTGAGGAGAGCTGACCACAGCTGATGCAGCTGAGTCGGAATGTGGAACACTCCCTTCAGGGGACAGGTTCAGTGTCACTGGCACTTGAACAGGAATATCATGAAACACAATTGCAGGTCCAGACACTTGACCATTTATAGTGCTGGATCCTAACTCGCTCTGTCTCTGACGTATGTTATACACATGACGACGTACGACTCCCAAGGTAACTTTAACTCGGTAAGATAGAGGTCCAGTGACATTCTCAACAACACCAGGCATCCAGGTTACATTCTTGCACCTGAAATCTCTAACAAAAACCTTGTCACCCACTCGGAAAACACGATCCCGTCCGGTGCTGCCATGTGTCCTCTTATGCTGGCACGATTCCACTCTCTCTGACAAGTCAGGATGATCCAAGTCTGACTTGGATCTCGGTCGACGACCCATCAGAACCTCGGCTGGGGATAACCCTGTCATACTGTGTGGCTTATCCTGTAGTATCTTGATAGTTTGGACTGCAGTGATCAACCTTCCATCCTCTTCAACCCTTGCTTGAAAGATTGCACCGCCCTCTCAGCCAACCCATTCGTGGAAGGGTGGTAAGGTGTAGACGTCGTATGCTGAATACCATTCACTTGGAAAAATCTCTGAAACTCATCACTCATAAATGAACTGCCATTATCAGTGACTATGGTCTTGGGAAGACCATGAATAGCAAAAATACCTTGTTCTCTATGGTGATTGTGGACGTGATTGAACTCATAATCACCACATCCATCCACTTAGAATGAGAATCGACCAAGACTAAAAACATGTTACCCATGAACGGGCCAGCGAAGTCTAGGTGGATACGGTTCCACGGCTTCTTTGTTACTTCCCACGGGTGCATCGAGGCCACAGGAGGTTGCGGTCGTGATTCCTGGCAAACATTGCACTGCTGCACACATAACTCGATTTCAGAAGTCATTTCTGGCCACCAAAAATAACTTCTTGCCAGATTCTTCATACGACTAATTCCTAAATGAGTTTCATGTAGCTGATCTAGCAAACATTTCCAACCAGGCTGGGGTATAATCAAACGTGAATCCCACAGTAAACAACCATCCAGAAGACTGAGTTCCAACTTACGAGACTCATACGGTTGAAATTCTCGGTCAAGCTTCACTGACGGCCATCCACACATTACAAATTTCTTCACCCTTGAGAGAAGTGGATCTTTCTCAATCCATTGTTTCACTTCCTTGGAAGAAATCGGGGTAGATTCAAGGTGAAGAACCAATTGGTTTAACTCAGCAGGAAGACAATCAGAGGATGTGACAACTGGGCTTGGCAACCGACTTAATGCATCCGCATTAGCAAGCAACTTCCCAGGCTTGTATTCAATACGATATTGATATGCACTCAATGACAATGTCCACCTTTGTAGACGTGCTGAGGCAAGGGGAGGAATTGCTTTCTTTTCATTAAACAAATGGTAGAGTGGTTGGTGATCAGATCTAATGACAAATGATCGACCGCACAGGTAAGAATGAAATTTCTTGACACCAAATAGAATAGCTAATCCCTCTTTCTCTAATTGAGAATAGCCCTTCTCAGACACAGTGACTGTCCTTGAAGCATACCCAATAGGACGTTCGGTTTTGTCTTCCAAAACATGTGATAACACGACTCCCAATCCATAAGGAGATGCGTCACAAGCCAACAGCAGGTCCTTCTGAGGATCATAATGGACCAAAAGTGAATCACTTTGCTAAGCTAGTAAAAATGCACTCTCTTGCTTTTCCGTCCAATGCCATCTGGAGTCCTTGCATAACAAGGTGTACAAAGGGGCTAGCTTTGTCGAGAGATTAGGAAGAAACTTGGAGTAATAATTAAGTATACCCAGAAATGCTCTAAGCTCAGTCACTGACGTCAGAGCACGGGCCTCTCGAATGGCTTTTACCTTCTCCAGAGTTGGATGTAGGCCTTCCTTATCAATTACATATCCAAGATACTCGACCTTTGAAGCCAGGAATATACATTTCGATTTGTTAAGTCTCAGGCCGGCTTGCCTGAGCTTTTCTAACACCTTCCCCAAGTTAGCAATGTGCTCTTCAGTGGTTTTTCCAGTTACCATGATATCATCCAGGTAAACTGAGACACCAGCAAAACCCTGAAACAAACTGTCCATTACCCTTTGAAAGATCGCAGGGGCTGATGATACCCCAAAGGGTAACCTATTGTACACAAGCAACCCTTTGTGTGTATTAATAGTTAGGAACTTTTTACAATCATCCACCACTCCTAACTGTAAATAGGCCTGTGATAGATAGAACCTTTCACCACCTGACAAAGCTGAGAAAATATCCTCCACACGAGGTAAGGGGTACGACTCCACATGACATGCTTGACTAATAGTCAGCTTATAATCACCACACACACAAAGATCACCATTGCGTTTTAACACAGGCACAATCAGAGCTGTCCATTCTGAAAATTGAACCGGGGTAATGGTTCCCTTTTTCTCCAGGCATTCCAATTCTTTCGCCAACTTTTCTTTCATCATATAAGGAACATTCCTTGCTTTACAGAATTTAGGTTGAACACCCTCTTTGACATGAATCCTTAATTTAGTGCCCAATAAGGTACCTAACCCATCGGCAAACACAGGGGAGAACTTGGCTAGGAGTTCTTCAACCTTATTATTCATGCTAAATTGATGAATCTTGTGCCAATTCAATTTAAGTTTAGCTAACCAATCTCGCCCGATGAGGCTTGGCCCTTTTCCTTTTACAACGAACAATGGAAGCTCCTCCTCCTGGTGGTCAACCTTAGCAACCACCACTACCCTGCCCACTACAGGTAAGGTCTCACCAGTATATGTTTTTAAGAGTACCTGGGATTCCTCCAGAGGTAAGGTCACTCCCGATCTCTTGATACCATTGTAAGTCTCTTCGCTCACAATAGAGAATGCTGCTCCTGTATCAATTTCCATTGTTCATATGCACGAATAATGGCTTGGATGATGTGTCCGTTATGTGAACGTTCCATAAGCACCATCTTCCACCAATCTAGATTGCTCTTCCTCTACGTAATTGGTACTAGTCGAACGATACTGTGACTTTGAATTATCCTGTCCTCTTGACTTCATTTTCGAGCGACACACCCAGGCGATGTGTCCTTTCTTTTTGCATGCTGCTTCCTTAAAACGACAAGTTTTGGCTAAAGGACTGTCACTACCACACCTGAAACAAACACACTTCTGGAGACGAGAAGTAGTAAAAGGCTTCTTAGATGCCTTGCTATGAGTGAACAAGACAGAGGTTCCTTGAGCTCCCTGCAACTGTCGCGTGTCTCTCTCCGCGGTCTCCATTGTCTGGGCTAGTTGTAAGCTACGTGAGAAGGTTAAATCAACTTCTGCTAACAGTCTCTGCTGTACTTTCTCATCGTTGACACCGCAGACCAGCCTATCCCTTAACATCTGGTCAAGAGTAGCCCCAAACTCACAAAATTCAGAGAGTTGTCTTAGTGCTGCCACGTAATCAGCTATGGACTCATTCTTAGCACGAACTCGAGAATTGAATTTATAATGCTGCATGATCACAGAAGGTTTGGGACAGGTGTGTTTAATAACTAACTCTACAAAGTCAGTGTATGCCATCTCTCCTGGTCTGGTAGGGGAAACTAAATCTCTAATGAGTTGGTAGGTCTTGAAACCACAAACACTCAATAGTATAGCTCTGTTCTTGTCAGCCTCAGTCACACTGTTTGCTACGAAGTACTGTTCCAGCCTTTCTACATAGACTCTCCAGTCCTCGTTTGCTGAAGTAAAGGCAGACATTGAACCATCTCGAAAACTCTTTTCGTAATAATCTGTGTCGATTCGTTATAATCCTCATCGCCAAATGTTATAACCTTGTTTAATACCCTAAGGTTATAGTTCTTTCACTCTTCAACAACCGTGAAAGTCCTTAATCAACTAGTAAACTAACAACCGAAGACAACAGACATTATAAGAAGACATCTTGATTTCACTATCTCTGCAACACACGTGACACACTAAAAACGTTTATTTAGAGTCCGGACTATTGAACAATAAAGTCATACAATTCACTTAATTATAACAAAAATTAAGTACAGAATGATTATAGTCAATGTTGTAATACGCTAGTTGATGATGACATTACAACAACAAAAAAGGATTTTTTTTTTGCTATACATATAATTTTTAGTGCTAAGTTTCAAACAGAATACTTCATCAGATGAAGACTGAAGTATTTCAGCTGAAAGAGAATGTTGACATCAGCTGAAAGAAATCTTAAAAATTCACTTTTTGTTGGCCACAGCAGATGTTTCTCACCCAGGAAGTGATTAAAAACCAACAATGTGCAGCCACTGACAATGTGCAGTGGGAAGGGAAAAAGGGGAAAAGGAAGAAGAAGAAAAAGCAACAATACACTGCTGTGAACAATGAGTCAGCACGCCAACCAAAGGACAAGACTGTACTGTGCTTTGAAAAGTTTCAGTTTGAAAAATTAATACCAGACTTAGATAGAGTAAGAAATTGTATTGTGTTTTTGAGTGGGAGTTTTGGATGAGGGAGGTGGATGAGAGACAGGAAATTTATCTGCTATGGCCTTGTATACCATCCCCTTTTCCACAGTACCAGATAACACCAGTACATAGAGGACCACAACATGACAAGCTGATAACCCTGTCACATGCTCTGAAATTGTATAATTTAGAACTACCCATGCTGCACTTGCACTAAGCAATTTGGATTGGGGGTGGGTAAGAGAGAGGCTGGCTAACCAGTTACATCACAAAGGTGCTTCCAGTGCTTGCTGGAGGCACCTTTGTAGTATATACACTAATATGTACAAATTAATAGTAGCTGCTGGTTATGGCAAGGATAGGATGAGGGAAGCGCAATTCCTAAAGGGTAGCGGGTGGACCATTTGTTGGTGAAAGGACTGCCTAAAGACTATAGATAGGTAGGGCTAGGGCTAGGGCTAGGGCTAGGGCTAGGGGACTCACTGGCAATAATCTTTTTGTCTGTCTTCCTTTTTCTTTCTTCCTCTCAGTCTCTCTCACTTTCCTTCAAAGAGTAAGATTTTCTGCAATCGCAAACGAGATTTTATTTTCGTCAATTTCCCATTTTCTGCAAACGATTTTCTGCAATGATTTTTTGCCAATGGATTTTGCAAACGTTTATTTATTATTATTTTGGCGAACGATTTTCTGCAATTGATCATTTGGCGTTCCATAGAGTGGCTATATAGGTCAGAATGAAACTTCACCCTCCATTCCTGTCAGTTATTAACTCTTACAAAAACATGGACAGATGGAGTGTAGGCTTACTTGATACTAAAGAAGCTTATCGATCGAGGATGACACCAAGCACTAGCCTACAATGAAGGCAAGAGATAGCAGATTTTGAACAGGAATATTTTTAACGTGTGGCTAGCTAGTCTATCTTGGAATTCATAAACTGTCTCAGAGACTTAGCCTAGAAATTTGTCTGCTGATTTGAATTGATGGTAGTTTTAGTCTGTGGGTTTGGTGGAGTTGATATATGTCAGCTAACTGGAAAGGATTGTGGCAAAAACATGTCCACATTGCATTCATGACGAGTACAGCACACAAGTTCACTTGTGTCCAAGCCTTTCTCATGCAGCATGTGCCACATTAGAACAGTTAAAAATACAAAGACTATACAAGGTAACATGTTTCTATATTTTTCACACACACTGTGTGCCTACACACACACACACTCACACACACACACACAACACACACATACACACTTCTCTTCTGCCAGTGTAGGGTGCAATCATTTGAAACGCCAAAACTGGGCATTCATGGTAACCTAATGGGTCAGCACTCTGCACAGAGGCATGCTTGTTATTTTGGGAAGAACTCCCTGTAAAATGAAAATGTGTTCATTTTACGACAATTAAGATCTTCTGTACAAATACTATTCAGATTTCAGATATATAATTGTTTTCAGATATCGGCACAAATGCATATTCATATAAACTCACTGGTACTGTTGAACCATGTTAGCTTCTTTATAAACATAGTTTCTGTTTTCTGCATAAGCAGCACCATTCTCACTGGCCCATGCAGCCAGTTCTCTTTCCTCCAACTGTATAGCAACTAGATGTTTTCTCTACCATTCATTAGGCCTAAAATGTGTCCTTTTCCTATTTTTTTTACAGGTGGTATAGTCGATACATAAAAGAAAGATAGATAGATAGATACATACAATGTCATACCAGCTTTATATAATTATATAGCAATGTTTCAATCAAAGCAATGTTTCAATCAATAATGTTTTTGTTATGCTTGGGAATGAAACTTAAAAATGTTTTGAAACATAAATCTGTCATTTTATGAAGCCGGTTAAAAATTATCATTCTAATATAGTAATGAGGATGATGCGACGATGATGATAATAATAATAATGAGTTCTCGATAATCAACTTAAATGTTCTCACTGGGTATTTTGTCTAGATTCTCTAGTCTTTGATGAATGCTAGCCTATTATCCGAAACATTAGTAGCATTAGCCAAAATGTTAGTGCGTAAAGCTACAGCATCTAGCCAAAACATCGAGTGAGCAATTTTAAGTTGATTACGACCAAGTTATTGTTTATCAACTGAAAATAATGCGACATATTGGGGGCTTTGCCGTAAATTGTATTGTTTCATTTGTTGGTTTGTGTGTGTTTGTGTTTGCTATTGTTTCTCTCTCAGGCCCCAAGTCATTCATTATTCACATGCTCAATTAATCTCGTGAGTCAGGTAATTTACGGATACTTTATGACAATGTGAATTGGTAAATCGTCTGCAGTGTGCAACTCTAGGTTTGATCTTAGCCTTTGTTTATGGAACCAACGAATAAGTCATGGATGGTAAACTGAAGCTGCTTGAACAGGAAATGATCTCTGGAAAACATCGGTGGCCTCCATCACGTGAAAGTACAGCAGCAAAGTTTGTATACTTTGGCAAAGGGAGTCCTCTTGTTGTCATGTAGTAGACATTCTGATTCTCTCCTCATTTGTAATATATCAACCTCACCCCTTCTGCCCTTGCAAATCCCCTGTATACCATCTCCTTTACCAGCCCAGACCAATCTATCCTATTTTACTTCCGCCTCTCAGTTATCTCCTTGAGCTAAATATTTTAATTTCATAATCTGGGACCATCATACAGACAGGACTTTACTAAACGTAGAAATATGAGAATTGTGATAGACAATAATAAGTATCAGCTACTATATATCTCAAGTATGGTGTCAAGTAAGAGTAAACCTTCTATAACCTATTCACACAATAACTCCGCTTCTACCTCAGCCACTACTTCCCTAATACAGATTTGCTTCTCTACACTTTTCCAAAAAAGAATGTAACCCCACCCCTCTTTTGACTGAGCATCTCACACACCACAGCCTGAAAATGCAGCGTTTCTCGCTCTGGAGGGCGGCTACCCAGCAGAAACATAATTTACTCTAATAACAGGATGTGCCATCAAACTTAATTATCCTTCTGGTAGCCTTATCCGATCACGAGTATTCGTGGGTGGATTACAACTGTGATGTACAACCATAAAATTCCCCCATTCAGTAACGCTCATTGCAGTAACCAAGATAAAGAGATGGATTTGGTGATCGCAGCACAAATAACACATCAGACATCACAGGAGGGAGGGAAGGGGGGGGGAGGTACAAAGTAGACTAGACAATGACTTTCTCAATAATCAACTTAAAAATTTGTTTCTGACCGTTTCGGTGATGCTTCAGCCTTCATCAGGAAAGGTGGCTACATGCTCTAGTCCAGGAATAACATGACTAACATGAGATTGGTGTATAGCTAGCTATCCACTACGTGATGCAAACCACACCCACTCTGGCACACATGTCATGCGAGTGTTAAA
Organism: Cladorhizidae sp. MBARI D1340-BT2; assembly: GCA_028752905.1. Lineage (NCBI taxonomy): Eukaryota > Metazoa > Porifera > Demospongiae > Poecilosclerida > Cladorhizidae > Cladorhizidae sp. MBARI D1340-BT2. The sequence continues at coordinate 16,244,512 of JAQNBH010000003.1, read as the reverse complement.
TATGGAGGCAATGATGGAGAAAGGGGAAAATAAATAAAACAAAGGAGGGAATAAGGTTTAATTTTTATTCATTGTTAAACAAACGTAAACAAACATAAATATAATTATACAAACAAAAGTTATTTATCACTAGTGGATCGACTAGGACCCAGCACAGCACCAGTGTTACCATGCTGGATGTTTCCATGCTGGATGGCAACAGAAATCTTCTGAAGGAGAAAATAATAACATGGTTTATCTCCGATTTTAGGCAACCTCCCAACTCCCCCCCCCCCCTCCCCCCCCCCCCCCCCCCCCCCCCCTCCAAAAGTATCAGACACTACAGTAATAATTTCTATCCCAAAATTTTTCCTTCTTCAGGACTCGGCTCTATTGGCACTGTACTGGACCTTCAGATACAGATATATAGGTTGTAGATAAATATTACCAAGAAATTCCTGGTAAAGGCTACAGCCATCTAGTCAAAACGTCGAGAGAGTAAATCTCAAGTTGATTATCGAGAAGGTCATTGTAATTTCATTGAGAGTTTACTGAGAAAGATAGTAATTGTGACCATCATTACAATATTCATCATTACAATATTAGCTATGACATAACTCGAATTAACTACACAAAAAAGTAGTTCGGTAAATGATTAAGACTCCACCCTTGAGTGGATGTATTGCATAGCACAACGAATATTCTTATACAGTTTTGGATCTTTTCGAAGAAACATCAAGCCGACTCCTGTGCCAGCGTGTAACCGGCCAGGCTTCCCATTGGCACAAACCTCTGCTTCTTTGCTGGAGGTGAATGTCCGATTGTAACACGCAGGTCTCCCTTACGTCCATAACCGCCTCCACCTGGCGTCTCGAGACGAAATATTTCCTGAAAAATAGTAAGTACAAAACCTTTCATGAATCAATTTGGAAATTATCCATCAAATTCTAGTTCCTCAGAATACCGCAAGCATTTTAAAGAGATACAAGATGGCTATATACAGTGTGTGCTGGAATAATATATAAAGAGTTTCAATTTCTGACACTTAAACACGTCTCCCAAACAAGAAATTAACTAGAAAATTCCACCAAATAAATTCATACGTTAACAAAACACTTTACAATCATATGCCACACTACAGCACTTGCATTGGACAATGTCGTGGTTAAGTATGATTGCTAGGTAAACAACCACATAGAGATGAAATATCATTACGTTGCCGAACAAGTTTAAATCGTCTGTAAAAATATGGTCGATAAACTGTCGTCATCGTCAGAACTAACCAACATGAAACAATGCACTATTAGTATGGTTGATAATTCGCTATATACCTACAGAGAAATCTCTTTCCTGGAATACTGAAAATAAGTAGAACACACTATCAAAAAAGGACTATCACAAAAGTGCCACGAGGATCTTTGCCTTCACTCCAACAGTCACCACTTCACACCTTCACTCCCAACACCTCCAACAGTCACCACTTCACTCCCAAAGCATCCAACAGTTGCTACTTCACTCACAACCTGCTGTGATCATTACAGTCTAGGTGATGTAGCAAAATTAATACTGACCATATCAACTTTGCAAGGATTCTACTTGCTCACTATTCCAGTTTTCCACAACCCATGCTTGACTCTCCATGATGAAGTTTGTCTTCCTTATCTTCAGAAACTATCCCAAAGTCTTCGTGCAGCATTGTTACCAACACCTCAGTCCCTTTCACCTTAAGTCATATTTTTTTATTATAGTTCATACGGTAGGTATTGGCGTGAAATTTTGCATGCAGGTAGAAGGACACCTATTTAGCAATAGTTTTGATTTGAAAAATAATTGACGACTGATTTTAAGATCATTGTGAAATCCATTATGCCACATGGTGCTTGTAGGATGAGGGTTCAGCATTATATATGTTGTGAGCTTCAAGTTTTTAATTTCACTATTTTTTCATTCTTTTATTTTATATATACTTTTATTTTATTTATACTTTTATTTCATTTATACTTTTGTTATATATATATTTTTATTTTGTTTATACTTTTATTTTCTTTATACTTTTATTTTATTTGTACTTTTATTTTATTTATACTTTTATTTTATTTTATTTTATTTATATTTCTTTATTTTTATATAGTATACAAGAACAAAATAATAACCCAAGCTCAAAGTACAGTGGCAGTGTTCCCCCTCTATACTGTATCCCCCTCTATACTGTAACTATTTAATTATTCTATTATAGAGCATTCATTACCTACTGCAGGACTGATGGATCCACAATGAATGCCCAGGCATGTACCAATTACAACTATTATAGAGCATTCATTACTACTGATGGATCCACAATGAATGCCCAGGCATGTACTAATTACAATTAAAGGAGCTATCACATGCTATTGCACGGTGTCCTTATTCTTAGTCAAATCTTGAAAACTAGTTGCAAGTGACCTCTGTTTGACCTTGCCTATAGTACCACTCTATGTTGAAAATCACATGGTTTCCTGCGTGGCTCCTCCTTAGACCTGCAGCAAAATTAGTGACTGTCAGCTATTGCTTGATCACCACAAGTTTCCATCTCTGCACCAATAAATAAAATTGCACTCCACTTGCACCAGCATACTCCATGGTGGCCCGTCGCAAAAGCAATAGGCAATGTTGCGCCAATACTACAATCATTTTATCGTTGGACAACATACAACATCCACACTGAAGTAATTAAGGCATTAACAAAATCAAATAAATTGTTAATTACACTATTATTAATATTATTATTATTATTATTATTATTATTATTATTATTATTATTATTATTATTATTATTATTATTATTATTATTATTATTATTATGTTTATTATTATTATTATTATTATTATTATTATTATTATGTTTATGTTTATGTTTATTATTATTATTATTATTATTATTACATGTATTATTATTTTATTATTATTATTATTATTATTATTATTATCATTATTATTATTATTATCATCATCATTATTATTATTACCATTGTTATTATTATTGTTCCTATAAAATGACTGTTCCTGTAAAATGACTGTAAAATGACTGTCATTAAAAAAATTAAAAAAGTTGCAGTAACTTAATTTGTTACACACACACGTATGTATAATTATATGATAGCGCACCCATGGGGTGCTTCATATAAACTCTCTTGGGGTTTTGCTGGGTAACACCCATAGAGCATTGACAGGTGCTGAAATAACCATTCAGAACTTGTGACATTAGTTATAAAAAAATTATCACAAGTTTCAAAGGTATAAATAAAAAATATATAATGAAATTGATTGACAAAGTAAGTAACATTATGCACTGCATTACAGCTGCTTATATGATAGCATTATGCACTGCATTACAGTTGCTTATATGATAGCATTATGCACTGCATTACAGTTGCTTATATGATAGCATTATGCACTGCATTACAGTTGCTTATATGATAGCATTATGCACTGCATTACAGTTGCTTATATGATAGCATTATGCACTGCATTACAGTTGCTTATATGATAGCATTATGCACTGCATTACAGTTGCTTATATGATAGCATTATGCACTGCATTATAGTTGCTTATATGATGCACTGCATTATAGTTGCTTATATGATAGCATTATGCACTGCATTACAGCTGCTTATATGATGCACTGCATTACAGTTGCTTATATGATAGCATTATGCACTGCATTACAGTTGCTTATATGATAGCATTATGCACTGTATTATAGTTGCTTATATGATACATTATGCACTGCATTATAGTTGCTTATATGATAGCATTATGCACTGCATTATAGTTGCTTATATGATAGCATTATGCACTGCATTACAGTTGCTTATATGATAGCATTATGCACTGCATTACAGTTGCTTATATGATAGCATTATGCACTGCATTACAGTTGCTTATATGACAGCATTATGCACTGCATTACAGTTGCTTATATGATAGCATTATGCACTGCATTACAGTTGCTTATATGACAGCATTATGCACTGCATTATAGTTGCTTATATGACAGCATTATGCACTGCATTACAGCTGCTTATATGACAGCATTATACACTGCATTACAGCTGCTTATATGATAGCATTATGCACTGCATTACAGTTGCTTATATGATAGCATTATGCACTGCATTACAGTTGCCTATATGATAGCATTATGCACTGCATTACAGTTGCTTATATGATAGCATTATTCACTGCATTACAGTTGCTTATATGACATTATGCACTGCATTACAGTTGTTTATATGATAGCATTATGCACTGCATTACAGTTGCTTATATGATAGCATTATGCACCGCATTACAGTTGCTTATATGACAGCATTATGCACTGCATTACAGTTGCTTATATGATAGCATTATGCACTGCATTATAGTTGCTTATATGATAGCATTATGCACTGCATTACAGTTGCTTATATGATAGCATTATGCACTGCATTACAGTTGCTTATATGACAGCATTATGCACTGCATTATAGTTGCTTATATGATAGCATTATGCACTGCATTACAGTTGCTTATATGACAGCATTATGCACTGCATTATAGTTGCTTATATGATAGCATTATGCACTGCATTATAGTTGCTTATATGACAGCATTATGCACTGCATTACAGTTGCTGATATGACAGCATTATGCACTGCATTACAGTTGCTTATATGATAGCATTATTCACTGCATTACAGTTGCTTATATGACAGCATTATGCACTGCATTATAGTTGCTTATATGACAGCATTATGCACTGCATTACAGCTGCTTATATGACAGCATTATACACTGCATTACAGCTGCTTATATGATAGCATTATGCACTGCATTACAGTTGCTTCATTATGCACTGCATTACAGTTGCCTATATGATAGCATTATGCACTGCATTACAGTTGCTTATATGATAGCATTATTCACTGCATTACAGTTGCTTATATGACATTATGCACTGCATTACAGTTGTTTATATGATAGCATTATGCACTGCATTACAGTTGCTTATATGATAGCATTATGCACCGCATTACAGTTGCTTATCATTATGCACTGCATTACAGTTGCTTATATGATAGCATTATGCACTGCATTATAGTTGCTTATATGATAGCATTATGCACTGCATTACAGTTGCTTATATGATAGCATTATGCACTGCATTACAGTTGCTTATATGACAGCATTATGCACTGCATTACAGTTGCTTATATGATAGCATTATGCACTATATTATAGTTGCTTATATGATAGCATTATGCACTGCATTACAGTTGCTTATATGACAGCATTATGCACTGCATTACAGTTGCTTATATGATAGCATTATGCACTGCATTATAGTTGCTTATATGATAGCATTATGCACTGCATTACAGTTGCTTATGATAGCATTATGCACTGCATTACAGTTGCTTATATGATAGCATTATGCACTGCATTACAGTTGCATATATGACAGCATTATGCACTGCATTATAGTTGCTTATATGATAGCATTATGCACTGCATTGTAATTGCTTATATGATAGCATTATGCACTGCATTACAGTTGCTTATATGACAGCATTATGCACTGCATTACAGTTGCTTATATGATAGCATTATGCACTGCATTACAGTTGCTTATGACAGCATTATGCACTGCATTATAGTTGCTTATATGACAGCATTATGCACTGCATTATAGTTGCTTATATGACAGCATTATGCACTGCATTATAGTTGCTTATATGATAGCATTATGCACTGCATTATAGTTGCTTATATGTAGCATTATGCACTGCATTACAGTTGCTTATATGACAGCATTATGCACTGCATTATAGTTGCTTATATGACAGCATTATGCACTGCATTATAGTTGCTTATATGACAGCATTATGCACTGCATTATAGTTGCTTATATGATAGCATTATGCACTGCATTATAGTTGCTTATATGACAGCATTATGCACTGCATTACAGCTGCTTATATGACAGCATTATGCACTGCATTACAGTTGCTTATATGATAGCATTATGCACTGCATTATAGTTGCTTATATGATAGCATTATGCACTGCATTACAGTTGCTTATATGATAGCATTATGCACTGCATTACAGTTGCTTATATGATAGCATTATGCACTGCATTATAGTTGCTTATATGATAGCATTATGCACTGCATTACAGTTGCTTATATGACATTATGCACTGCATTACAGTTGCTTATATGATAGCATTATGCACCGCATTATAGTTGCATATATGATAGCATTATGCACTGCATTACAGTTGCTTATAAGATAAAGTTGCAGCAGCTTAGTTATTTTGTGTTGCAGATATAATATATATATATAATTATATAGAGAGAAACTTCAAACGGTTTTGCTAGTGTATATACCATGTGTCTTATACGTGCGATAGATGCACTCAGCACACGCGGTAACTTTAAAACTGCTTATTTCAAAGTCATTGCTCCTCACCGATGCTCGAACTTTGACGGTTATCTTTCCTGGGAGCTCCTGCTCATTTCCATTAGCCATGATCAAAGTATTCTTGCCTTTAGAACCATCACAACCACCTTCAAATATGTAAGCATAATATAATCATTGTGGTATAACCTAACCACATATAGCACAGTTGCTTAAAATGCATATTCTTACAAATGAATTTACCCTCGACCTAATTTGTGGGTAATATATATATTAATACCATAACTTCCTTCTCAGGATTACCTTTTCAAGCTGTCCACACCATAAGAATGCAAATAGAATAAGCTGCAGTTTGGTATAACAAACAGCTCCATTGAGGTAAGCAAACTAAAGCAATGCAGTATGTCAATGTACACCTACAACAAAACTTACGTTAAAAGTGTAACCAGAAGTGCTTCCTTTGTCAAGAGCAAAGAGATTCTCAGTGCTTTCCGTTAAAGCACAGGTACTTGTGAAGCTTTCCTCAGCAGAAGGGCTGCCAGAAACAGCAGGAAAGGCCTAGCAAAGACAGTCCATGACAGCAGTTGCGAATGTCAGCCATTTTTAAGACTCGCTAACCACATCAGTATAATTTTGTATTGTAGCTTTCTACTGGACATGTGTAGTAAAAAAATTAATCTGGTGTTCATCATTGTTCACAGCTGCAGGTGCTTATGGTCCTCATCGGTTAACCCTCTCATGGACAATTATTACACGAAGAAATATAGATGATCATTCTAGTTCCAACCACCTCTAACAAAGATAGCAGCAGCTAGTGAATAGTGGTTTAATTTTGGAGAAGCTGAATCATTGATTAACCCACAAAAAGGATGACAATGTTGAGGTTCCAAGAGCACATATGCATCCAGTGCAGTGAAAACATCCCAAGTGCAGTTAATACACCCCAAATGCAGTTGAAACACCTCAAGTGCACTTAAAACACCTCAAGTGGGAGAAATACCAAAATGCAGTTAAATACCCCAAATGCAGTTGAAACACCTCAAGTGCTGTTAAAACACCTCAAGTGCACATAAAACACCCCAAGTGGTTGAAATACCAAAATGCAGTTAAAATACCCCAAGTGCAGATAAACACCTCAAGTGAGTTTGAACCCAATTTTTAATAGTCCACCGTGCATATATAAGCAACAACTATCTGCATTTCTTACTCCTAATTGGAAAGTGCAAGACTGCACGCTTCACCACGTACTTACTTTTTAGCGCTTAATGAAACGCTCATTATATAGAGTAGATCTTCCTCTAGCCACTGGTGCTAATTTCAAGAGAGAGCTATCTTTTGAGCTGTGTATCAAGTTCATAGAGTGAATTGTGCAGAATTTATGAAGCTACAAAGTCATAAACACAGTTTTTTAACACGTTGGTATTATACCCACTTATTCATTCCTCGGAGAGGTATACAATTAAATGGGTGTATCATAAGAATGGTTGGCAATAATGAGTTGAAATGCAGTTAGCATAATAGTGAAGGATGGCGAAGGGAAAAAGAAAAAAATGAACTACTACCCTCAAACGGTTAATAACTATGAACCGTGTGGAAGCTACGAGCTCGAAAGTGGGAGACACACCTCCTTTTCTATATCCAATATTTTGACCTAGAACTGCCCTGCCTTAACTGATTGGCTGCTGTAAGCGAATATGCCCACAAACCTGGACATCAGTTGCTTGGAAAAAGGGAAAGATAAAAAGACGAAAATGGACCAATGGCAATAAACACAGGAATAATTTACCTGCACATGCCCAGTAGACCGCACATCATTACAAAATAGTCATAAAGCTTTACTTTCAGTTTGAATGTGGTAGTGAGCAAAATTGAAAATGAAATGGGAAAAATGCCTCAGAATCTCAACTGCCACCATGACCAGTCTCTTCCCAGCCTTCACTTCTTCTTGGGAGGAAAGCTGCATAGGCTACCTATGCTTACCTGGAATTGCTCTGAATCCCTTTGCTCTTGAGAAAGGCGGCACTCCTGGATGGATTTCTTCGTAGAAATTTTGTTGAAGGCATAGCATGACTTAGCAACAATGTTCGCTTACCTCAATGGAGCTGATTCTTATACCAAAATTACTGCTTACTGTATTTGTGTCCAAACAGAGTGAACAGTTCGAAAATCTTATTCTTGAAAAAAAGCCATGGCCTTAAATATTATGATAATTTTTAAAAAACACAAAAAGTCTCTGGGCAATCGGTTAAGAAACATCGAGCAATGCAATTATTCTCTAGTGATGTAGTAAAAAGATGAGGGGAGTTGGAGAGTTGGGGGGTGGGGGGCACGTTAGCAGATAAATATCACCTTTTCTTGTGACAAGTGTTTATAGACGCTATCAACCAACTCTGGGGAGTTCCAAAAAGCAACTAATGTGAGATGGCAGTAAGTTACAGTAGCAAGAAGTTCATCAGTGCAGGCTAACCTTTCAACCCATAGGGTCTGTAGACACGTCTCTCGGTTAATACTGATAGGGTCAATGGTCGACGGAAAAGCATCTCTCGGATCACTCCGTCCCCGCCATCAAATAATCCTTCACCACCAGTCCCTTTGTTCAAGTGGAAACATTTCAACACCACAGGGTACCTGCGCAAATAAAACATTGCGAGTAATTGAAAATATCGCGAGTGAATGAAAATATTAAATATTGCGAGTGAATGAAAATATTAAATATTGCAAGTCAAGTGAATGGAAACATTAAATATTGCGAGTGAATGAAAATATTGCAAGTGAATGAAAATATTAAATATTGAAAGTGAATGAAAATATTAAATATTGCGAGTGAATGAAAATATTAAATATTGCGAGTGAATGAAAATATTAAATATTGCAAGTGAATAGAAACATTAAATATTGCAAGTGAACGAAAATATCAAGTGAATGAAAATATTAAATATTGCGAGTGAACGAAAATATTAAATATTGCAATTGAAAATATTAAATATTGCGAGTGAATGGAAATATTAAATATTGCGAGTGAGTGAATGAAAATATTAAATATTGCGAGTGAATGAAAATATTAAATATTGCGAGTGAATGGAAATATTAAATATTGCGAGTGAATGGAAATATAAAATATTGCTAGTGAATGGAAATAGTAAATATTGCGAGTGAATGGAAATATTAAATATTGCGAGTGAATGAAAATATTAAATATTGCAAGTGAATGGAAATATCAAATATTGCGAGTGAATGGAAATATTAAATATTGCGAGTGAATGAAAATATTAAATATTGCAATATTGCAAGTGAATGGAAATATTAAATACTGCGAGTGAATGAAAATATTAAATATTGCGAGTGAATGAAAATATTAAATATTGCGAGTGAATGAAAATATTAAATATTGCGAGCGAATGGAAATATTAAATATTGCGAGTGAACAAAAATATTAAATATTGCGAGTGAATGAAAATATTAAATATTGCGAGTAATGGAAATATTAAATATTGCGAGTGAATGAAAATTGCGAGTGAATGGAAATATTAAATATTGCAAGTGAATGAAAATATTAAATATTGTGAGTGATTGAAAGGGCGGTAACTACGCAGATTCCGATTGACGGGTTTTATGACAATTTTTCCGGATTTATATATATATTTTTTAAAGTAACAGACGCAAATGCTGATCACATCTTTCTTCAATGGTTTCTTTCTGCTTTCTCTGGCGCTCTTCTACTGAGCAGCAAGGCCACACAGGCAGGTATCCATACTGGGAAATGCTCTGTTCACTTCATCTGCAATGAAGGAAGTGCTCCTAGGCGGATTTCTGTGATGTAAGTTTTGCTGCAGATCTAGTCCGATGTAGTCTTTGTTTGCTTAATTCAATGGAGCTCATTCAACCTCACTGAAGCTTATTTATTCAATGATGTAGGGGAGGCTGGTTACAATTAGACTGGTGGTGAGTGTTAGAGAAGTGGTAGGGTGGTGGAAGATTGGTTACAATTAGAGGAGTGGTGACAATCAGAGGGGCAGGAGGGGGGGAGGGGCTGGTTCAATTAGAGGGGCTGCTCTTATGCAAACTTGAAGAGAAGTTCCAAAAAAGATAGTGTATATAAATGTCACGAAGACTACAAAATTTAATCACCGAGACTAAACCCATGAATATTGTTATCAAATAATGCCTACCTCCTCTCAAGTATCTCAGGATCAGTGATTCTCGTATTTGTCATATGACTGTGAATTCCACTGCGCCCATGCCAATGTGGACCCTGTACCAAACACATCATATCACTCAATGAACTCTCAGTTGACATAATAACATTACAATAACCTTCTCAATAATCAACTTGAAATTGTATTCTCTCAACGTTACTAGATGCTCTAGCCTTCATCAGGAATAATGTTCCTGATGAAGACTAGAGCATCTAGTCGAAACGTTGAAAGAATACAATTTCAAGTTGATTATTGAGAAGGTTATTATAACATATCATGCATAAAAATAGCAGTATCTAGTACTGCAAATATGAGAATCAAATAATTATACTCGGCAGTTTATATGGTTGCATTCCATAACAAATACTATACGTACACTGTGACCAAACACCAACCCAGTGTTGTATTGGTCCAGTGTGTGTCCCCATAGAGACCTACTCCAACCTGCCTCAACCCAGTGTGGTGTTGGTCCAGTGTGTGTCCCCATAGAACTATTGTCAACCTAATTCAACCTGCCTCAACCCATTGTGGTTTTGGTCCAGTGTGTGTCCCCATAGAGCTATTGTCAACCTACTTCAACCTGCCCCAAGCCAGTATGGGTGAGGCAGGTTGATGTAGGTTGATGACAATAGCTCTATGTGGATATGCACTGGACCAAACAACACTGTGGGTGGAGGCAAGCTGAAGTATACATTCTCCGTTTGGCACATATATTATTCAGTTAGATAAGATTAACGATGTTTATCACAGGAAAATGACTTACAGCTCCAGAGCCTCCAGCCACTGTTTCATAATACCCGACCTTCTCATCTCCAAACGTAATATTATTCATGCATCCTTGTGAGGCAGCACAAGTCTCAAATGCCCTAAACACAACGTCCGTGATGCGCTGACTGGTGAGGACATTTCCACCCACCACCGCAGCCGTATCCGAGGGATCAAGCAGAGAGCCTTCGGGGATGATGACCTTTACCGGTTTCAGGCAACCCTTGTAAATAAAAAATCTATATATAAACACAAAGTACATTGGAGGGGGGTGGAGGGAAGGGGGTGGAGGGGAGGGGATGGAGGTAGGGGGGGCTGGGGTTTGAAATAAACCAAAGCATCATAAAGATGTTGCTTAGCACATGGACAGAGATTGCAGTGACTACTTTGCCGTTAGCTGGCTAGCCCTATGCATCATCGACTAAGCTTTGGGACAGCATGCATTGAAGGTTTATCTGAGAGCTCTTCCTTGTTGTCTTCTATCTTCAGCAATGATAAGCTATCTCTATTGACTCCTTGTTTGTTTGTTTGTTAGGCCGTCGATAACGTTGCTGACCCCAATGAACCTCACCATTTCAGCAAGTGCAGTGTTTTTTTGTCTAGTAGAGTAAGGTTGGATGCAGCCTCACTAGGCAACAGCTCGATTAGAAGTTGTCATGCGGAGCACTAGTGAAGCTTTTTTTGGTAACGGTTGTCAAAATGTGTTCTAGTGTGCAGGAATACGATCAGGTTCATTTGGGGAGGGGGGGGACCTGGTTCCCACCAAAATCATATTATGTCCCATCTTACCCCCCCCCCCCCCCCCCAGCTTAGAACCCAGATAATAATAATAATAATAAAATAATAATAATAATAATAATAATAATAATAATAATAATAATAATAATAATAATAATAATAATAATAATAATAATAATAATAATAATAATAATAATAATAATAATAACAGCAGCAGCAAAAACAATAATTATTATGCTTATTATGCTGATTGTATTATGCTGATAGTAATACAACAATAATAAATAATAATAAATAATAATAATAATAATAATAATAATAATAATAATAATAATAATAATAATAATAATAATAATAATAATAATAATAATAATAATAATAATATAATAATATAATAATAATAATAATAATAATAATAATAATAATAATAATAATAATAATAATAATAATAATAATAATAATAATAATAATAATAATAACAACAGCAGCAGCAACAACAACAATAATTATTATGCTGATTGTATTATGCTGATATAATAGTAATACAACACTAATAAATAATAAATAATAAAATAATAATAATAATAATAATAATAATAATAATAATAATAATAATAATAATAATAATAATAATAATAATAATAATAATAATAATAATAATAATAATAATAATAATAATAATAATAAAAATATTTAAAAAATATATAAAAATAATAATAATAATAATAATAATAATAATAATAATAATAATAATAATAATAATAATAATAATAATAATAATAATAATAATAATAATAATAATAATAATAATAATAATAATAATAATAATAATAATAATAAAAAAAATAAAAAAAATAATAATAATAATAATAATAATAATAATAATAATAATAATAATAATAATAATAATAATAATAATAATAATAATAATAATAATAATAATAATAATAATAATAATAATAATAATAATAATAATAATAATAATAATAATAATAATAATAATAATAATAATAATAATAATAATAATAATAACAGCAACAACAACAACAATAATTATTATGCTGATTGTATTATGCTGACGGTAATACAACAATAATAAACATTCACAGATCGATCTGTTGTCTGCCATATAAAGTTAATAAGTGGACGGGGGGGGGGGGGGGGGAAGGGGGTTGCTGCATACAAATATTCATGGAAAAGATCTTTCCCCTCATTCTTAATCACGGGTTCAAGGTACAGAGAAACACTCTAGAAACATTCAAGAACTGTAGAGAGACTCTCTCAAACTAACTAATACATGAGCACAGTTGGGAAGGCAGATGGATCGTTATTGTCTGCATCAGATGCTGGCCACACCTAGGCTCACTATGACGACTGCTGGATCTACCGGTTCTCATCAACTTACTCGAGTGCGGCATAGAGAAGCTGTCAGTTATATCCATGAAAATCCAGAGCCTAAGGCAGTCATGCTGGCCATTGGCAGTGACCTACCATAGCACCACTGAGCTCCTACAAGTCTCCCTCCATAACTGGCAGAGCATAAGGCAGTCTCATGCTGGCCATTGGCAGTGACCTACCATAGCACCACTGAGCTCCTACAAGTCTCCCTCCATAACTGGCAGAGCATAAGGCAGTCATGCTGGCCATTGGTGACCTCATAGCACCACTGAGCTCCTACAAGTCTCCCTCCATAACTGGCAGAGCATAAGGCAGTCATGCTGGCCTTGACGGTGACCTACCATAGCACCACTGAGCTCCTACAAGTCTCCCTCCATAACTGGCAGAGCATAAGGCAGTCATGCTGGCCATTGGTGACCTCATAGCACCATTGAGCTCCTACAAGTCTCCCTCCATAACTGGCAGAGCATAAGGCAGTCATGCTGGCCATTGGTGACCTCATAGCACCAAGCTGAGCTCCTACAAGTCTCCCTCCATAACTGGCAGAGCATAAGGCAGTCATGCTGGCCATGACGGTGACCTACCATAGCACCACTGAGCTCCTACAAGCCTCCCTCCATAACTGGCTGAGCATAAGGCAGTCATGCTGGCCATTGGTGACCTACCATAGCACCACTGAGCTCCTACAAGTCTCACTCCATAACTGGCAGAGCGTAAGGCAGTCATGCTGGCCATGACGGTGACCTACCATAGCACCACTGAGCTCCTACAAGTCTCCCTCCATAACTGGCAGAGCATAAGGCCGTCATGCTGGCCATGACAGTGACCTACCATAGCACCACTGAGATCCTACACATCTACCTCCATAACTGGCAGATGGCAAGGTCATCTAAGTGAAAATCCTCCATACCACATACCCTAGTCTTCGTATAGATGTCTTTCCATAAGCGTATGGAGTAATTAGGCAACTAAAGCTGACACAACAGAATTACAGCCTATTAACAAAGACAAGTCTACTTAGTTGCTAACAGAAAGTTTCTGCCTACCTGCACCATGAACAACGTATGAAGGCTAGAGCATCTGTCCTTTTCAACATTATGAAACCTGTTTTTACTCTTTAAACGACAGAAAATGGCATTTGGTGAGAAATCTCCCCTTTTTATATCTCCCCCTTTTAACTGAAATAAGCTTTTTTCCCTCCAATTGAGACATTTTTTGGCGTTTTGAGGAAAAACTGTCTGAAATAACTCCTTGTCAAAATGGGCACATTTGTTCGAAATGTCGAGAGAATACAATTTCAAGTTGATTATTGAGAAGGTTATTATAATATTTATAGAATAGCTCTCAATGAACTCTCACTTGACATAGCAGAATATAATAACTTTCTCCATCATCAACTCTTCGAGGAGCAAATTTAAGTTGACTATTGAGAAAGTCATTATATAGCGTCTTTATGCTGTCCAAAGTATAGCTCTGAACCTTGAACTTGGGATGAAATATAAATGAGAGAACATATTCTTGTGAATATGCACGTGCCAGTGGCCTGGTATCTTTTATGCAGCCCCCCAAAAGGTGGTCTAGTGATCCCCAAGAAACCGTGGCTAAGGTCTGCTGTGGATCATCATGCCATCCTATAGAACTATGCCCAACCAACTACTAGTGGTAGGGGCGAAGGCATATTGTGTGTGTGGGTGTGTGTTGTGTGTGTGTGTGTGTTTGTGCATGCGTGTATGTGTTTGTGTGTGTGTCTGTGTGTGTGCATGCGTGTATGTGTTTGTGTTGTGTGTGTGTATTGTGAGTGTGTGTGTTGTGTGTATGTGGTGTGTATATGCATGTATGTTGTATGTGTGTGTGTGTGTTGTATGCATGTACATGTATGTATGTATGTATGTATGTGTGTGTGTACATGTGTGCGTGTGTCGTGTGTGTGTGCATGCATGTATGTGTGTGTTGTGCATGTGTGTGTGTGCATGTATGTATGTGTGTATGTGTGTATGTATGTAAGTGTGTGTTGTGCATGTGTGGTGTGCGCGCATGCATGTGTGCATGCATGTGTGCATGCATCTATGTGTGTATGTATGTGTGTGTGTATGTATGTGTGTGTATGTATGTATGTGTGTGCATGTGGGTGTTTCTACTAAGTACATACAACAGGTGCAACAATAACCGTGACAGCATCTGAAAAAAGGGTTGTGGGTCACATGACTAATGCCACTACTCACTCGACATCTGCCTACTCATTGTTGAGCTCCTCTAGCTTGTGTTGCATGCACATGATCAACACCGCGTGCTTATAATATAATCCACCCACACACAATAGGTGCATGCAGTGAGTGGGTGTGCATTTGGGCTGCAAGTTTAAGCTAAATAGCACAAAATGAAGTTATAAATCCTTATAAGGTAATACACCCACCTGGTTGAGGGGTACGTCATGACCTACCATGCACCTCAGGCAGTATATGATGGCGGAGAGGGTGACCGCCCTGGGGGCGTTGCAGTTCCCCTCCACCTGAGGGGCAGTGCCGGTGAAGTCAAACACGGCGTTTCCCTGAGTGAATAAAACAAACATAAGCATGTGTGTAGTGATGTGTGTAGTGATGTGTGTAGTGGGGTGTGTAGTGGTGTGTGTAGTGATGTGTGTAGTGGTGTGTGTAGTGGTGTGTGTAGTGGTGTGTTTAGTGATGTGTGTAGTGATGTGTGTAGTGATGTGTGTAGTGATGTGTGTAGTGGTGTGTGTAGTGGTGTGTGTAGTGGTGTGTGTATTGATGTGTGTAGTGATGTGTGTAGTGATGTGTGTAGTGGTGTGTGTAGTGATGTGTGTAGTGATGTGTGTAGTGGTGTGTGTAGTGGTGTGTGTAGTGGTGTGTGTATTGATGTGTGTAGTGATGTGTGTAGTGATGTGTGTAGTGGTGTGTGTAGTGGTGTGTGTACTGGTGTGTGTAGTGGTGTGTGTAGTGATGTGTGTAGTGGTGTGTGTAGTGATGTGTGTAGTGATGTGTGTAGTGATGTGTGTAGTGGTGTGTGTAGTGATGTGTGTAGTGATGTGTGTAGTGATGTGTGTAGTGGTGTGTGTAGTGGTGTGTGTACTGGTGTGTGTAGTGGTGTGTGTAGTGATGTGTGTAGTGGTGTGTGTAGTGATGTGTGTAGTGATGTGTGTAGTGATGTGTATAATGATGCATGTAGTGATGCGTGTAGTGATGTGTGTAGTGGTGTGTGTGGTGATGTGTGTAGTGATGTGTGTAGTGATGTGATGTGTGATGTGTGTAGTGATGTGATGTGTGTAGTGGTGTGTGTAGTGGTGTGTGTAGTGATGTGTGTAGTGGTGTGTGTAGTGGTGTGTGTAGTGATGTGTGTAGTGGTGTGTGTAGTGATGTGTGCAGTGATGTGTGTAGTGATGTGGGTAGTGATGTGTGTAGTGATGTGTGTAGTGATGTGTGTAGTGGTGTGTGTAGTGATGTGTGTAGTGGTGTGTGTAGTGGTGTGTGTAGTGATGTGTGTAGTGATGTGTGTAGTGCTGTGTGTAGTGGTGTGTGTAGTGGTGTGTGTAGTGGTGTGTGTAGTGGTGTGTGTGGTGATGTGTGTAGTGATGTGTGTAGTGATGTGTGTAGTGGTGTGTGTAGTGATGTGTGTAGTGATGTGTGTAGTGATGTGTGTAGTGGTGTGTGTAGTGGTGTGTGTAGTGATGTGTGTAGTGATGTGTGTAGTGATGTGTGTAGTGATGTGTGTAGTGGTGTGTGTAGTGATGTTTGTAGTGATGTGTGTGGTGGTGTGTGTGGTGATGTGTGTAGTGATGTGTGTAGTGATGTGTGTAGTGATGTGTGTAGTGATGTGTGTAGTGATGTGTGTAGTGATGTGTGTAGTGATGTGTGTAGTGATGTGTGTAGTGATGTGTGTAGTGATGTGTGTAGTGGTGTGTGTAGTGGTGTGTGTAGTGATGTGTGTAGTGGTGTGTGTAGTGGTGTGTGTAGTGGTGTGTGTGGTGGTGTGTGTGGTGATGTGTGTAGTTATGTGTGTGGTGGTGTGTGTAGTGATGTGTGTAGGGTGTGTGTAGTGGTGTGCGTAGTGATGTGCGTAGTGATGTGTGTAGTGGTGTGTGTAGTGATGTGTGTAGTGATGTGTGTAGTGATGTGTGTAGTGATGTGTGTACTGGTGTGTGTAGTGATGTGTGTAGTGATGTGTGTAGTGATGTGTGTAGTGATGTGTGTAGTGATGTGTGTAGTGATGTGTGTAGTGATGTGTGTAGTGGTGTGTGTAGTGATGTGTGTAGTGGTGTGTGTAGTGATGTGTGTAGTGGTGTGTGTAGTGGTGTGTGTAGTGGTGTGGTGTAGTGGTGTGTGTAGTGGTACGTGTAGTGATGTGTGTAGTGATGTGTGTAGTGATGTGTGTAGTGATGTGTGTAGTGGTGTGTGTAGTGGTGTGTGTAGTGGTGTGTATAGTGATGTGTGTAGTGGTGTGTGTAGTGGTGTGTGTAGTGATGTGTGTAGTGGTGAGTGTAGTGGTGTGTGTAGTGGTGTGTGTAGTGATGTGTGTGGTGATGAGTGTAGTGGTGCATGTAGTGGTGTGTGTAGTAGTATGTGTAGTGATGTGTAGTGATGTGTGTAGTGATGTGTGTAGTGATGTGTGTAGTGATGTGTGTAGTGATGTGTGTAGTGATGTGTGTAGTGATGTGTGTAGTGGTGTGTGTAGTGGTGTGTGTAGTGGTGTGTGTAGTGATGTGTGTAGTGATGTGTGTAGTGATGTGTGTAGTGATGTGTGTAGTGATGTGTGTAGTGATGTGTGTAGTGATGTGTGTAGTGATGTGTGTAGTGATGTGTGTAGTGGTGTGTGTAGTGGTGTGTGTAGTGATGTGTGTAGTGATGTGTGTAGTGATGTGTGTAGTGATGTGTGTAGTGATGTGTGTAGTGGTGTGTGTAGTGATGTGTGTAGTGGTGTGTGTAGTGGTGTGTGTAGTGGTGTGTGTAGTGATGTGTGTAGTGGTGTGTGTAGTGGTGTGTGTGTAGTGATGTGTGTAGTGATGTGTGTAGTGATGTGTGTAGTGGTGTGTGTAGTGATGTGTGTAGTGGTGTGTGTAGTGGTGTGTGTAGTGATGTGTGTAGTGATGTGTGTAGTGATGTGTGTAGTGGTGTGTGTAGTGGTGTGTGTAGTGGTGTGTGTAGTGGTGTGTGTAGTGATGTGTGTAGTGATGTGTGTAGTCGTGTGTGTAGTGGTGTGTGTAGTGGTGTGTGTAGTTGTGTGTGTAGTGGTGTGTGTAGTGTTGTGTGTAGTGATGTGTGTACTGATGTGTGTAGTGATGTGTGTAGTGATGTGTGTAGTGATGTGTGTAGTGGTGTGTGTAGTGATGTGTGTAGTGATGTGTGTAGTGGTGTGTAGTGATGTGTGTAGTGATGTGTGTAGTGATGTGTGTAGTGATGTGTGAAGTGGTGTGTGTAGTGATGTGTGTAGTGATGTGTGTAGTGGTGTGTGTAGTGGTGTGTGTAGTGGTGCGTGTAGTGATGTGTGTAGTGATGTGTGTAGTGATGTGTGTAGTGATGTGTGTAGTGGTGTGTGTAGTGATGTGTGTAATGGTGTGTGTAGTGATGTGTGTAGTGATGTGTGTAGTGGTGTGTGTAGTGGTGTGTGTAGTGGTGTGTGTATTGATGTGTGTAGTGATGTGTGTAGTGATGTGTGTAGTGGTGTGTGTAGTGATGTGTGTAGTGATGTGTGTAGTGATGTGTGTAGTGGTGTGTGTAGTGATGTGTGTAGTGGTGTGTGTAGTGGTGTGTGTGTAGTGATGTGTGTAGTGATGTGTGTAGTGGTGTGTGTAGTGATGTGTGTAGTGGTGTGTGTAGTGATGTGTGTAGTGATGTGTGTAGTGATGTGTGTAGTGGTGTGTGTAGTGATGTGTGTAGTGATGTGTGTAGTGGTGTGTGTAGTGATGTGTGTAGTGATGTGTGTAGTGGTGTGTATAGTGGTGTGTGTAGTGATGTGTGTAGTGATGTGTGTAGTGATGTGTGTAGTGATGTGTGTGGTGGTGTGTGTAGTGATGTGTGTAGTGATGTGTGTAGTGATGTGTGTAGTGATGTGTGTAGTGGTGTGTGTAGTGATGTGTGTAGTGGTGTGTGTAGTGACGTGTGTAGTGATGTGTGTAGTGGTGTGTGTAGTGGTGCTGGTGTGTGTAGTGATGTGTGTAGTGGTGTGTTTAGTGATGTGTGTAGTGATGTGTGTAGTGGTGTGTGTAGTGGTGTGTGTAGTGGTGTGTGTAGTGATGTGTGTAGTGATGTGTGTAGTGATGTGTGTAGTGATGTGTGTAGTGGTGTGTGTAGTGATGTGTGTAATGGTGTGTGTAGTGATGTGTGTAGTGATGTGTGTAGTGATGTGTGTAGTGATGTGTGTAGTGGTGTGTGTAGTGATGTGTGTAGTGATGTGTGTAGTGATGTGTGTAGTGGTGTGTGTAGTGATGTGTGTAGTGGTGTGTGTAGTGGTGTGTGTAGTGGTGTGTGTAGTGGTGTGTGTAGTGGTATGTGTAGTGGTGTGTGTAGTGGTGTGTGTAGTGGTGTGTGTAGTGGTGTGTGTAGTGATGTGTGTAGTGTTTGGCAAGGTCCGACAACAACTCAAGACCACACCCTGCATAGAATAACACTAGGTGTGCAGACATGACAACCCTCACGGCTTCTCCGCGAGTCCCCACTAAATTGATGTCCATCTCGCAGTCCTCATGGGCACATGCTCTAAACTCACGGAAACAGAAGAACAGAAGACAGAAGATAAAGGTGAACACTGTAGTGCACGACTGCCCAGTCGATAAGGAAACGGGAACGTACGCTGATGTGAGTGCGCACGTAATAAAGATTATCGAACACGGCAGAACGTTGTAACACACGGTCTGAGTCCGACCTCTCAGATTATGCTGTGATACAGATAACCTTGTTCTACAAACAGAAAACCAGTAACGGGAAACCACCATGGTGATTTCAAGCACAAGCCTCACCAACAAAGAATGGACTACCCCATGGCCGTTATTGTTGCCATGCTAGCTGGAGGGAGACTTTTCCACCCGGAACAATGCAGATGGTAGGCCCCAATTTTTTCTCCTCAATGAGAGGGTACAGCTTGTTCTCACAATATCACTCTCAAATGCTTCTGAAGAACATGTTTTTTTCATGGTAGGAAAAATAAAACTCCTTTCCTACCAAATCTGGACCCAGAAGAAACACTAGAAAGCATAATGACCACTAAGATAGCTCTCCAAACGACCCCCCAGCTTACAAATTCGAACCACAAAGAACTTCTCGTTGCAGCTAAGAATACAACAGCAGCAGTTACTAAGAGACTTGAGGCAGAATAAAGTGTGTGTGTATTATTTTGGATGAGTAAATTTACATCCATTGTCATGCATGAAGTGTGCAAGATTCTTTGGAGCCAGGCTTTAATAGCTACTATCTACACTTCATGGTACTGGCTTCCCATCCAAAAGCAAATTTTGACACTCACTGGGTGAAATCTTAGCATCCAAAAAGGCCACGAGCAATTAATCATATATATCAACCAACAAAAAAAGATTTTAAAATAAGTATGGTGCTACACCCAATGCACCTTACAAAGACCAGGAAGCTTCGAGATGCTGGCAAATACGCATCCAAAGCTCGCTAAAAAGTGTCTCTTATGACTGATGTTCAAGAACAATATGACTCCTTAATTGTGTCAGTGAGGTTCTAGTCATTATTCCTGATGAAGGCTAGAGCATCTATTCTTATTCCTGATGAAGGCTAGAGCATCTTTATTCCTGATGAAGGCTAGAGCATCTAGTCATTATTCCTGATGAAGGCTAGAGCATCTAGTCATTATTCCTGATGAAGGCTAGAGCAGTTAGTCATTATTCCTGATGAAGGCTAGAGCATCTAGTCATTATTCCTGATGAAGGCTAGAGCATCTAGTCATTATTCCTGATGAAGGCTAGAGCTTCTAGTCATTATTCCTGATGAAGGCTAGAGCATCTAGTCATTATTCCTGATGAAGGCTAGAGCATCTAGTCATTATTCCTGATGAAGGCTAGAGCATCTCGTCATTATTCCTGATGAAGGCTAGAGTAACTAGTCGAAACAGTGAGAGAGTAAAAATTCATTGACAAGGTCATTTGTAATTTTATTATGCCAACTGAAAGTTTGTTGGAAGCTTCCTCACTTCTTGGACCTTGCTTGTAGCTGCAATAGAAATGTTAATTAACGGAGTGAGCAAAACAATGATTAGACAAAGGCAGAGGAGAAATTTGCTGTTGGTATGTTCTCTGGCATAGCAAGTAAATGTGAAGTTGATTCTGCTGACATGGACACACATCTACCAGATAATCTGCTCCTTACTCCAAATAAGATATATCTCTGCAACAGTTCACCCGTCTGTGACGTCCCTCCTAGCTAACGTGACACATGCACTTGACAACCCTTACCTAATTATAAATATTCACACGGGCATGGCTGCTTGATGTTAGGTGGCCATTTTCTTGCAGGTCATTGCTATAAAACCTTGCTTGACAACCAGCTATCCAGGTGACATTACTCGTCTTGCTGCCACACTTTCAGTGTAGTCAAGACAGCATGCACGCTCCCCATAATTGTTACGCTGCAGGTGCTTGGCGGTCATTTCAGCTTGCCTACAGAGTCGTCATGAATAATTCATCAGCCCACCTCTTCCGAAATGGTGATCTTGAGTGCAATAACACTTCCGTCATCCATCTTGTCCTCGGCACTCAGAGCAACGCTTCCAGCTCCATGCTAATACACATTAAAATCGATTAAAGCAGAGTGAATCATGCATTACATCATTTTGGATTTACCCTTTCCCCCCTGCCTGCAACATACATACTGTTGTTATAGTGAGGGATAGAGCTTGTAAATACTTGCACATGCCATGGCTCTAGGAGAGCTAGTACGAGAGGGTAACCACTAGTCCATTTCTTGAAGCTAGATTTGTCTCCTCTGCCACCACCAGTGTGTGCACACGATCATACAGTAGCTAGCTCCATCACCTTACCTTCTTTTTAGTACAATATTGCACAAAAAAATCTTGTTGATAAATAATAAGTTATGAAAATCTATTAACATCAACGACAACAACACACACACACACACACACACATGCACGCGCCCACACACACACACACACACACACACACACTAGATAAGAAACAATGCTACAACAAGACCCTACAGTATAAATGCAATTAGACTAGCCCTGTTCAAACACAGGGTGTCGAGCGAAGGCACGTAGCAAGGTAGAGGGGCGACCAAATTATATGAGAATTCAAAATTTGTTTCAATTGACATCAAAAATTCGTAAAATTTATCCATTTTGTTATGCCATATACTTCAGTCTTCATCGGGTAAAAAAAACACAAACCCCCCACACATCTACACTCGCTGACAATGCATTTCACATGGAAAATGCACGTATTCATGATGCTTCTGAATAACGGAGTGCATAAGTATAGCATCACTTCAGACATACGATGATGGGCGCAGTTTCACGTGCGTAGCCTGGCAAGTCGAGACCCAGCAATCGGGCAGCTCTAGCCCTAATGCCGATCTTTAGAGGCGACGTAGAGCACAGACCCTGTCAATCACCGAAGGCTCTTCCCCCCCCCACCCACATACACACACTCCTCCCCACATGATTAGGTGTTGTTTGCACTTGCATGTCACACCTAAGGCATCGGCACTTCAGTCAACATGTAGGGCTGGAGCTATGCAATTGCTGTCTCTCAACTCGCAAAACTATGCACATGACCATCATCATCTGTCCGAAGTATTGCTATGCTTATGCACTCCATTATTCAGAAGGGTTCATGAATTGCATGCGTTTCTTGTGACGAATGCCTTGCCAGCAAGTGCGGAGGAATTGCCTCGTTTTCTTGTTTTCCTCTCTTATTAAAAAAAAAGTTGCCGTGACGAAGACCGAAGTATTTCAGTTGAAATGTTGGCAAAAGAATAAGCTCACTGATAGAGAAGTCAACACCTGCATGAGAATTGGTAAGGTGGAGAAGTTCGTACACACTCACACGGAGGTCGTTCATTGGTCCGTGTAATGAATGTAGACAAGTAAGCAAACATGCTGGAGCCTGAAACAGTTTCCATGGCCTAGCATTCCTCAGCTTCTATGGGCAAGCGCTTTGCTCTTCCTTGTTGGCTCCCATTTTCATCGTGTTTGTTTCAGACGGAACTGTCTCTTAGTGCAATTTATTGTATGCACGGAATTACAATGTTGTAGCTCTCACGCACATGTATGCAGAGGCCGTTTGTTGCTCTGGGTGGTGAACGTATGTATGTTTAGGCAAAGAGGTTGTTATGGTTAATACAGTGTGTCTCTTCGTCGACTGTAACATACAATGCTCCCGTATAATTAATTATTAATTAGATAACAAACTTTTGAAGCAATTTCCTTCAGCATATCCATCACCGCCACTTCAGCATTGTGCTACAAATATTCAAATAATAATAATAATAAATAAATAAAATGAATGGATGAGAATGAGTAAATTAGTACATAGATAAGTTTTTATTATTATTATTATTATTATTATTATTATTATTATTATTATTATTATTATTATTATTATTATTATTATTATTATTACTACTACTACTACTACTACCACTACTACTACAGTACTACTATTATTATTATTATTATTATTTTTATTATTATAAAAAAGCAAACAAGATAAATAAGTAAATAAACAAAACAATAACGATCATTTAAAGGATCTAAAAGAAAAATTGGAATGTCAATTGACACTTGTGACAAATATCAATGTATAGTTATGCTGCAGAATTAAGTGAGCCCCACACAAGCTTGCTTGTTACACTTCATCAAGCATCACTGATGATTTAAAGATGTTGGAGGAGAAGTTAAGTATGGTAGGGGAGTGGTTATGGATGTGAGGGAATGGTTATGGATGATAGGAGTGGTTAAGGATGGTTAAAGTTGGTGGTGTGGGGGGGAGAGTTTGAGCATATTTTATCCTCATTATCCCCCTTGACAAACCAACCAACCCACACAACAAGCAAAGAGGTTAACCCTCTCACTGGCATAAGCGACTTAAGTCGCGAAAACGGATTAACCGCAACGAAACAATTCATAAAAAATTAACCGTTCGCGGTATTAACTTCAAAAATTGTACGAATATGCCCAAAGCATGCCTCTAATATACCCCTGAATATGAGGAAAATACGGAATGAGGAAAGGGAAGTAAACATGCCAGCAAACATCACTTCCGGTTAATTCCCGGTCTCGAAGAAGAATCGGCGACTTGCTTTAGAGTAGAGACGAAGCGTTAGACTTCCTATTTGAGGATGACTTCGGCCTGTCCGAGATTGACGTTAGTGAAGGAGAGGAAGAAAGTGCCTGTGCTTACCTGGGAAGTGGCGTAGTTGACAGTGATGCTATGGTAGCTATAAGAAGCTGTTGGCACCGACCACGAAGCAAGTTTTCAAAGTATAGATCGCCCTACTCTGCCAAGCGAAGCTTCAGACGATAGCGATGGTCATGAAGACTTCCCCCAAGGTAAGAATAGATAAGAGTTGTATAGTAAAGCCTAGTAACTAGCATAATAATAAGAACTATTTCTCCTGGGAAGGTAGTTTCACTCATGGAGCTGGAGGAGGAGGAGGAGGAAGCAGCAGAGGAGAAGACAGGGTTGGAGGAGAGGTTATTTTACAAACAGTTGTTGTTGTTGACCAAAAGTTGACCAGCTAACATTGCTGGTTTCATGTGTAATATGAAATTGAGATGATATAAACCCGATATAAACCCTTTTATTTTACTTCCTGTCTCTTATAACAATATTCACATTTCTGTGGTTTGTTACTAAGCAACAAAAATTTAACATAACGTCCCTTCATGCATCAGCTATCACCTGATATATAGTTGTTGGGTACTTGTCTTCATAAGGTCCTCTATAAAAAAAAAATATGTGAAATTGTGTCAATTTTTGTAAAATGTCCTCCGTAAATCTGCCAGTGAAAGGGTTAACCTTACAAGATAGAGTGTGTGTGTCAGACATCCTTACAATGCTAGAGCTCTAACTCAATAACAAGTTGTTCATGAACTAAACAATCTCACTCCAGACTGGAGTGTGCATACCCAATCACAGTCATGATGACAATGATGACTGACTGGGCAACGATGACTGACTGGGCAGTGATGACTGGCTGGGCAGTGATGACTGACTGGGCAGTGATGACCAACCCGTGACAGGTACAATAAAAAATAAAACTGACTGGGCAGTGATGACTGACTGGGCAGTGATGACTGACTGGGCAGTGATGACTGACTGGGCAGTGATGACTGACTGGGCAGTGAAGAGACTGACCGGGCAATGATGACTGACTGGGCAATGATGGCTGACTTGGCAATGATGACTGACTGGGCAACGATGACTGACTGGGCAGTGATGACTGACTTGGCAGTGATGACTGACTGGGCAGTGATGACTGACTGGGCAAAGATGACTGACTGGGCAGCGATGACTGACTGGGCAGTGATGACTGACTGAGCAATGATGACTGACTGGGCAATGATGGCTGACTGGGCAATGATGACTGACTGGGCAATGATGACTGACTGGGCAGTGATGACTGACTGGGCAGTGATGACTGACTGGGCAGTGATGACTGACTGGGCAGTGATG
Organism: Cladorhizidae sp. MBARI D1340-BT2; assembly: GCA_028752905.1. Taxonomy (NCBI): domain Eukaryota; kingdom Metazoa; phylum Porifera; class Demospongiae; order Poecilosclerida; family Cladorhizidae; species Cladorhizidae sp. MBARI D1340-BT2. The sequence continues at coordinate 16,218,333 of JAQNBH010000003.1, read as the reverse complement.
ACTGACTGGGCAGTGAAGAGACTGACCGGGCAATGATGACTGACTGGGCAATGATGACTGACTGGGCAATGATGGCTGACTGGGCAATGATGACTGACTGGGCAATGATGACTTGCTGGGCAATGATGACTGACTGGGCAATGATGACTGACTGGGCAATGATGACTGACTGGGCAACGATGACTGACTGGGCAAAGATGACTGACTGGGCAGCGATGACTGACTGGGCAGTGATGACTGACTGAGCAATGATGACTGACTGGGCAATGATGACTGACTGGGCAATGATGACTGACTGGGCAGTGATGACTGACTGGGCAGTGATGACTGACTGGGCAGTGATGACTGACTGGGCAGTGAAGAGACTGACCGGGCAATGATGACTGACTGGGCAATGATGACTGACTGGGCAATGATGGCTGACTGGGCAATGATGACTGACTGGGCAATGATGACTGACTGGGCAATGATGACTGACTGGGCAATGATGACTGACTGGGCAATGATGACTGACTGGGCAACGATGACTGACTGGGCAGTGATGACTGACTTGGCAGTGATGACTGACTGGGCAGTGATGACTGACTGGGCAAAGATGACTGACTGGGCAGCGATGACTGACTGGGCAATGATGACTGACTGGGCAACGATGACTGACTGGGCAGTGATGACTGACTGGGCAAAGATGACTGACTGGGCAGCGATGACTGACTGGGCAGTGATGACTGACTGAGCAATGATGACTGACTGGGCAGTGATGACTGACTGGGCAATGATGACTGACTGGGCAGTGATGAATGGCAAGGATGGATCTATCCCACTCTGAAATAACTCCTTTGTAGCTAGAGAGATTAGGTGCACTTTCCCATTCCAAAATCACCCCAGAAGTTGTGGCCTTAACCTCTGTGGTCAACATGTCCACAACCCACAAACAACAACAACTAATGACATCATCATGAGTCATTTATAAGTGACTTACTTGTATGTGAGCCATGTAGGCTTGCACCACTTCCATCCCATATATATCAATGAGTTCCTTCACTAGGGAAATACCCTGGACATGGGGGGGGGGGGGGGGGGGGGGAAACCACAATGATGTCATGGCAAGCACAGTCTTAATTAAAGAGGAAAGCTATTAATTAATAAGAAAAAGCATTATGAATAGAAGAGCCATAATATATATTTTTTAATACACTGGGGCAAGCTAAAACATGTTCCATGTGGCTATAGATACAGACAATTCGGCAAGCAGTGTAGCTTCATAAACTCCATCCACTGAGGCCGGGTCTTTACCAACTGATATCATTTGTGGTATAAGTCAAATCCTTAACCGGAGAAGCTGCTATTTTGACTTAAATTTGTCTTGGTGATACCGTATCCAGGATTTTTAGTTCAGGGGGGGAGGGAAGGGGTGGGACTGGAATTTGTCAATATTTAATAAAATCTCAGATACCTTTAAACCTACGTAGGTGCGTATCTCAGTATTACGCTGATATTCCAAACACCTCACACTGTGTAGTGAGTATTACCATCATCCAGACTTGTTCCAATACACTCAATCATTGACCCATTATACAGTACACAATTCAAGGATAATCATTGACCCATTATACAGTACACAATATTCAATATAATTAATTAGCATTGTGATCTCGAAATTCTTGGGGAGAGAGGAGGAGGAGGAGATGGGAGGGTGAGAGAGGTGGGGCATGGGGTGGGGGGGTGGGGGGGGGTGGGGGGCAAACAGTGCTTGCTACAACTACGAGTTGGCCAGAATATCCAACACAAGTATCACATCACTCAAATGCAAGTATCGATGCACCTTCTGATTGGCTGCGACTTGGGCCCGGAGATCACTAAGATTATCGTGAAGGTTTCTGGTCCCACTGCTATTAGGCCATTTGCCCGGGGACATTAGCAATTCAGTCACACCTAGAAATAATTATTATTCAAACATCATCACTACTACTACTACTATTATTATTATTACGCACAACAAATAGCAGCAGCCAGTGGCCAATTTCCAACCAATGAACCTGAACCAAAATGACCGAGCAAGACGGCTTATTGTCTGCCAGACAGACAAACCAATGTTTGTGGGTGTGGCTAATCTTTATCAAAAACCGGTCATGTGCACAGCATGTAAGATACATCTAATCCAGCGGCTAAGCTGTTTGCTGCTTAGCTAACAAGAGCAAGAAAGTTGTTCGTTATTCTTTGCAAGTTGTTAGCACTCACAAGTTGTTAGCACTGCTAGGACTCACAAGTTGTTAGCACTGCTAGGACTCTCAAGTTGTCAGCACTGCTAGGACTCACAAGTTGTTAGCACTGCTAGGACTCTCAAGTTGTCAGCACTGCAAGGACTCACAAGTTGTTAGCACTGCAAGGACTCACAAGTTGTTAGCACTGCAAGGACTCACAAGTTGTTAGCACTGCTGGGACTCACAAGTTGTTAGCACTGCAAGGACTCACAAGTTGTTAGCACTGCTGGGACTCACAAGTTGTTAGTACTGCTAGGACTCTCAAGTTGTCAGCACTGCTAGGACTCACAAGTTGTTAGCACTGCTAGGACTCTCAAGTTGTCAGCACTGCAAGGACTCACAAGTTGTTAGCACTGCAAGGACTCACAAGTTGTTAGCACTGCAAGGACTCACAAGTTGTTAGCACTGCTGGGACTCACAAGTTGTTAGCACTGCAAGGACTCACAAGTTGTTAGCACTGCTGGGACTCACAAGTTGTTAGCACTGCAAGGACTCACAAGTTGTTAGCACTGCTAGGACTCACAAGTTGTTAGCACTGCAAGGACTCACAAGTTGTTAGCACTGCAAGGACTCACAAGTTGTTAGCACTGCTGGGACTCACAAGTTGTTAGCACTGCAAGGACTCACAAGTTGTTAGCACTGCAAGGACTCACAAGTTGTTAGCACTGCTAGGACTCACAAGTTGTTAGCACTGCTAGGACTCTCAAGTTGTCAGCACTGCTAGGACTCACAAGTTGTTAGCACTGCAAGGACTCACAAGTTGTTAGCACTGCTAGGACTCACAAGTTGTTAGCACTGCTAGGACTCACAAGTTGTTAGCACTGCTAGGACTCTCAAGTTGTCAGCACTGCTAGGACTCTCAAGTTGTTAGCACTGCTAGGAGACTCACAAGTTGTTAGCACTGCTAGGAGACTCTCAAGTTGTTAGCACTGCTAGGAGACTCACAAGTTGTTAGCACTGCTAGGACTCACAAGTTGTTAGCACTGCTAGGACTCTCAAGTAGTCAGCACTGCTAGGACTCACAAGTTGTTAGTACTGCTAGGACTCTCAAGTTGTTAGCACTGCTAGGACTCACAAGTTGTTAGCACTGCTAGGACTCTCAAGTTGTTAGCACTGCTAGGACTCACAAGTTGTTAGCACTGCTAGGACTCTCAAGTTGTTAGCACTGCTAGGACTCACAAGTTGTTAGCAGTTGCAAGGACTCGCAAGTTGTTAGCACTGCTAGGACTCTCAAGTTGTTAGCACTACTAGGACTCTCAAGTTGTCAGCACTGCTAGGACTCACAAGTTGTTAGCACTGCAAGGACTCACAAGTTGTTAGCACTGCTAGGACTCACAAGTTGTTAGCACTGCTAGGACTCTCAAGTTGTTAGCACTGCTAGGACTTGTCAGTGCTAACAACTTGTGAGTCCTAGCAGTGCTAACAACAGCTCGACTGGAGTGGCTTTGCTATCACCTCAGCTCACCGGCCACTGAACTTCAACTTCAGTAGCTCTCTACATCACCACAACTCACAGGCTGCTAGACTAGACACTGGATTAGCTCTTAGAATCCACGATGCTGACCTGTTGCTCGAATGCTGTAGCTCCAGACAGGATACATCCATGAACATTATCTTTAAATCAGATTTTTGCTTTTAGAAGCCAACGCTTCAACAATAATAATTGAAATTTGTCCTGATTAAGACCGAAGTATTTCAGTTGAAGGATCCACGGCAAAAACCAAAAAGCTGTTTTTTAGATATATTTTATAAAGTAATGGAACTTTACTAACTTTTTTTTTTTTTTGGTATATTTGCGTCGTTATATTTGTGTAAATATTTTAAACGCTGTTAAAAAAAAGAACTTCACAGAGAATACACGCACTCACTGGCTGCTGCACTGGAATCCAATGCAACAGAAATGTCAGTTTATTTTGGCCTCTGCTAGGAAGCTAGTGCTCAATTATACCAAAGAAGGGAAGGAATATTTGTCCGAGCAATCTAGAATAGTGGCCCTTCAACATTTTGACAAAATTAATGTTCTACCATCTTTTACTGTTAAATTGTGCACTGCTGCTACTACTACTATTACTATTACTATTATACTACTACTACTATTACTACTATTATACTAGTACTACTACTATTACTACTACTACTATTATTATACTAGTCCTACTACTACTACTACTACTATTATTATACTAGTACTACTATTACTACTATTATACTAGTACTACTACTATTACTACTACTACTATTATTATACTAGTCCTACTACTACTACTACTACTATTATTATACTAGTACTACTACTATTACTACTACTACTATTATTATACTAGTACTACTACTATTACTACTGCTGCTGCTATTATTTCTTGCCAAAAACTGGGGAGGGGGGGAAGGGACAATAGAGCCAGTGAATTGAAAATTGCACAGAACCCCCCCTTCCGGTTAACCCTTTCACCGCTGACTTTCCTTGACATTTTTCCTAAAGTATACCAGCTACCAAAAAAATCATTATAAAATCAGCAATCCATTCATATCAGTTGTAATTTTGTCATGTGATAGCACCATTGTTTATAAACAATGTGATCCCATTAGTTAACCACATCATCAACCACAAAATATGAATATCATTATGCTAAATTTCTCTATCAATATCTAACATTTAATCAACAAAAAATGTTTATAATATATTTACTCATTTAGTTAGCATTTAGTAAACATTAGTCATAATAATTTAGGCATATAGCAATATATAGCGGTGGGTTTTTGACAAAATTTGATCATATGATTCTATAGCCCAGTAATACAATGGTTTATTATGTTATTGAAATTCAACTATTTGAGAAAGAACATGCAAATACAAATATGTAGATACTTTAGCTAACCTGAGAAGGCTTCCTGATCAATTTCATTATAACTAGAGAGCTGGTCATAGCAAAAGGAAGAATCCTGAGGGTCTAAAGTAGGGTCAACTACAGCGGCTAAAGAATGCACTGCTGCACGATCAGAACTTGCATTTCCAAGGTAGCCACATATTTCTTCACCTTCTTCTTCCTCTGACTCATCCTCAATGGGTGCAAAATCCTCGCTAGAAACCAGGGAAAGTACTTCTTTAAGCGTTAAACATCCACTCATTTTTAGGTCATCAAAACCGTGAACCGTCGGTAGTTGCACGTACTTTTCGCTAACTAATCGGGCGTTTCCGGATGTGATTTTTGGACGTCATATAGAGTAATAGTTGCTCTTTCCAGTGGTATGCAAATTATGACTATAGGCCAAGCGATCGATTTATTAGCGATTTTTAAAGTCCATTACGCCATATGGCGCTTACAGCGGTGAGAGGGTTAACTATAACTTTTTACAATAACTTCAACTTAAAATTTTATTCTCTCGACGTTTCAACCAGATTCTCTAGCCTTCACCAGACTAGATGCTCTAGCCTTCATCAGACTAGATGCTCTAGCCTTCATCAGACTAGATGCTCTAGCCTTCATCAGACTAGATGCTCTAGCCTTCATCAGACTAGATGCTCTAGCCTTCATTAGACTAGATGCTCTAGCCTTCATCAGACTAGATGCTCTAGCCTTCATCAGACTAGATGCTGTAGCCTTCATCAGACTAGATGCTCTAGCCTTCATAAGACTAGATGCTCTAGCATTCATCAGACTAGATGCTCTAGCCTTCATCATCGACTAGATGCTCCAGCCTTCATCAGACTAGATGCTCTAGCCTTCATCAGACTAGATGCTCTAGCCTTCATCAGACTAAATGCTCCAGCCTTCATCAGACTAGATGCTCTAGCCTTCATCAGACTAGATGCTCCAGCCTTCATCAGACTAGATGCTCTAGCATTCATCAGACAAGATGCTCTAGCCTTCATCAGACTAGATGCTCCAGCCTTCATCAGACTAGATGCTCTAGCATTCATCAGACAAGATGCTCTAGCCTTCATCAGACTAGATGCTCTAGCCTTCATCAGACTAGATGCTCTAGCCTTCATCAGGAATAATGAGAAGACTTGCAGGCTCACGTGAGTCTTAGCACCTCATTATTACTGAAGGCTAGAACATCTAGTCTAAACGCCGAAAGAAGTATTGTAATGTTATTATAGTATAACTTTTTTCTCGATTATTTTATGCATCTATAAATTTGCAGTAAATTCATTTTACCTTCCTCTTGGAAGATGCCATTCTTCACCAGCTTGAAGGACTTGACACACATTCCTTCCTCCCACAAGTGCTTGGAGTGTGGGGGCATGGAGCCTGTTTGAATTGAAAATGGCATCATTAATCAATAATACAGTTCAGTGGTAGACCTGGGATGAAGGAGCCAAATACTTGTTCAAAATTTTGTTATTGCACATCAAGTCAAAGAGTATAAAATTAACTAAAGATTGAAACTAGAATCATTTATCTGAACAAAACATATGAGAGCCTGAAGGAAGAGGCTAAGTATTATATAGTAGATATGAAAGCCTGAAGGCAGAGGCTAAGTATTAGTATATATGAAAGCCTGAAGGCAGAGGCTATGTATTAGTAGATATGAAAGCATGAAGGCAGAGGCTAAGTATTAGTATATATGAAAGCCTGAAGGCAGAGGCTATGTATGAAGGCATGAAGGCAGAGGCTAAGTATTAGTAGATATGAAAGCATGAAGACAGAGGCTGATTATTAGTAGATACGAAAGCATGAAGACAGAGGCTGATTATTAGTAGATATGAAAGCATGAAGGAAGAGGCTAAGTATTGGTAGATATGAAAGCATGAAGGCAGAGGCTAAGTATTAGTAGATATGAAAGGATGAAGGCAGAGGCTAAGTATTAGTAGATATGAAAGCATGAAGGCAGAGGCTAAGATATGAAAGCATGAAGGCAGAGGCTAAGTATTAGTATATATGAAAGCCTGAAGGCAGAGGCTATGTATTAGTGGATATGAAGGCATGAAGGCAGAGGCTAAGTATTAGTTTATGAAAGCATGAAGACAGAGGCTAATTATTAGTAGATATGAAAGCCTGAAGGCAGAGGCTATGTATTAGTGGATATGAAGGCATGAAGGCAGAGGCTAAGTATTAGTAGATATGAAAGCATGAAGGCAGAGGCTGAATATTAGTAGATATGAAAGCCTGAAGGCAGAGGCTAAGTATTAGTATATATGAAAGCCTGAAGGCAGAGGCTAAGTATTAGTAGACATGAAAGCATGAAGGCAGAGGCTAAGTATTAGTATATATGAAAGCCTGAAGGCAGAGGCTAAGTATTAGTAGACATGAAAGCATGAAGGCAGAGGCTAAGTATTAGTATATATGAAAGCCTGAAGGCAGAGGCTAAGTATTAGTATATATGAAAGCATGAAGGCAGAGGCTAAGTATTAGTAGATATGAAAGCATGAAGGCAGAGGCTAAGTATTAGTAGATATGAAAGCATGAAGGCAGAGGCTAAGTATTGGTAGATATGAAAGCATAAGGCAGCACTAGGCTAAGTATTAGTGGATATGAAAGCATGAAGGCAGAGGCTAAGTATTAGTAGATATGAAAGCATAAAGGCAGAGGCTAAGTATTAGTATATATGAAAGCCTGAAGGCAGAGGCTAAATATTGGTAGATATGAAAGCCTGAAGGCAGAGGCTGATTATTAGTAGATATGAAAGTCTGAAGGCAGAGGCTAAGTATTAGTAGATATGAAAGTCTGAAGGCAGAGGCTGAGTATTAGTAGATATGAAAGCATGAAGACAGAGGCTAAGTATTAGTAGATATGAAAGTCTTAAGGCAGAGGCTAAGTATTAGTAGATATGAAAGCATAAAGGCAGAGGCTAAGTATTAGTAGATATGAAAGTAGAGACTAAGTAACCAAGCATGAACTCATCTTGCCCCTCAATTATGAAGCACACTCCCTCACCATTGAATCTTTTAATGTCACTCAACACTTCTTGAGAGTCTTCTTATTCCTGATCGATAAGCCACAACAATATCTGATATTTGTTTTTAGCTAAACTCCAAAGAATAATAAGGAAGCCAATTTCTGAATTCATCTCTTCCTATGGCCCAATCCAGGGTAACTTTGTGGACAAGCATGGTCCCCCCACTACAGGCCACCCCTCAACTAACACTAGCATGGTCCCCCCACTACCAGACTGCCCCTCAACTAACACTAGCATGGTCCCCCCACTACCAGGCCCCTCAACTAACATTAGCATGGTTCTCCCACTACCAGGCTGCCCCTCAACTAACACTAGCATGGTCCTCCCACTACCAGGCCCCTCAACTAATACTAGCATGGTCCCCCCACTACCAGGCCCCTCAACTAACACTAGCATGGTCCCCCCACTACCAGACTACCCCTCAACTAACACTAGCATGGTCCTCCCACTACCAGGCCCCTCAACTAACACTAGCATGGTCCCCCCACTACCAGGCCCCTCAACTAACACTAGCATGGTCCTCCCACTACCAGGCCCCTCAACTAACACTAGCATGGTCCCCCCCACTACCAGGCCCCTCAACTAACACTAGCATGGTCCTCCCACTACCAGGCTGCCCCTCAACTAACACTAGCATGGTCCTCCCACTACCAGGCCCCTCAACTAACACTAGCATGGTCCTCCCACTACCAGGCTGCCCCTCAACTAACACTAGCATGGTCCTCCCACTACCAGCCACCTCAACTAACACTAGCATGGTCCTCCTACTACCAGCCCCTCAACTAACACTAGCCACTACCAGGCTACCCCTCAACTAACACTAGCATGGTCCTCCCACTACCTGGCCCCTCAACTAACACTAGCATGGTCCTCCCACTACCAGGCTACCCCTCAACTAACACTAGCATGGTCCCCCCACTACCAGGCCCCTCAACTAACACTAGCATGGTCCGGCCCCTCAACTAACACTAGCATGGTCCTACCACTACCAGGCCCCTCAACTGACACTAGCATGGTCCTCCCACTACCAGGCCCCTCAACTAACACTAGCATGGTCCCCCCACTACCAGGCTGCACCTCAACTACACACTAGCCCTCCACTTTCAAAACTGCCAAACACTTCATCATATCGACCTCCTTCCTCTCCATGATCTCCTCGAGAAGAATACTTGTAATCATCAGTATCCTCCATGTTCTGCTTGACGAGAGCTAGGCTGATGACGGTTCATGCATATAGGTTATCATGAATCTTTAGAGACCTCACCATCATTCGTATATAACTTTAAAAGGCATTTGTTCTTGGAAAGCAAGTCAAGATAGCATTTTCTTATCACCCGCCTTTGTTTAAGTATATTTTTCCATGGCTTTGACTGGCAAAGCTAATAACAAGTATATATATCAGAACATGCACTGGAGCAAGTTACGTTATCGGATAAGGTCCAGTCACCCTCCATCCCCTGATAGGATACAGACAAACATGCACCTCAAGGAGTGTTGCCTTTGCTGTCAGCTACTTCAATAGGTACCTTTAAGAGTCCACTCTAAACATGGTCTCTTGGACATTGGTTCCTGTCAGGCAGACAGGCTTCTGGCGCTTCATTTAGAAACTTGCACTGCCACCAAGCCCAGCCAGTACCTTATGAACCTGACAAAGATCATAGCATCATGTTTCATGTCTTCACAGAGATGTTCTAGTAAGTTTATCTCACTCTCAGCCTGAGCTCAACCATGGTCCAAGATATTATGTATCTGACTCTCACCCTGAGCTCAGCCATGGTCCAAGATAAGTATGTATCTGACTCACAGCCTGAGCTCAGCCATGGTCCAAGATAAGTATGTATCTGACTCTCACCCTGAGCTCAGCCATGGTCCAAGATAAGTATGTATCTGACTCACAGCCTGAGCTCAGCCATGGTCCAAGATAAGTATGTATCTGACTCACAGCCTGAGCTCAGCCATGGTCCAAGATAAGTATGTATCTGACTCACAGCCTGAGCTCAGCCATGGTCCAAGATAAGTATGTATCTGACTCACAGCCTGAGCTCAGCCTGGCATGGTCCAGGGAAGCAAATGTGTTCTTCTTCTCCTCCATGGAGACGACCTTAGACTTGCACAATTCCTCAGACAATTTAACAAGCTGGAAAGACATTCACTTGTGGTCTCGAGTAGAGGAATACATCCTTGCTAGCAGAGAGGCTGGCAGTACCAAAGTAGAAGGAGAGATGGTGGGTTAGCTTTTCGGTCATGCATCTTCCCTCACTCACGTGTTTGGGTGCTCAGAGAAACGTACATTATTATAGCAGCTACTGGACAGCTGTGCCTGCTTCCTCATTACATAGACAACATCCATAAACCACAGCACTTCAAAGGTCAGATTGTGTGTGTGTGTGTGTGTGCATGCAAGTATCATTGCTGGAGCATAAAGGACTTCGCACGTTAAGCAAGGCACCATTTACCACCATGCAGGAGCTGGATAAGCTCTGACATGGAACTAAGCGAGATCTAGCTGATCTTCATGGCGTTGTCCACACGATCTTCTCCTTTCCCTCGAACTTTTAGTTCACTCTGCAACTTCCTTTCTGCTCCTCTATTCCCAGAACTTCCTTGCAAATTCAAAAAGTCTGAGCTTAGAAGCTGGCGTGTAGCTTACACAAATCAAAGAGAGGCTGCAGATACAAGGTCACATGTTGCAATTAGCTACAGATACAGATCTATACAAGGTCACATGTTGCAGCTAGCTGCAGATACAAGGTCACATGTTGCAGCTGCCTGCAGATACAAGGTCACATGTTGCAGCTAGCTGCAGATACAAGGTCACATGTTGCAGCTAGCTACAGATACAAGGTCACATGTTGCATATAGCTGCAGATACAAAGTCACATGTTGCATATAGCTGCAGATACAAGGTCACATGTTGCATATAGCTGCAGATACAAGGTCACATGTTGCAGCTAGCTGCAAATACAAGGTCACATGTTGCAGCTAGCTGCAGATACAAGGTCACATGTTGCAGCTAGCTGCAGATACAAGGTCACATGTTGCAGCTAGCTACAGATACAAGGTCACATGTTGCATATAGCTGCAGATACAAAGTCACATGTTGCATATAGCTGCAGATACAAGGTCACATGTTGCATATAGCTGCAGATACAAGGTCACATGTTGCAGCTAGCTGCAAATACAAGGTCACATGTTGCAGCTAGCTGCAGATACAAGGTCACATGTTGCAGCTAGCTGCAGATACAAGGTCACATGTTGCAGCTAGCTGCAGATACAAGGTCACATGTTGCAGCTAACTGCAGATACAAGGTCACATGTTGCAGCTAGCTGCAGATACAAGGTCACATGTTGCATATAGCTGCAGATACAAGGTCACATGTTGCATATAGCTGCAGATACAAGGTCACATGTTGCATATAGCTGCAGATACAAGGTCACATGTTGCATATAGCTGCAGATACAAGGTCACATGTTGCATATAGCTGCAGATACAAGGTCACATGTTGCAGCTAGCTGCAGATACAAGGTCACATGTTGCAGCTAGCTGCAGATACAAGGTCACATGTTGCATATAACTGCAGATACATCACATGATGCAGCTAGCTGCAGATACAAGGTCACATGTTGCAGCTAGCTGCAGATACAAGGTCACATTTTGCAGCTAGCAAGGTCACATGTTGCAGCTAGCTGCAGATACAAGGTCACATGTTGCAGCTAGCTGCAGATACAAGGTCACATGTTGCAGCTAGCTGCAGATACAAGGTCACATGTTGCATATAGCTGCAGATACAAGGTCACATGTTGCATATAGCTGCAGATACAAGGTCACATGTTGCATATAGCTGCAGATACAAGGTGACATGTTGCAGCTAGCTGGAGATACAAGGTCACATGTTGCAGCTAGCTGCAGATACAAGGTCACATGTTGCAGTTAGCTGCAGATACAAGGTCACATGTTGCAGCTAGCTACAGATACAAGGTCACATGTTGCATATAGCTGCAGATACAAGGTCACATGTTGCAGCTAGCTGCAGATGCATGGTCACATGTTGCAGCTGCCTGCAGATACAAGGTCACATGTTGCAGCTAGCTGCAGATACAAGGTTACATGTTGCAGCTGCCTGCAGATACAAGGTCACATGTTGCAGCTAGCTGCAGATACAAGGTCACATGTTGCAGCTAGCTACAGATACAAGGTCACATGTTGCAGCTAGCTGCAGATACAAGGTCACATGTTGCAGCTAGCTGCAGATACAAGGTCACATGTTGCAGCTAACTGCAGATACAAGGTCACATGTTGCAGCTAGCTGCAGATACAAGGTCACATGTTGCATATAGCTGCAGATACAAGGTCACATGTTGCATATAGCTGCAGATACAAGGTCACATGTTGCATATAGCTGCAGATACAAGGTCACATGTTGCATATAGCTGCAGATACAAGGTCACATGTTGCATATAGCTGCAGATACAAGGTCACATGTTGCAGCTAGCTGCAGATACAAGGTCACATGTTGCAGCTAGCTGCAGATACAAGGTCACATGTTGCATATAACTGCAGATACATCACATGATGCAGCTAGCTGCAGATACAAGGTCACATGTTGCAGCTAGCTGCAGATACAAGGTCACATTTTGCAGCTAGCAAGGTCACATGTTGCAGCTAGCTGCAGATACAAGGTCACATGTTGCAGCTAGCTGCAGATACAAGGTCACATGTTGCAGCTAGCTGCAGATACAAGGTCACATGTTGCATATAGCTGCAGATACAAGGTCACATGTTGCATATAGCTGCAGATACAAGGTCACATGTTGCATATAGCTGCAGATACAAGGTGACATGTTGCAGCTAGCTGGAGATACAAGGTCACATGTTGCAGCTAGCTGCAGATACAAGGTCACATGTTGCAGTTAGCTGCAGATACAAGGTCACATGTTGCAGCTAGCTACAGATACAAGGTCACATGTTGCATATAGCTGCAGATACAAGGTCACATGTTGCAGCTAGCTGCAGATGCAAGGTCACATGTTGCAGCTGCCTGCAGATACAAGGTCACATGTTGCAGCTAGCTGCAGATACAAGGTCACATGTTGCAGCTGCCTGCAGATACAAGGTCACATGTTGCAGCTAGCTGCAGATACAAGGTCACATGTTGCAGCTAGCTACAGATACAAGGTCACATGTTGCAGCTAGCTGCAGATACAAGGTCACATGTTGCAGCTAGCTACAGATACAAGGTCACATGTTGCAGCTAGATGCAGATACAAGGTCACATGTTGCATATAGCTGCACACATGTTGCATATAGCTGCAGATACAAGGTCACATGTTGCAGCTAGCTGAAGATACAAGGTTACAAGTTGCAGCTAGCTGCAGATACAAGGTAACATGTTGCATATAGCTGCAGATACAAGGTCACATGTTGCAGCTAGCTGCAGATACAAGGTCACATGTTGCAGCTAGATGCAGATACAAAGTCACATGTTGCATATAGATGCAGATACAAGGTCGCATGTTGCAGCTAGCTGCAGATACAAGGTCGCATGTTGCAGCTAGTGCAGATACACAGTCACATATTGCAGCTAGATGCAGATACAAGGTCACATGTTGCATATAGCTGCAGATACAAGGTCACATGTTGCAGCTAGCTGCAGATACAAGGTTACAAGTTGCAGCTAGCTGCAGATACAAGGTAACATGTTGCATATAGCTGCAGATACAAGGTCACATGTTGCAGCTAGCTGCAGATACAAGGTCACATGTTGCAGCTAGATGCAGATACAAAGTCACATGTTGCATATAGCTGCAGATACAAGGTCGCATGTTGCAGCTAGCTGCAGATACAAGGTCGCATGTTGAAGCTAGTGCAGATACAAGGTCACATGTTGCAGCTAGTGCAGATACAAGGTCGCATGTTGCAGCTAGTGCAGATACAAGGTCACATGTTGCAGCTAGATGCAGATACAAAGTCACATGTTGCATATAGCTGCAGATACAAGGTCGCATGTTGCAGCTAGCTGCAGATACAAGGTCGCATGTTGCAGCTAGTGCAGATACAAGGTCACATGTTGCAGCTAGTGCAGATACAAGGTCGCATGTTGCAGCTAGTGCAGATACAAAGTCACATGTTGCATATAGCTGCAGATACAAGGTCGCATGTTGCAGCTAGCTGCAGATACAAGGTCGCATGTTGCAGCTAGTGCAGATACAAGGTCACATGTTGCAGCTAGTGCAGATACAAGGTCGCATGTTGCAGCTAGTGCAGATACAAGGTCACATGTTGCATATAGCTGCAGATACAAGGTCACATGTTGCAGCTAGTGCAGGTACAAGGTCGCATGCTCTACTTCTGGCTCTGCCCAGCGATTCAGATTAGCCACTGCGACTTATATGCCAGCAAAATGAACACATTAATTTTGGTAAATGCAAGTCACGTCCATGAGATGGAGAGGAAGACTTGAAGCTGACTGCGACTTCTACTCTGGCATTAGAGTGGAGTCTGTGCATGCACGTCTGAATATGGGAACGACTTTTATCATCTAGTCCTCTAGCGCACACGCACACATACACACACACACACACATTCTTAATTTGGAACATTGTTGATATGCATCTGTCCCCACTCTTGTATTGAGGAGGCACCATATATGGGCATTATCCTAGGTTATGATAGTGACACCATATATAGGCATTATTCTAGGTTATGATAGTGACACCATATTTTGGCATTATAGTGACACCATATATAGGCGTTACTCCAAGTTATGCTAGTGACGCTATATGTATATGGTCATTTACTCAGGGTTATGGCAGAGATGCTATTCCCAGTTTATGTTAGCGACACCATATATGGTCACTTCTACGGAATTTCAAAGCGGACCACGCAAACACACACACAAACATGCATTCTTTAAAAATAGCAGGTGAAATTGTATAAATGATAAGTACGCACTTACCGGGGGTAATTCCACCGATGTCTGAGTGGTGGCCTCTGCTGGCAACAAAGAAAACCGGCCGGTCAATTTCGGGATAGAAAACCTGCAGAAGTCAATTCATATTTACCCCTGAGGACGGATATGCTTGAACCTCCACACACCCCAGCAACCACTCCCCACCCCAAAAATGTCTTCCCACGGTTCATACGTACAGGAGTGATGACAGTAAGGTCCGGTAAATGGCTGCCTCCTGCCGCAGGATGGTTGCTGAGGATGACATCGCCTTCTCTCAGCTGATCTTCAAGGTTACGTAACTAGAGGGAAAGTGAAGTGATAGTTTGAAAGTGAATCATCCCATTATACTCGAGTTCTCCACCTTAAAAGCCTGGTTGTTAAGCAGGTATCCATATAGAGTACTTATTTTGTTGCTGTTGTTAAGCGCCTGGTCAGTCATGACTGTGTCTCCTCCTACTTGAGAGTCAGCATGACTGTGTCTCCTCCTACTTGAGAGTCAGTCATGACTGTGTCTCCTCCTACTTGAGAGTCAGTCATGACTGTGTCTCCTCCTGCTTGAGAGTCAGTCATGACTATGTCTCCTCCTGCTTGAGAGTCAGTTATGACTATGTCTCCTCCTGCTTGAGAGTCAGTCATAACTATGTCTCCTCCTGCTTGAGAGTCAGTTATGACTATGTCTCCTCCTGCTTGAGAGTCAGTTATGACTATGTCTCTTCCTGCTTGAGAGTCAGTCATGACTGTGTCTCCTCCTGCTTGAGAGTCAGTCATGACTATGTCTCCTCCTGCTTGAGAGTCAGTCATAACTATGTCTCCTCCTGCTTGAGAGTCAGTCCATGACTATGTCTCCTCCTGCTTGAGAGTCAGTCATGACTATGTCTCCGCCTGCTTGAGGGTCAGTCTCATGACTATGTCTCTTCCAGCTTGAGAGTCAGTCATGACTGTGTCTCCTCCTGCTTGAGAGTCAGTCATGAGACTATGTCTCCTCCTGCTTGAGAGTCAGTCATGACTATGTCTCCTCCTGCTTGAGAGTCAGTCATGACTGTGTCTCCTCCTGCTTGAGAGTCAGTCATGACTATGTCTCCTCCTGCTTGAGAGTCAGTCATGACTGTGTCTCCTCCTGCTTGAGGGTAAGTCATGACTATGTCTCCTCCTGCTTGAGAGTCAGTCATGACTATGTCTCCTCCTGCTTGAGAGTCAGTCATGACTGTGTCTCCTCCTGCTTGAGAGTCAGTCTTGAGAGTCAGTCATGACTGTGTCTCCTCCTGCTTGAGAGTGAGTCATGACTGTGTCTCCTCCTGCTTGAGAGTCAGTCATGACTATGTCTCCTCCTGCTTGAGAGTCAGTCATGACTATGTCTCCTCCTGCTTGAGAGTCAGTCATGACTATGTCTCCTCCTGCTTGAGAGTCAGTCATGACTATGCCTCCTCCTGCTTGAGGGTCAGTCATGACTATGTCTCCTCCTGCTTGAGTCAGTCATGACTGTGTCTCCTCCTGCTTGAGAGTCAGTCATGACTATGTCTCCTCCTGCTTGAGAGTCAGTCATGACTATGTCTCATCCTGCTTGAGAGTCAGTTATGACTATGTCTCCTCCTGCTTGAGAGTCAGTCATGACTATGTCTCCTCCTGCTTGAGAGTCAGTCATGACTATGTCTCCTCCTGCTTGAGAGTCAGTCATGACTGTGTCTCCTCCTGCTTGAGAGTCAGTCATGACTATGTCTCCTCCTGCTTGAGAGTCAGTCATGACTATGTCTCCTCCTGCTTGAGAGTCAGCCATGACTATGTCTCCTCCTGCTTGAGAGTCAGTCATGACTGTGTCTCCTCCTGCTTGAGGGTCAGTCATGACTATGTCTCCTCCTGCTTGAGAGTCAGTCATGCCTATGTCTCCTCCTGCTTGAGAGTCAGTTATGACTGTGTCTCCTCCTGCTTGAGAGTCAGTCATGACTGTGTCCCCTCCTGCTTGAGAGTCAGTCATGACTGTGTCTCCTCCTGCTTGAGAGTCAGTCATGACTATGTCTCCTCCTGCTTGAGAGTCAGTCATGACTATGTCTCCTCCTGCTTGAGAGTCAGTCATGACTATGTCTCCTCCTGCTTGAGAGTCAGTTATGACTATGTCTCCTCCTGCTTGAGAGTCAGTCATGACTATGTCTCCTCCTGCTTGAGAGTCAGCCATGACTATGTCTCCTCCTGCTTGAGTCAGTCATGACTATGCCTCCTCCTGCTTGAGAGTCTATGACTAGGTCTCCTGCTTGAGAGTCAGTCATGACTATGTCTCCTCCTGCTTGAGTCAGTCATGACTGTGTCTCCTCTTGCTTGAGAGTCAGGCATGACTATGACTCCTGCTTGAGTGTCAGTCATGACTATGTCTCCTCCTGCTTGAGAGTCAGTCATGACTATGTCTCCTCCTGCTTGAGAGTCAGTCGTCATGACTATGTCTCCTCCTGCTTGAGAGTCAGTCATGACTGTGTCTCCTCCTGCTTGAGAGTCAGTCATGACTATGTCTCCTACTGCTTGAGAGTCAGTCATGACTATGTCTCCTCCTGCTTGAGAGTCAGTCATGACTGTGTCTCCTCCTGCTTGAGGGTCAGTCATGACTTTGTCTCCTCCTGCTTGAGAGTCAGTCATGACTATGTCTCCTCCTGCTTGAGGGTCAGTCATGACTGTGTCTCCTCCTGCTTGAGAGTCTATGACAATGTCTCGTACTAGAGAGTCAGTTTTTCTTCCACTTCTAGTGTCCAGGCAGATTTAAGTATGATCTCCTCATACAACACTCTCCAGGTGGAACTAGTGTAAAGGTCTACCATTCCTTCCAACTAGAATTGTACTTTGACCCAGTGGTTCACACCTAATAGGAAACTAACTACGCCTGCAAACAGGTATCACTTATAAAGCAGTTGCTTGGTGTCCAGCGGCCATTGTCTCGCTGACTGATGTTATAACTACCTGCCTAACAGCCAGCACTTAGAGCATAACCATCTCTACAATCAACAGGACGCCATGGTCTACAAATAGTGATAGCCTTCTCTTCCCTACCCTTCTTCCTTTCTGAAACTCCTTGAAACTTCTGCATTGTACATCACACTATGTTATGAAGCATAGTTACATGTGTATAATTCAAGGCTGAAATTATCCACAATCTCTCTCCCCCCCCCCCCCCCTCCCCACACACACACACACACCCACACCAACCCTCTCCTCTCCCTCCCTCCTAGGGAAACAAGGGTGATCCCCTAGTTCTACACCACACACACACACATCACCATCACACACACATGCATCACCATCACACACACACATATCACCATCACACACACATGCATCACCATCACACACACACATGCATCACCATCACACACACACACACATGCATCACCATCACACACACACACGCATCACCATCACACACATACATGCATCACACACACACACATGCGTCACCATCACACACACACACACACATGCATCACAATTACACACACACACATACATCACCATCACACACACACACGCCATCACAATCACACACACACACGCATCACAATCACACACACACACACATGTATGCATCATAATCACACACACACACACATGCGTCACCATCACACACACACACACATGCATCACCATCACACACACACACATGCATCACAATCACACACACACACACATGCATCACCATCACACACACAAACACATGCATCACACACACACACACCTCGCCGACTGCTTTTAGAACCAAATATAACCTTATGTGAACCAATACTATACAATTTTAAAAGTGATAAACTACATGTACGCATCACATATTATATCTTGACAGAGAGCCCTCAAATAGACTGTGCCCATTTACCACCTCAAAATGAAATACTGCCCACCCTCAATCTGATCCCGCATGCCCTCCTATACGGCTTTCCGATGCACACATTCATATTGAAACCAACGGCGATAACTTGAAAACTCATACCATAATAATATGATGTGTTGTAGTACGACTCTTTAAGAAGAATGGCCGAGGGAGAGTTGACATGAGAGCAGTCGATGAAGTTATCATCAATACCTTTTATCATTGTGGTTTGTCTGCAAAGGCAGATCATACATAGCTCTGAAGGACAATCTGCATCCCCCTCCACTCTCAGCAGGTAGTGGCCAGTGCAGCAAGCATCAATAACCAGTAAGACAGCAAACTACACAATACGAGCAGCGAGGTCAGAAGTGGCGTACTCAAGTTTTAGCGCCTAATGAAAAAAGTTGTTGTGTGCAGTAGGGCTTCCTCTAGCCACTGGTGCTAATTTCATCTCTCTAGCACTCCGGTATTTAATGCAGAGAAATCAGGCCTCAGGTACCTCCACTTTAGCTCCAGTAACTTGGCTCTAGTTATATAGGTCTATGAAAAATGCTTTTATTGTCAAAAGAGAGCACACAGAGAGACCTATCTTTTGAGGCTATATATCAAGTCCATACCATGAAGTGTGCAGAATCTATGGAGCTATAAAGTGATAACCACACCTTTTTAACGCTTACTAATACTTTACGGTTTTGTCCCCTCTTAAAGGTAAAGGGTCATTACCTGCCACTGTACTGCTTCTTGCATGGCCCCTAAGTGGACAGGAATGTGGGGGGCATTGGCCACCAGTCCCCCGTCAGGTCCAAACATAGCACAAGAGAAATCAAGACGTTCCTAAAAAATAAAGTGGAAACATTTGCACAGTGAAAATAGAAGGGAGAAAAATAGGAGCCGATATTTCAAAATGGTTGCCATGGTACTTAGACCCAACTGGTTGTATGCTTCCTTAGGTGCTCAGGGGGGTTGTGGTCTAGAGGTCAATCCAATTGTCATTTTTATGTTGAAGAAGAAAATGATATGCTGTAACAGTATGTGTGGTCTGGGATGCCCTGAAGCATCATTCTTTGTGAATGTGTGACCTCTGTGGTGTTGTGGTGTTGTTTGTGTGTTGGTTGTTGATTGTTGTTGTTTTGGGGGGAAGGATCATTTTCTGGAGAGGAGGTCTGTGGAATTCATCTAATTCTTGAAGGGGTTGTATGGCCCTAAAAAAAGGCCATTGGAAGTGGAGATATTTGCTTTCTATCAAAACCTTGATACAGGAGGGAAAAAAGGGGGAAAACCCAAGTAATTTACACATGATGTCATCGGCATGATGTCATCGGCTAATAATCGTTACTAATGGAGAAGGCAGAAGCGAGTTGATGGAAAAGATTGCTTCTATAATATTTGTAGTCAATAGAAAATAAGTGGAACAGTGTAACCAGATGAATGGAATAGACCCTGCAGAATGGAATAGATCCAGCAGAATGGAACACAACCAGAAGAATGGAATAGAACCAGCAGAATGGAATAGAATCAGATGGAATGAAATAGAACTGGCAGAATGGAATAGAACCAGACACAGAGAACAATTATGGGCAAATATATTGTAGCACTAGTGTGTAAGTTCTAACTTAATCCTTTACCTATTTGAGCAGTGAGTATATTGCATACAAACGATAGAATAATGTCATCCATTTTTCATACCAGCTTTGAGGAATATGTCTACATTAAGAGGACCCATTATTGATGTTGACTCACCTTAATGTTGGTAGAAATGGAGGTTCTTTGTAGCACCCTGATAGTATTAATAATAATAATAATAATAATAATAATAATAATAATAATAATAATAATAATAATAATAATAACAATAATAATAGTAGTAGTAATAGTAATGGTACATGTAATAGTAATAATAATGATAATAATGATAATAATGATAATAATGATAATAATAATAATAATAATAATAATAATAATAATAATAATAATAATAATAATACTAATAATAATAATAATAATAATAATAATAATAATAATAATAATAATAATAATAATAATAATAATAATAATAATAATAATAATAATAATAATAATAATAATAATAATAATAATAATAATAATAATAATAATAATAATAATAATAATAATAATAATAATAATAATAATAATA
This sequence comes from Cladorhizidae sp. MBARI D1340-BT2, assembly GCA_028752905.1. NCBI lineage: Eukaryota > Metazoa > Porifera > Demospongiae > Poecilosclerida > Cladorhizidae > Cladorhizidae sp. MBARI D1340-BT2. The sequence continues at coordinate 16,197,225 of JAQNBH010000003.1, read as the reverse complement.
ATAATAATAATAATAATAATAATAATAATAATAATAATAATAATATAACCGCAATGGTAATAATATATATTAATAAATATGCTTGCAAGTAAAACAATAGTACACCAATTAGCCCTCGAATAGAAAATGTGCAGCGAGCGACTCACAAAACCAAACACGCACATTCTAATCAAACTCTAATCAAATAAATATGGTACAGGATTGGTGTTTCATGCCAACCTTCAACTTCATACGTCATACCCCAGCAGATATATCCACCAAACCTATCGTATAATTTGTTGATAAGCCGGTATCTATTTATGCCTCGTTAAGGGCCATAGAGTCCTGCAGGTGTGATATTTTATAGTTGTTAGCCAATCCGAACCCAATTAGACTCTTTTCTTCTTCTTTTTCACTGGTGGCAGTGGGGAAAAGTTAAAATTGCACTCTAATAAGTGCATGCAAATCACTTGATATAGTAATCAATATGCGATGCTTAGCATCTCTGATGAAGGCTAGGACATCAAGCCGATTGTTCTTGTTCATTTTTTTCTCAGCCTGTTGTGAAACCAGGAAAAGGGTGTGGTAGGGGGCAGGAGGGGGGGGGGGGATGTCGAATAGGGTACAGTCTTTCATGTCATCAATTTAGGAGTGTTCCAGCAGGTGCTGGTACAAGTTCTTTGCAGCAGAACTTCACCCAGTACTAGTTCCTGCAGAACTAAACACTAGAAAGGGGAACCTCATCCAGCCCTAGCTCCAGCGAGCTTCTGCCTTCAGAGATAGATGCTAACACCAGCAGAGCCTCACCTAGCACCAGTTCCTGCGAAGTCCTGTCTCCAGAGCTGGATGTTCTAACGCCAGCAAGGGAGCCTCACCCAGCTATTAGTTCCTGCGAAATCCTGTCTCCAGAGCTAGATGTTCTAACACCAGCAAGGGGAGCCTCACCCAGCACCAGTCTCCCTGGGAATTTATGCAGTGCACTCGATCTCAATGGCAGCCAATGCTACTAGAAATTGTCTACAATCAGTTCTTGGCTCAAGTGAGGATGTTGTAAAATGAGTGCTAGCCACAGAGAAGGAAACACGCACTTGGCTGCCACTAGCCACAGAGAATGAAACACTCACTTGGCTGCCACTAGCCACAGAGAATGAAACACTCAATTGGCTGCCACTAGCCACAGAGAATGAAACACTCACTTGGCTGCCATTAGCCACAGAGAATGAAACACTCACTTGGCTGCCACTAGCCACAGAGAATGAAACACTCAATTGGCTGCCACTAGCCACAGAGAATGAAACACTCACTTGGCTGCCATTAGCCACAGAGAATGAAACACTCACTTGGCTGCCACTAGCCACAGAGAATGAAACACTCAATTGGCTGCCACTAGCCACAGAGAATGAAACACTCACTTGGCTGCCATTAGCCACAGAGAATGAAACACTCACTTGGCTGCCACTAGCCACAGAGAATGAAACACTCAATTGGCTGCCACTAGCCACAGAGAATGAAACACTCAATTGGCTGCCACTAGCCACAGAGAATGAAACACTCACTTGGCTGCCACTAGCCACAGAGAACGAAACACTCACTTGGATGCCATTAGCCACAGAGAATGAAACACTCACTTGGCTGCCACTAGCCACAGAGAACGAAACACTCACTTGGCTGCCATTAGCCACAGAGGATGAAACACTCACTTGGCTGCCACTAGCCACAGAGAATGAAACACTCACTTGGCTGCCATTAGCCACAGAGAATGAAACACTCACTTGGCTGCCACTAGCCACAGAGAATGAAACACTCAATTGGCTGCCACTAGCCACAGAGAATGAAACACTCACTTGGCTGCCATTAGCCACAGAGAATGAAACACTCACTTGGCTGCCACTAGCCACAGAGAATGAAACACTCAATTGGCTGCCACTAGCCACAGAGAATGAAACACTCACTTGGCTGCCATTAGCCACAGAGAATGAAACACTCACTTGGCTGCCACTAGCCACAGAGAATGAAACACTCAATTGGCTGCCACTAGCCACAGAGAATGAAACACTCACTTGGCTGCCATTAGCCACAGAGAATGAAACACTCACTTGGCTGCCACTAGCCACAGAGAATGAAACACTCAATTGGCTGCCACTAGCCACAGAGAATGGAACACTCAATTGGCTGCCACTAGCCACAGAGAATGAAACACTCACTTGGCTGCCACTAGCCACAGAGAACGAAACACTCACTTGGATGCCATTAGCCACAGAGAATGAAACACTCACTTGGCTGCCACTAGCCACAGAGAATGAAACACTCAATTGGCTGCCACTAGCCACAGAGAATGAAACACTCACTTGGCTGCCATTAGCCACAGAGAATGACACTCACTTGGCTGCCACTAGCCACAGAGAATGAAATACTCAATTGGCTGCCACTAGCCACAGAGAATGAAACACTCACTTGGCTGCCATTAGCCACAGAGAATGAAACACTCACTTGGCTGCCACTAGCCACAGAGAACGAAACACTCACTTGGATGCCATTAGCCACAGAGAATGAAACACTCACTTGGCTGCCACTAGCCACAGAGAATGAAACACTCAATTGGCTGCCACTAGCCACAGAGAATGAAACACTCACTTGGCTGCCATTAGCCACAGAGAATGAAACACTCACTTGGCTGCCACTAGCCACAGAGAATGAAACACTCAATTGGCTGCCACTAGCCACAGAGAATGAAACACTCACTTGGCTGCCATTAGCCACAGAGAATGAAACACTCACTTGGCTGCCACTAGCCACAGAGAATGAAACACTCACTTGGCCACAGAGAAAACACGCACTTGGCTGCCATTGAGATTGTGAGTACACTGCACTAGGTTCATCGTTAATTACAGGAGGGAATCCCTGGGAAACGAGCACTAGGTAATGCTATCCTTGCTGGCGATGAACATTTGGCTCCTACACACCCACCCATCCCAGATGCAGCTGCAAAGAATGTGTTCTCCTATGGTTACGGCAAGCAACTCAATACCATGACATACTAAAGACCACACCCCAATCAGAAACACTCTACCCTGGATACACAACGGATATAAAATAATAATAAAATAAAATAAAATAAAAATTAATTTAAAAAATAATAATAATAATTAAAATACAATGTTCTCCACGCTCCGCCCTGCAATGTTGCCATCACTTCTAGCTAGCCTGGTTTGGTATATACACTCAGCAAAGATCTGTACGTGTAAGAAATTGATTAGATCTATGAATGGCAAGAGCTCTGCTAGTGGCAGATTGCTATGTATCAATCAACTTTCTTGCTCACTGATGCTATAAGCTCCCAGGCTTTTAAACAAGCTTATCTTATAATACCTACACAAGTGTCAACAAGCTACAGAGTTACGCCTTTAAATTTTAATATATACTAATTTTGTATTGAGTTGCTATCTTATATGCTAGCATCTAGTTATTATTTTTTGTACACTAAGAGGAAACACGAAATTCAAGGTTTGTCTTCGTCTTCTCTTTCTTCAAACTTGTTTCAGACCTTACACAACAACAAAACAACAACAACAACAGCAACAACAACAACAACAACAGCTGACCTTCCCATTTGCTCGGCAATACTCATGAAGCGGTGCGAAAATATCGACAGCTGGATAGTATCCAGTTCAGTTCCTATCTTCTGGGACGTTGCTTTCCCAACTTGGATCTGGATGTCTCCATACTTGGTAAGGGTTGCCACACATCCAGGCTCAACAAGAATGGTGCTGCGTGGGCAGGAATACAACAGCATTGTAATGGGATACATTTCCTGTATGTGCATGCATCCAGGGGTCACCTTGCCTACGCATCATGTACCCTAATAGCGATGTGCAGGAATGACTTCCAGTATATTCCACATTTACAAAATGAAAATCCCAAATATTAGACCCCCTTCTTGAAAACATCCCCTGTATATGCGTGTGCATGCATGCGTGTTTGTGTGTGTGTTTGTGTATGAGTGTTTGTGTGGGACTTTCAATTCATTTGTGTGTGTGTGTGTGTGCATGTGTGTGTGTGTGTGTGTGCATGTGTGTGTGTGTGTGTGCATGTACTGTGTGGGTGTGTGTATCTTTGTGCTTTGACAGAGCTTTTAAAAAATGGTTGGCAGCTCAAGTACGAAAGAAAACATTAGATGCCAGCTGAAAATAACTGCACAAGTGCCAGTAGGTTCTAAAACATCATGCTCAAAGGCATAGTCATATTGAACGAAAGCGAAGTCAGCACTTCTTGAATAGTGTCATAGAAACACCACTTGCAGGCAAACCAAGCCGGTGTGAAGGGAAAACAATTGTAAGGTCAAAGGGTGCCAATGCACCTATAACATTGATTATCGCCTTTTTTTTTACCGCATAATCACATACCCTTGAGTGTGGCCATCTTTTATCATCTTCATACCCTCGAGTGTGGCCATCTTCATAACCTCGGGTGTGGCCATCTTTATTTACCATCTTCATTCGAGTGTGGCCATCTTTATTTATCATCTTCATACCCTCGAGTGTGGCCATCTTTATTTATCATCTTCATACCCTCGAGTGTGGCCATCTTTATTTACCATCATACCTTCACCATCATACCCTCGAGTGTGGCCATCTTTATTTACCATCTTCATACCCTCGAGTGTGGCCATCTTTATCATACCCTCGAGTGTGGCCATCTTTATTTACCATCATACCCTCGAGTGTGGCCATCTTTATTTACCATCTTCATACCCTCGAGTGTGGCCATCTTTATTTACCATATTCATACCCTTGAGCATGGCCATCTTTATTTACCATCTTCATACCCTCGAGTGTGGCCATCTTCATACCCTCGGGTGTGGCCATCTTTATTTGCCATCTTAATTCGAGTGTGGCCATCTTTATTTATCATCTTCATACCCTCGAGTGTGGCCATCTTTATTTATCATCTTCATACCCTCGAGTGTGGCCATCTTTATTTACCATCTTCATACCCTCGAGTGTGACCATCTTCATACCCTCGAGTGTGGCCATCTTTATCATACCCTCGAGTGTGGCCATCTTTATCATACCGTCGAGTGTGGCCATCTTTATTTACCATCATACCCTCGAGTGTGGCCATCTTTATTTACCATCTTCATACCCTCGAGTGTGGCCATCTTTATTTACCATCTTCATACCCTTTAGCATGGCCATCTTTATTTACCATCTTCATACCCTCGAGTGTAGCCATCTTTATTTACCATCTTAATACCCTCAAGTGGCCATCTTTATTTACCATCATACCCTCGAGTGTGGCCATCTTTATTTACCATCTTCATACTCTCGAGTGTTGCCATCTTTATTTACCATCTTCATACCCTTGCACGTGGCCATCTTTTATCATCTTCATACCCTCGAGTGTGGCCATCTTCATACCCTCGGGTGTGGCCATCTTTATTTACCATCATACCATCGAGTGTAGCCATCTTTATTTACCATCTTCATACCCTCGAGTGTGGGCATCTTTACTTAACACCTTCATACCTTCGAGTGGCGATCTTTATTTACCATCTTCATACCGTTGAGTGGCCATCTTTATTTACCATTTCATACCCTCGAGAGTTGCCATTTTTATTTACCATCTGCCTACCCTTGAGTGTGGCCATCTTTATTTACCACCTTCATACCCTTGCACGTGGCCATCTTTTATCATATTCATACCCTCGAGTGTGGCCATCTTCATACCCTCGGGTGTGGCCATCTTTATTTACCATCATACCATCGAGTGTAGCCATCTTTATTTACCATCTTCATACCCTCGAGTGGCCATCTTTATTTACCATCTTCATACCGTTGAGTGGCCATCTTTATTTACCATTTCATACCCTCGAGTGTTGCCATTTTTATTTACCATCTTCATACCCTTGAGTGTGGCCATCTTTATTCACCACCTTCATACCCTTGCACGGGGCCATCTTTTATCATCTTCATACCCTCGAGTGTGGCCATCTTCATACCCTCGGGTGTGTGTTGGGGATCACCCACCTGGGCAAGCCCCAACTACAAGTCCCGACATGAAGAATGATAGATAAGAGGCCTGCACAGGCAAACCTTGAACATGATAGAACATGAACTCATATAATGTGATGAATGTAATGTATGCATAAGTAGTGACATGAGGTAAAGGGGCGACGTGGGTCTAAAAGGAGAGCACCATCACCCCACCTCATGTCAGGCTGGGGATTGTGAAATAGTTTTTGTGAAGTTTATTAATCCTGTAGTTGTTGTAGTATGGAGACATTGTAGATCACAGAGGTTAATCTACAACAGTGTGGCCATCTTTATTTACCATCATACCCTCGAGTGTGGCCATCTTTATTTACCACCTTCATACCCTTGCACGTGGCCATCTTCATACCCTCGAGTGTAGCCATCTTCATACCCTCGGGTGTGGCCATCTTTATTTAACATCATACCCTCGAGTGTGGCCATCTTTATTTACCATCTTCATACCCTCAAGTGTGGCAGACGTTCCAACCCTTCCGATTTTTTCGGGAGTCTCCCGAATTTGGACCCAATCTCCCGATCTCCCGATTTTCATAAAATTCTCCCGATTTTTAAAAATCCAGCTGCTAAATCCAGACTAGCAGCTAACACAAATCCACAGACTATCACAAATCCTACAGACTGTTGTTCTTTCCTTCCACAACCACCGCGACCGTGGCAGTAAGTTGTAAGCAGACTTATGCCGAGTTGATCTGTTCCGTTATATAAATATACATTATTACATTGATACGGGGAAATATCACGATTCTGTGGCTAGTATTTCCACGAGTGCCGCAGGCACGAGTGAAAATACCGGCCAATCAGACGAGTGATATTTCACCGTATCAATTTAATAATGTATTTATCATGGGACTGAGGATGCGCAAACCTTTACTGAGCATGCGCATAGGGGGACGTAATAACAAGTACGCGATATTGTAAAATATCACAGTAGTTCTATTTGTACTATTCTCTATGAGTGGAGTAGATAGGTACATGATAAATATACATTATTACATTGATACGGGGAAATATCACGAGTCTATGGCTAGTATTTCCACGAGTGCCGCATCATCGTCATTGTCAACATTAACATAAGGAAACGAGCACACTGTTTGTAGACCACAACCAGTTAGATGACCCTTTACCATCTAGAATCACAAACACTCATCATTTTAAAAGAAGTACAATATTTGTGTACATGATGTTGTGTGGTAAAGGGTCGTCTATCTCCGCGGTTTACGTGGGCGCGTACTCGTTTCCTTTCTTTTCAGGCCAGCTGATCCAATATGTTGTCTCTTTCTAAATAGAAAACCTTTGGTCTTGTTTCGTTTGAGTTTATTTAGAAGTATATAGGGTACGTCTTAAATTGGATTTAAAAAAGAAACACCTCTGGTCTTGTTTCATTTGAGTTTATTCAGAAGTATATAGCCTTAGGATATGACTTAATTAAATTGAACTTTTTGGCAGGCAATAAACTCTCAGTACAGATACAATGACTTTCTTGATAATCAATTTGAATTTACGCACTCATCATTTCGGCAAGATGCTCTAGCCTTTATTATCCCTGATGAAGGCTGGAGCATCTTGCCGAAACATTGAGGGGGCAAATTTTAATTGATTATCGAGAATTTTAAGAATTTTACTTACCTGTTCTTATCCACAATGATGGCAGGGCCTTCCATAGAGTGCCCACTCAGCAAATCCTTAAACAGGTACACCTTCGTCGGCAGGAAACGGACATCAAAATAACAGTCCATGATCTGTTTTAGGAGGGAAGTTGTTTTTTAATCATTAGCAGAGCCAGCTTCCAGGGTACATTGGTGCATACCTGGTAAATATTGGTTGTTAAGGAGCAATCAAAACAATTAACAATGAGCACAAGCAATAGCCATACAGACGTGATCAATTTCTTATAGGTACGGACTGCCGAGGATAAGTTCCGGGCTAGTTGGGAGGGATGGAGGATAGCTGAGCTGCTGCAGGAGCAAAGCCTGGAGAGTGTCGTACGTGAATGCCTCATCTAAAAACCTGTCCGGTTGCCGCCCAACAACGTGGGCTGATCTTCAAGTAGGAGGAGGCGTGAGGCAAGGTCACGATCAAGGCATTAAAATGGAGCTATTGCACGCTATCTCACACTGTTTGGCTGCATTGAAAGGAGCTGCTGCAGCCTCTCTCTGACCTTGCCAACTGTGCCGCTCCAAGTTGGTGATCGCAGAGATTCTGGTTGGCTCCTAGACTTGCAGCAATTTTTTCTCTATTACTTTCAGCTGCTGCTTAATCTCCATGAGCTTCCATCTCTGCAACAACAGAGAGCTGCACTCCACTTCTGCCTGCATGCTATGTTGGTGGGGCCCCACAAACTTTCTGCTGCCTGCATGTACTAAGGAAGTATCTAGTGTACTATGGGAAGTGTCTACTAGTATACTAAGGAAGTATCTAGTAAACTACATGACTGCACTATAGGAAGTGATGTAATGCGATCCTTATAACCCCACAAACTCTAGGCCCAATGTAAGCAATATAGTATGCGTGCAAAGTTTGTGGGGCCCCACCACAGAGCATGCACCTTAGTATACTAGACACTTCCCATAGTATACTAGATACTTCCTTAGTATACTAGACACTTCCCATAGTATACTAGATACTTCCTTAGTATACTAGACACTTCCCATAGTATACTAGATACTTCCTTAGTATACTAGACACTTCCCATAGTATACTATATACTTCCTTAGTATACTAGACACTTCCCGTAGTATCCTAGATACTTCCTTAGTATACTAGACACTTCCCATAGTATACTAGACACTTCCCATAGTATACTAGATACTTCCTTAGTATACTAGACACTTCCCGTAGTATCCTAGATACTTCCTTAGTATACTAGACACTTCCCATAGTATACTAGATACTTCCTTAGTATACTAGACACTTCCCATAGTATACTATATACTTCCTTAGTATACTAGACACTTCCCATAGTATACTAGCTACTTCCTTAGTATACTAGACACTTCCCGTAGTATCCTAGATACTTCCTTAGTATACTAGACACTTCCCATAGTATAATAGATACTTCCTTAGTATACTAGACACTTCCCATAGTATACTATATACTTCCTTAGTATACTAGACACTTCCCGTAGTATCCTAGAACTTCATTAGTATACTAGACACTTCCCATAGTATACTAGATATTAGTATACTAGACACTTCCCATAGTATACTAGATACTTCCTTAGTATACTAGACACGTCATGTAGTATACTAGATACTTCCTGCTCTAGATGCCCATGCCACAGCTCTTACAAAACCAAATAGAGGCTGGAACCAACAACAGTCAAGTAGGGGCTTAACAAAAAGTACTAAAGCTACCTGCTTAATTAGCAACCACACTGACCGAGTCCACCGTGGGATCTTCAGTAGCCTCAGGCACAATGGCTGGCTTATGGAAGCAAGCTTTGGCCGTTGCTCGCACTCGGATGTCATCTACGATTATGGGCCGTGATGGGATGGTGAAGCCAAACTCACGTTTGTACCTGTCGCAAACCAGTGACATTAAAAACATTACAACAATACATTATCACATTCTAAGACGTGAGGTTTGCTGACCTAGCAACACAAATAATACAGTGACAATCAGAGAATTCTCACAATAATTATAATATAATGATGATGATGATGATGATGATGATGATGATGATGATGATGATGATGATGATGATGATAATAAATAATGAATAAATAAATACATAAAAATAAATTGTTTACTTTCAGTTTCTTGTGCTACCATGACAACCTTACCACAGCAGTGTACATATAGAGAGGTTCATGTGTGATGTGTCCCTAGACACACATACCCATGATGCGCGAGATAAACTCACCTGCCTCCCTACTCCCCTTGGCTTAGTGACAACCAGACCTCGGCAGCCCGTCTCAAAAACACAGAGCTGGCGTCGGCTGCAGCTGCTTGGCCCATGCATGCTCAGCATGACAAAATGCATGTACATCAAGTAGGCGGAGCCATGATTGCCTATAATTAGAACTAACTAACTCTACAGGTCTAGCCTGTTCCAAAGCTAGATCCATGAGCGCACGGATTTGACAAGTTCGAAAAAATTTGCTGACTATCGCAACTGTAGTCACGGAGAGCCTCTTCTGGTCTTTGTCGTTGTTTCTGACAGCCGTCCGACTGATGAGAACTACAAAGGCACCTATGGTTACCAGTAGCTGCTTCGAATCCCTTCGCTCTCGATAAGAGAGGAACTCCCTCCCAGGAACTCCCTCCCAGTTGGATTCTTTGTAGTAAGCTTAGAAACAGTGCCATGCAGAGTTTATTGGATTATGCCGATTTTTATAGAAAACTGCGAAGAAGAACCATGATAAATTGTTTTAAAAAAAATTCCCCTCGAATATCACTGTCTTAACTGGAATGCTACAGGCATCTGTATAATTTCTAGCTAAATTTCTATATCCTGGGTGCTTCACCCGAATAGGTCGCATCCATTCATTCGTTGCTGAAACTACAGGTTGGTGAGTGCTTGGCCACTCAGTAGGACACATATTCCTGTCACATACAATGCATTCCCCAGTCGAGGGGGTGGGTTCATCTGAACCACGATGCATAGCAATGCTATGGACAATCCTGAAATCATCTAGGTTGACTAAAGTTCAAAAATGTTGAGCTAAGGTGGGGGGTGCATGAGCTAAGGTGGGGGGTGCATGAGCTAAGGTGGGGGGTGCATGAGCTAAGGTGGGGGGTGCATGAGCTAAGGTGGGGGTTGCATGAGCTAAGGTGGGGGGTGCACGAGCTAAGTGGGGGGTGCATGAGCTAAGGTGGGGGGTGCATGAGCTAAGGTGGGGGTGCATGAGCTAAGGTGGGGGTTGAATAAGCAAGGTGGGGGTGCATGAGCTAAGGTGGGGGGCGCATGAGCTAAGGTGGGGGGTGCATGAGCTAAGGTGGGGGGTGCATGAGCTAAGGTGGGGGGCGCATGAGCTAAGGTGGGGGGTGCATGAGCTAAGGTGGGGGGTGCATGAGCTAAGGTGGGGGGCGCATGAGCTAAGGTGGGGGGTGCATGAGCTAAGGTGGGGGGTGCATGAGCTAAGGTGTGCATAGCTAAGGTGGGGGGTGCCCGAGCTGGTGGGGGTGCTCGAGCTAAGGTGGGGGGGAGCTAAGGTGGGGGGTGCATGAGCTAAGGTGGGGGGGAGCTAAGGTGGGGGGTGCATGAGCTAAGGTGGGGGGAAGCTAAGGTGGGGGGTGCATGAGCTAAGGTGGGGGGTAGCTAAGGCGGGGGGTGCATGAGCTAAGGTGGGGAGTGAATGAGCTAAGTTGGGGGTGCATGAGCTAAGGTGGGGGGTTCTCAGCCAGTTTGTAGCATGTACTCTATGTATTTTCAAAGATTTGTTTCTCGAAGATGCTCTGGCCTTCATATCTAGACAACGCTGAACTATGAACCCCTCGCACACACGATTAGCGACCATTACCCAGTCCGTGGTTAGTTGCACTTAACATTGTTTTATGATGACAACTATTTTAATCGAGTTTCATTGATGAGCAAATGGGCCTCAAGCCTTATTATCTATGTTAAGTGCGACTCGCTGAAACGCCTAAGAACTGATTGCCTCGATCACAAAGCAAGAGACGGCCACGAAAGGAGGCTACCCCATCTAGAGAGCACCACTACGTGGACTTGAGATGCCGACATTCCAGTGCCCGATAGAGGACTGTGAGTATGCAACACCAGACGTCGAACCGGCGCTCGCAGCCACGATGCTAACGATCCACGCCACTATCCACGGTGGGCCAGCACAGGCGGCCAGGATCGAGAAGGTAAAGAGACCCGAAATTACGTCATCGGGCACAAACGAGAACTGGCAGTATTTTAGAACGAGATGGGATGACTACGTCAGGGCCACCAGAGTGCGAGGACCTGACCTCATCATGCAGCTGTTAGAATGTTGTGACGGGAAGCTGCGGAGGGACCTCACCAGGAATGCAGGGGGGACCCTAGCAGACAAAACGAAGGAGGAGGTCTTCGAGGCGATAAAGGGGCTAGCAGTGAGAGAGGAGAACGCCATGGTAGCACGAGTGGCCCTGCACAACATGCAGCAGGATCGTGACGAGCCCATCCGACTCAGGGGCCAAGCGGGGGTGTGCAAATACACGCTCTCTTGCCCAGGATGTAACCACGACATACACTACGCGGAGGCCATACTGAGAGATGTGCTGTGCAGAGGCCTAGCAGATAACGAAATCCAGATGGACCTGCTAGGTGACAATAACCAAGATATGACCCTGGAACAGGTCCTCAGGTTCGTAGAGGCGAAGGAAGCAGGGAAGAGGTCAGCTGCACGCCTACTGATACCCCAGGCCGCTGACCACATCGCTGGGAGCTCCTACAAGAGACAGAAGAAACCACAACCCAGGAATCAGCAAGGACCCGACCAAGACTCATGCACCTACTGTGGCACCAAGGGACACGGAAAGAACGCCCCAACCAGGACCACGAGGTCTGAGTGCCCAGCCTTCGGCACGCAGTGCAGCCATTGCGGCAGGGACCACCACTATGAGAGGGTATGTCGAACTAAGCACAATAAGAAGCCATCCGGCACCGAGCAGGAGAACGCTATCTTCGACACCATATGTGACCTCGCCTCCAAAACCGATGCCAAAGCCGACGCCCTGGACCACAACATCTACAACAAAACCGCACGGAGCTGGTCCAGGAGGCAGTCCAACAACCCTTCGTCAGGCCACCGATGTGCACCACCAGGGAGGACTACGATCATTTCGGATACTCACTGAAGACCGCACATGCCCAGACACCTGTCTACGCCATGGCCGACACCGGCTGTCAGAGCTGCCTGGCTGGGTCGAATATCGTGAAGAAACTAGGGTTATCACCCAAGGATCTAGTCCCGTGACACTGAAGATGCACGCTGCCAACAGCAACAACAACGCCATACTGGGAGCAGCCATCATCAGGATGTCAGGGAATGGCAAGTCCTCCAGACAGATTGTCTATGTCACCAAACCAATGTCACTGTTCATCAGCAGGGAAATGTGCATAGACCTCGGGATCATACTTGACTCCTTTCCCCTCCAACCCGCTGATACCCAGAGCACCAAGGCCAAGGACACAGCCAACCACACCAATGCCATCTCTGCCACGCCCACCCCACATCAGTGCCAATGCCCGAGAAGGACCACACCACCAACCCTGCCCTCCTGCCTACCATTTCCTGCCACAGACGCCTACAGGGAAAAACTACAGGACTACATCTTAGCACTTTATCGCTCCAGCATGTTCAACACGTGCGAGCACCAGACCTCATGGAGGGACCCCCCATGCGCTTGATGATAGACCCCTCAGCCACACCTACAGCACACCATTCGCCTATACCAGTCCCACTCCACTGGCAGGAAGACGTGAAATCCGGGCTCGACAGGGACGTGAGGTTGGGAGTCATTGAGCAGGTCCCTGTGGGCGACCCAGTAACCTGGTGTCACCACATAGTGATCTGTGCGAAGAAGAACGGTTCGCTCAGACGCACCATCGACTTCCAGCCACTGAATGCCCATGCCACAAGGGAGACCCACCACACGCAGTCACCATTCCACCAGGCCCGAAAGGAATGAAGAAGACGGTATTCGATGCGTGCAATGGCTACCATAGCGTGAACCTGCACCAGGAAGACAGGCACTATACCACCTTCATCACCCCATGGGGCCGATACCGCTACCGAACCGCACCCCAAGGATACATCGCCTCTGGAGATGGTTACACCAGGAGGTACGATGAAATCGTGTCATCCATCCCCAACATGACGAAATGTATAGATGACACCCTCCTATGGTCACGGACGATAGAAGAATGCTTTTTCCAGGCGTGCAGATGGCTAGACACATGTGGACACCACGGCATCATCCTCAATCCAGACAAATTCCACTTCGCCAAAGAGGACGTCGAATTCGCTGGCTTCGAGATTGGCAACAACACCGTGAAACCATGCAAAAAGTACGTGCAAGCCATCTCCGACTTCCCCACCCCGAGGAACCTCACCGATGTCCGCTCGTGGTTCGGCCTGATCAACCAGGTATCATTCGCGTTCAGCATGACCGACACTATGCTCCCATTTAGGAACCTCCTCAAACCAAGCAACACCTTCTCCTGGGACGACAACCTACAACAAGCCTTCGACAGGTCCAAGACAACCATCATTGCAGAGATCCACAATGGTGTCGAGATATTCGATAAGTCTAAACCCACATGCCTCACAACCGACTGGTCCAAAGACGGCATTGGATACCAGAAGCACTGTCGATGCCCACCGAACGACCTATTCTGCTGCAAGACGGGCTGGAAAATTACCCTGGTGGGAAGCCGCTTCACCCACGCAGCAGAATCACGATACACCCCAATCGAGGGCGAAGCACTAGCCGTGGCCGATGCATTGGACAAGGCCAGGCACTTCGTCCTCGGCTGCAGGGACCTGACAATTGGTGTGGACCACAGGCCCCTACTGAAAATCTTCGGGGAAAGATCATTTGACCACATATCCAACACAAGACTCCGAAACTTGAAGGGAAAAACCCTACGCTACAGGTTCAGGATGGCACACATCCCTGGAGTGAAAAACAGGGGACCCGACGCCCTCTCCAGATATCCCACCGGCAACCAAAAAACCCCGAAGATGACACTACACGACGACATTCAAGGCATCTCAGACTGGATCACCACACCTCCTATAACCATACCAATCCAACTGATGGCTGGCATCTCCTCAGAATACACACCCCTATCAGACCAGGAATCAGACCTGCAGGAGTCATTCACATCAGCCCTACACTCCACCAACATGGTGACATGGGAACAGGTACAGGTCGCCACCTCCTCGGACGACGACATGTTACTCCTCACCAATGCCATCGAGGACGGCTTCCTCGAATCAAGGCACCTGCTGCCACAACCAATCAGGGACTACCACCACATCAGACACCACCTCTCCTGCTGCGACGGAGTCGCCATCTACAAAGACAGGATCATCATACCACCAGCCCTCCGTCAATCATGCCTATCCGCCCTACATGCAGCCCACCAAGGCACCTCGGCCATGACCTCCAGGGCTGAAGCAGCAATCTTTTGGCCAGGAATTACAAAGGACATCCACGCCACCAGGGCAAACTGCGCTGATTGCAACAGGATGGCACCCTCACAGGCAACCCTACCCCCAACAGCCCTGACTCCAACAGAGTACCCATTCCAGTGTATCTGCGCGGATTTCTTCCACCACCAGGGCCACAACAACCTCGTCATAATAGACAGGTATTCTAATTGGCCGATTGTGGAAAGGGCCAGAGACGGCGCTATAGGCCTGACCAACATCCTCAGGCACACCTTCGCCACATATGGGATCCCGGACGAACTATCCTCGGACGGAGGCCCTGAATTCACAGCACACACCACAAGAACGTTCCTCCGGGACTGGGGCATACACCACAGACTCAGCTCGGTGGCATTCCCTCATAACTGCCGGGCTGAGGTGGGTGTCAAGACAGTCAAGAGGCTCGTTACAGGGAACTTAGGGAAAGACGGATCCCTCAACATCGACACATTCCAACAAGCCATGCTTCAGTATCGCAACTCGCCCGACCGTACGAAACAATCGCCAGCGATGTGCATCTTGGGGAGGCCCACCAAGGACCTGATCTCAATCATGCCAGGCAAGTACCGCCCACATAGGACATGGGAAGATTCACTCAACCTCAGAGAGGCTGCCCACAGACAACGCCATGCACTACATCAGGACAAGTGGAATGAACACACCAGAAACCTACAACCACTGAAAATAGGTGACAAAGTCATGGTCCAAAATCAGACGGGTAACCACCCACTCAAATGGGACAAGACAGGCTCCATCGTGGAAGTACGCCAATTCCACCAATACTTGATCAGTGGATGGATCAAGGAGGCAATCATTTCGCAATAGGAAATTCCTCAGGAGATACACACCCATTCACACCCCTACGGTGAGAAGGTCCATCCTAGAGGACATCGCCATAATACCACGACCGCCACTCCTCCGGCCAACCGACCCCCCTGGAATCCACAGCCCACCACCTGTCCCAACCACCCCCATTGCCCCCCAGCAAGACCACACACCCACCCTGGACAACTGGACGTCGCCGGACGCTCCACAGCACCCCACGCCACCAGCCAGGACCACACCCTTACCGCCACCCATGCCTCCGCAACTCACTACCCCAATCGAACCCCCCACCGATCCCACGAAGATCAACCAGGCTACGAAAGCCACCAGACCGGCTAGTCTATACTACTCAGTCTTGACCACTCCCATGGTTCCAAGACTTGGGTGGAGGTAGACAACACTGAACTATGAACCTCTCGCACACACGATTAGCGACCATTACCCAGTCTGTGGAACAAATTTTATGTCGATTATTGAGAAAGTCATTAATATCTACTCACAATAAACTCTCAGTTGACATAACAAAACATTAATTCTCAATAATCAACTTGTAATTGTATTCTCTCGACAATTCGACCGGATTTACTAGCCTTCATCAGACTAGATGCTCTAGCCTTCATCAGACTAGCCTTCATCAGACTAGATGCTCCAGCCTTCATCAGACTAGATGCTCTAGCCTTCATCAGACTAGATGCACCAGACTTCATCAGACTAGATGCTCTAGCCTTCATCAGACTAGATGCTCCAGCCTTCATCAGACTAGATGCTCTAGCCTTCATCAGACTAGATGCTCTAGCCTTCATCAGACTAGATGCTCCAGCCTTCATCAGACTAGATGCTCTAGCCTTCATCAGACTAGATGCTCCAGCCTTCATCAGACTAGATGCTCTAGCCTTCATCAGACTAGATGCTCTAGCCTTCATCAGACTAGATGCTCTAGCCTTCATCAGACTAGATGCTCTAGCCTTCATCAGACTAGATGCTCCAGTCTTCATCAGACTAGATGCTCTAGCCTTCATCAGACTAGATGCTCCAGCCTTCATCAGACTAGATGCTCTAGCCTTCATCAGACTAGATGCTCCAGCCTTCATCAGACTAGATGCTCTAGCCTTCATCAGACTAGATGCTCTAGCCTTCATCAGACTAGATGCTCTAGCCTTCATCAGACTAGATGCTCCAGCCTTCATCAGACTAGATGCTCCAGCCTTCATCAGACTAGATGCTCCAGCCTTCATCAGACTAGATGCTCCAGCCTTCATCAGACTAGATGCTCTAGCCTTCATCAGACTAGATGCTCCAACCTTCATCAGACTAGATGCTCTAGCCTTCATCAGACTAGATGCTCTAGCCTTCATCAGACTAGATGCTCCAGCCTTCATCAGACTAGATGCTCCAGCCTTCATCAGACTAGATGCTCTAGCCTTCATCAGACTAGATGCTCTAGCCTTCATCAGACTAGATGCTCCAACCTTCATCAGACTAGATGCTCTAGCCTTCATCAGACTAGATGCTCCAACCTTCATCAGACTAGATGCTTTAGCCTTCAGACTAGATGCTCTAGCCTTCATCAGACTAGATGCTCTAGCCCTTCATCAGACTAGACTTCATCAGACTAGATGCTCTAGCCTTCATCAGACTAGATGCTCTAGCCTTCATCAGACTAGATGCTCCAGCCTTCATCAGACTAGATGCTCCAGCCTTCATCAGACTAGATGCTCCAGCCTTCATCAGACTAGATACTCGAGCCTTCATCAGACTAGATGCTCTAGCCTTCATCAGACTAGATGCTCTAGCCTTCATCGGACCAGATGCTCTAGCCTTCATAACTGTGTACGTCAACAGAGAGTTTGTTGAGAGAAAGGTTTTGGCGCCAGCATTTCTGGAAGATGCTTAAACTTGCTTTTCAGTGAAGGCACCCTTGAAGTCTCCGTGCTCGCAAGTGGGCGTCTCGTCGAGGCTCTGAGGCTGGGGGGCTTGGTTGAGGATTAGCGGTGGCTCGGCTGAACACATGAGAGCACAGTCAGTTCCCTCGTAGCAAAGGTGGAGAAATGGAGTCGTGGATATATCATCTCTGTTGGGGGCAGAGGAGATGTGTATGCGTGATGCACACATTAACAGCAACAACCAAATCGACAAGGACAACAAGAACAACAACACAATAACAATAACAACAACAATAACAACATCTCCATCAACAGGAACAGAAACAGCAACAGCATCAACAGCAACAGCAGCAACAATAAAAGCAACAATATCAGCAACAGCATCAACAACAGCGGCAACAGAAAAGATATTAGTTCTAACCGTTTAAATCCTTGTGACTGCAGCTCCTGAATGCAGGAAGAGGTCAGAGTAGAAAGTCTTCTATCCAAGTAGGCAAAGGAGGCAGCTAAGAAGAGGATGAGGCCGAAAGAAAGATGGAGAACGTGAGGGAGGTGAGAAAGTGAGAGGGAAGAAAGAGAGGAGGGTGGAGGAGTTGGAGGGAGGGACGATTGTAAGTAGATGTATAATTTTGTCACATCCCATAATCGGGTTTCTCCTCACATTACCCGATCTTGATGAGATCTCAAGTATTATTTGCTATTTGCTCTACCCGTTGGCCTAGCTACTGCCCTGGCCCTAACCATAACTGAAGGCCTAATCAGTTGTACAGTATTGATGATGTCATCATGATGATGTCATCATGCTCACTTTAATGCTAGTATGTACAAACTCTCTCTTCATCTTTCCTTCCTTCCATCCTGCTTCCTCGCTTTCTGTCTTTCCTTCTTTATAGTCCTTCCTTCCTCCTTCCTCCATCTTTCCTTCATTCCGCCTCCCCAATTTCCTCCATCTTCCTTCCTCCTCCCTAACTTACCTCCATCCTTCCTCCAACTTCAATGTGTATGTTTGTTTATTGGTTCATAACAACTTTCTCAATAATCTACTTCAATTTTCTTCTCAGCATTTCAGCCTTCATCAGGAATAACAAGCCGCTTAGCCTTCATCAGGAATAACGAGATGCTCTAGCCTTCATCAGGAATAACGAGATGCTCTAGCCTTCATCAGGAATAACGAGATGCTCTAGCCTTCATCAGGAATAACGAGATGCTCTAGCCTTCATCAGGAATAACGAGATGCTCTAGCCTTCATCAGGAATAACGAGATGCTCTAGCCTCAGGAATAACGAGATGCTCTAGCCTTCATCACGAATAATGATATGCTCTAGCCTTCATCATGAATAACTAGATGCTCTAGCCTTCATCAGGAATAATGAGCCGCTCTAGCCTTCATCAGGAATAATGAGATGCTGTAGCCTTCATCAGGAATAACGAGACGCTCTAGCCTTCATCAGTAATAATGAGATGCTGTAGCCTTCATCATGAATAACTAGATGCTCTAGCCTTCATCAGGAATAATGAGCCGCTCTAGCCTTCATCAGTAATAACGAGATGCTCTAGCCTTCATCAGGAATAACGAGATGCTCTAGCCTTCATCAGGAATAATGAGATGCTAAGCTAAGTCTTAGCATCTCGTTATTCCAGATGAAGGATAGAGCATCTAGCCGAAACATTAAGAAGACTTTTCTTTGAGAAACTCATCATAAACTTACATCAACTGAGAGTTTGTTGAATGTTAGCTCATTTATTTACTCCATTTTGGAAGTAGAGGAGGAAGGAGTGAGACATCTTGAAGGTGGAAACCATCGCACAAAAAATGACACCACCCATATTCTCACAAAGAAAGACTTCACAACTAAACTCCTTTAACTGAAGATGCCGTTTAACTGACGCCTTGGGGAGAAAACTTTTGTGATGGCTGTCATGGCAATCATATATCAGCAGGAGCGTTACATGCCTTATCTTGCCAGCACACTGAGTTCACGACCCTAATCAAAAATATTAGCTGACAAGCTAACAAGCTAGATCGAAGCGTTACTTCAGCTTGCTCAATGAGAAGTGCTCGATTTCCAAAAGATAGAGAAAGAGGCATGTTCAGAGATGTCTCCCTGTGTCCTGAAACCATAGAAGTAACACGATAGCTTAGAACTTAAATTAATTCCTCGAGAGTAAGAACCTGTAACACTACTAACCTTGTTTTTGAAAATTGAATGTCAAAATAGTGCTCTCTCAGCATTTGTTAATTTTTTAAACATACATATATTAATTATCACTGGGTGGTGCTTTATGATAATTAAAAAAAATTAATTATCTATTTTCAGCTAACAGTTAAAAGTGGGGGGGTAGCGATGGGGGGGAGGAGAGGAATGGTAAATTTTAAGGGGGCTAAAGTCCCCTAACATAGGTGTGGCGATGCCACTGCATGTCAATACAGTAGAAATTTCAGCTCTTTCTGTCTGCTCAACTCAGACACCGCATTGTTCATTGCCTATGGACGTAAACTTGGAATTCTTTGAGGCTCATAAGTCTCTTACTTTAAAATAGATTATCTGAAACAAGAGAGTTATGGTGGTGACAGAAGGTAAGGTGGTATAGCTAGTTACTGTATGATCATGTGCGCACTAGTGGTGGCAGTAGGTAAGGTGGTGAAGCTAGCTTAATCGTGTACACACACTGGTGGTGGCAGAAGATAAGGTGATGAATGACCTAGCAATCTCATACTTACTGCCAATACTGGTTTCTCTTTGGAACTGATGTACTAGGCTAAGAAATATAAATGGACCAAATTATAAAATTAAAATGAACAGCATCTCATTATTCCTGATGAAGGCTAGAGCATCTTGTCTGATGAAGGCTAGTCTGATGAAGGCTAGAGCATCTAGTCTGATGAAGGCTAGACCATCTAGTCTGATGAAAGCTAGAGCATCTAGTCGAAACGTCAAGTGAATAAAAATTGAAGTTGATCATTGAGAAGGTGATTTTTATGTTAATAACAACAACAACTTTGCAACAAGAAAATCTCTCATATTGAACCAAAAAGATGGTGCTAAATGACATTCCAGAACTAGGTTATGCATAGGACAGCTTTATGAGCATGTGTGGTAATGGTCATCACTCCATAAAACTCACTTCTAACTATGCTTTCTGCATGGCATATTTATGGGAATACCACATGGATGGATATTTCGAGGGGTTAGAATATTCGCAGGTAGGTAGGTGACCAACAGAAAGTGCATTCAAAATATTCGTGCACTGGAAGAGACGTCATGCTCTGCTGAGAGTTGGCCACACCCTTTACTACTAAAATTTATGGAATCAATTTTAACCGAAAGGCTGCAGATAAATCCCTGGGGGGGGGGGGGGGGGGGGGGGGGGGGACACCTCTACGAATACCGTATGTGGAGTATGACATGAAATATTGGAAGGATATATTGTAGGTGTGGTTTACCATCATAGATCTTGGCGCAGGGTTCCTGGGCCTCATGTACCACGTCAGCCAGGGCGAGGCCGTACGCTGAGAGGATTCCAGAGTAGCGATGAACAAAGATGGACGACATGCCGAGACTTCGCGCGATGGCACATGCATGCTGTCCCCCGGCTCCTCCGAAGCAGGCGAGGGAGTGTTTTGAGGTATCAAACCCTTTACCCTATAACATTAGAGGTGTGTGTAAGGACCTGAGGAAATGGACACAAAAATGAATTGCTCAAAAATGCACTCATATCTACTAATACTTACCTCTGCCTTCATGCTTTCATATCTACTAATACTTAGCCTCTGCCTTCATGCTTTCATATCTACTAATACTTAGCCTCTGCCTTCATGCTTTCATATCTACTAATACTTAGCCTCTGCCTTCATGCTTCATATCTACTAATACTTAGCCTCTGCCTTCATGCTTTCATATCTACTAATACTTAGCCTCTGCCTTCAGTCTTTCATATCTACTAATACTAATAAGCCTCTGCCTTCATGCTTTCATATCTACTAATACTCAGCCTCTGCCTTCATGCTTTCATATCTACTAATACTTAGCCTCTGCCTTCATGCTTTCATATCTACTAATACTTAGCCTCTGCCTTCATGCTTTCATATCTACTAATACTTAGCCTCTGCCTTCATGCTTTCATATCTACTAATACTTGGCCTCTGCCTTCAGGCTTTCATATCTACTAATACTTAGCCTCTGTCTTCATGCTTTCATATCTACTAATACTTAGCCTCTGCCTTCATGCTTTCATATCTACTAATACTTAGCCTCTGCCTTCATGCTTTCATATCTACTAATACTTAGCCTCTGCCTTCATGCTTTCATATCTACTAATACTCAGCCTCTGCCATCAGTCTTTCATATCTACTAATACTTAGCCTCTGCCTTCATATCTACTAATACTTAGCCTCTGCCTTCATATCTACTAATACTTAGCCTCTGCCTTCATGCTTTCATATCTACTAATACTTAGCCTCTGCCTTCATATCTACTAATACTTAGCCTCTGCCTTCATGCTTTCATATCTACTAATACTTAGCCTCTGCCTTCATGCTTTCATATCTACTAATACTTAGCCTCTGCCTTCATGCTTTCATATCTACTAATACTTAGCCTCTGCCTTCATGCTTTCATATCTACTGCCTCTGCCTTCATGCTTTCATATCTTTAGTTTGGGATGGATTTAAAAGTTGATTCAAGTTCCATTCTATAAGTAATTTTTGTGTTCTTTTACCTGCTTCCAATAATTCATATTAGTTTATTCTGTACACAAATGACCTCTGAACATCCTAGCTCACATCTATGCCGTGCATGCACAGAAGGTTGCATTACTCTGACATCAACATATCTCCATGGTGATACATTGAACCAGTCATCCTTCTCGTGGAGGACATTTTATTTGTATATTTCTTGTTTATTTATTCCTTTGCTTGTGTGTTTGTATGTCACTCTATCTATTTATCCATTTCCTTATTATAGATTCAATAGGTGACTTGTAGAAAGAAAGCAGTATATACATAGTTAGGTAGAATACACCAACCCCCTCCCACCCCCCACCCCCCAAAAATGGGGGGAAAGACGTCTAAAGAAACTGCTAGCTGAGCCTGCATCCATTTTCTGACACTCCAGGCAGCAAATTACCAAAAAATTTAATTTAAATTTAAAAACAAAACCTGAGTAAGTGCTCTTATGGGTCGACACATGGTCTCATTAGCAACCCGGATGTAACCCATGGCAACTGCTGCCATGCTCATGGGTGTGTGCTCAGAAGGGTCTTGTTGCTGCAGGAAGGCGTTGACTTCAGCTGTCAGCGACTTAAACTGCCGCAGAGTTTCTTCCTTGTCAAGTTCTTTGTCTTCATTGGGTCCGAATATCTTTGGGAAGTACCTAGAGAAAGAGAGAGAGAGAGGAGGAGAGGGGGGAGGGAGATGGAGAGATATATATACTGTTACATACACATATAATATTGTAAACCTGTTTTATCATTCGCTGTTGATCAATTTCGCAGTCTCACATACGAAAATAAAAAGTACACTTCACGTTTAGCATTTAATTACATACTAATATACAAGACATGTTTGGTGGCCAACCAACAGAGCTAACATCTCATCATGTCCCCCCCCCCACCCTATTTTTCACACTCATCAACAATGTACAAAGCCTCAAAGTTCTGCATAAATTGGTACCAATTACTGGATTTTTACACTTCTTTCTGCATATGCTTTTCAGCAACAATTATATCTTGCCATGCCGAGTAGAACCCCAGAAGGAACCAAAATGGAATCAAAACAGAACCAAAGTGGAATCAAAACAGAACCAAAATTTAGCCCAAACATACAAAAATCAAACTGAACCAAAATAAAAACTAAACAGAACCAACTTGAGAAAAAAAGTCTTAACCAAAATTCAGAACCAAAATGATTTTAAAAAATCTGGGGGAAAAAAACAATGGAAAACTGCCTTTGGCTACTACTTTACCTCGGAATCAGTCTTCCTAGACACAGATTGGCATCAGTGACTGTCAGCATCAAATCTCCACCTACACATTAAAAAATAAAAGCAAACAAACAAACAGATAACCATACAACAACAAAACAACAACAACATCAAACGTTGCTCAATGACAAGGAATGCCTCGGACTATCGGTGGCTGGAAAAGATGCATTCAGTCTGAAAGGCAGCAGTTGGATGCTTAGAAGATCACTGCACTAGTAGCTCACCTCGACCACTTGAGTTGCAAGACATGGCAGCATATGACTGATCATACATCCAAACATGGCCTTCTAGCACACATGCATGGTAGCGTCAGAGTGAAGCGACCTCTCACTGGGCTGGGAATGGGACAATCTGTTTTTAAACGTGTTAACTAAACCTCATCTTCTATAATTTCAGGAGTCCTAAAGGAACGAGCACTTAACGAGGGAGATAAAATTAACTCCCAGCGATACAATTAACCTCCAGCAATACAATTAACCCAAAGAAAAACAATTAACCCTCAGCAATACAATTAACCCCCAGTGATACAATTAACCCTAAGTAATACAATTAATCCCCAGCGGTACAATTAACCCCCAGCTATAAAATTAACCCCCAGAGATACAATTAACTCCCAGAGATACAATTAACCCCCAGCAATACAATTAACCCCCAGCGATACAATAACCCCAGCGATACAATTAACGCCCAGAGATACAATTAACCCCCAGCAATACAATTAACCCCCAGCGATACAATAACCCCAGCGATACAATCAACCCCCTGAGATACAATTAACCCCCAGGGATACAATTAATCCCAAATCCAGGCTGGCCTGGACTAGGAATGCGCGATCTCATTATCCTCGCGCAATGACCCCTCCCAAGTCTTGTTGAGCTCGAGCCAATAAGCGCTAGGACAAAGAAATCTGACTGCAGTGAGAGGAAATAAGAGCCAAGCACAGAGAACAGAACTAGAAGCTAAGCTTGCTAGTCTTCGGTTATCAACTGGCATTTCGTTCATTTCCAGTTCTTTGTCGTCATTGTCGAGGCCCAAGAAAGAGTCTGGAACCCTGACATTCTCGACTTTCCAGCTTGGAGTGAGCTCACCGGCTTCATTGGCCATTTCTCCATTGGTTTTGGGTAGCGAATACCACCTTCCTGCCATCCTCCTGACGTTCTGGACTGCCCAGCTTGGAATTTTAAAAATGTACCTGCGCAAGCACGAGACTAGTGAATACCATTCGAGGGTGAATATATACTATTGGAGGGAGAATACCATTCACTATACGATAGATAGATAGATAGATGTGAGGGGAAAACTGGACTATCTTTGATATCGTCAGCTGCATTTATAAACAATGAAAATCTGGCAATGCGGTACAACTCTATGGAGGTCATTTCAACTTTGTGAGATTTAGGTCCCAACCCTGAGAGGATATAACGTTGCTATGGTTACACCAACAGCTACAAATTTGGCGCCAAAAGGAAGCACATAGATGGAGCTGTCCAAAAATATAAATATGAAAGCTATGAACTGTGGGAAGTTGTGGATCTCTAATGCAGGGACACACCTCCCTCTCCTTCCTGATTTTGCTCTTTTGACATTGGGTGCCACTCATGATATGCTAGAAAGATGAGTCTTTCCTGAATGTTTACAGTGGGGCTCCTGCATATACATACATATGGCTGCTGCTATTACTGTGCAGGCACTGAAGGGAGACTCTTGTGATATCCCTTACCTTTTCCATAGCACACTGGACCAGGATTAGCTCCGGCAGACTCGGGTCCAACCACAAACATTCCGGATCTGAATATCAACCGAGACCCACCTCCGGCTGCCACAGTGTTGATGTCCAGCTTCAAACAAGAAAAGAGAAGTGGAAAAGGTGACAAAAACTTACGTCACACGTGCTCCATGCATAAGGATATACACTAGAATACTCCGTCAAACATTTTACGGTTGCCATAGAAACGATGTACCCAATGAACTCATCATTTACAAATGCACCCTAAAAGCTGGTTGCTAGGCACATATGCACCACACATGCAGCTAGTACAACGTATCATTTGTTAAGCACAAAGCTGTCAACTGTTGAACCCAACTCTTGTTATGCATGTGCAGAACTTTGAACCCTGTAGAGGACGAACCATCGAGAAATAGCCAGGAAGTTTGAAGGTGGACTACTCTAGTGAGGGAAGCCTCTACTCAGGAAGCATCACTCAAGGCTAACTGACCACACCCCATGGCCAGAAAAAGATAAGGTATAGAAATCAAAGCTAGAAGGTCACGGACCTTATCAAGATTGGGCTGCAGAGCTGCCATGACTGAGGGAGATGATTGAGATGAAGATGAGGAGGGAGAGGTTAGAGATGAAGATGAGGAGGGAGATGATAGAGATGAAGACGAGGAGGGAGAGGATAGAGATGAAGATGAGGAGGGAGATGATATAGAGATGAAGATGAGGAGGGAGAGGATAGAGATGAAGATGAGGAGGGAGATGATATAGAGATGAAGATGAGGAGGGAGAGGATAGAGATGAAGATGAGGAGGGAGAGGATAGAGATGAAGATGAGGAGGGAGATGATATAGAGATGAAGATGAGGAGGGAGAGGA
The DNA here is from genome assembly GCA_028752905.1 of Cladorhizidae sp. MBARI D1340-BT2. Lineage (NCBI taxonomy): Eukaryota > Metazoa > Porifera > Demospongiae > Poecilosclerida > Cladorhizidae > Cladorhizidae sp. MBARI D1340-BT2. The sequence goes on along the minus strand of JAQNBH010000003.1, from coordinate 16,170,768 downwards.
TAGAGATGAAGATGAGGAGGGAGAGGATAGAGATGAAGATGAGGAGGGAGATGATATAGAGATGAAGATGAGGAGGGAGATGATAGAGATGAAGATGAGGAGGGAGAGGATAGAGATGAAGATGAGGAGGGAGAGGATATAGAGATGAGGATGAGGAGGGAGATGATATAGAGATGAAGATGAGGAGGGAGAGCATAGAGATGAAGATGAGGAGGGAGATGATATAGAGATGAGGATGAGGAGGGAGATGATATAGAGATGAGGATGAGGAGGGAGAGGATAGAGATGAAGATGAGGAGGGAGATGATATAGAGATGAAGATGAGGAGGGAGAGGATAGAGATGAAGATGAGGAGGGAGATGATAGAGATGAAGATGAGGAGGGAGAGGATAGAGATGAAGATGAGGAGGGAGATGATATAGAGATGAAGATGAGAAGGGAGAGGATAGAGATGAAGATGAGGAGGGAGATGATATAGAGATGAAGATGAGGAGGGAGAGGATAGAGATGAAGATGAGGAGGGAGATGATATAGAGATGAAGATGAGGAGGGAGATGATATAGAGATGAAGATGAGGAGGGAGATGATATAGAGATGAAGATGAGGAGGGAGATGATATAGAGATGAAGATGAGGAGGGAGAGGATAGAGATGAAGATGAGGAGGGAGATGATAGAGATGAAGATGAGGAGGGAGAGGATAGAGATGAAGATGAGGAGGGAGATGATATAGAGATGAAGATGAGGAGGGAGAGGATAGAGATGAAGATGAGGAGGGAGATGATATAGAGATGAGGATGAGGAGGGAGATGATATAGAGATGAAGATGAGGAGGGAAATGATAGAGATGAGGATGAGGAGGGAGAGGATAGAGATGAAGATGAGGAGGGAGATGATATAGAGATGAGGATGAGGAGGGAGATGATAGAGATGAAGATGAGGAGGGAGATGATATAGAGATAAGATGAGGAGGGAGATGATAGAGATGAAGATGAGGAGGGAGAGGATAGAGATGAAGATGAGGAGGGAGATGATATAGAGATGAAGATGAGAAGGGAGAGGATAGAGATGAAGATGAGGAGGGAGATGATATAGAGATGAAGATGAGGAGGGAGAGGATAGAGATGAAGATGAGGAGGGAGATGATATAGAGATGAAGATGAGGAGGGAGATGATATAGAGATGAAGATGAGGAGGGAGATGATATAGAGATGAAGATGAGGAGGGAGATGATATAGAGATGAAGATGAGGAGGGAGATGATATAGAGATGAGGATGAGGAGGGAGATGATATAGAGATGAAGATGAGGAGGGAGATGATATAGAGATGAAGATGAGGAGGGAGATGATATAGAGATGAAGATGAGGAGGGAGATGATATAGAGATGAAGATGAGGAGGGAGATGATATAGAGATGAAAATGAGGAGGGAGATGATATAGAGATGAAGATGAGGAGGGAGATGATATAGAGATGAAGATGAGGAGGGAGATGATATAGAGATGATGATGAGGAGGGAGATGATATAGAGATGAAGATGAGGAGGGAGATGATATAGAGATGAAGATGAGGAGGGAGATGATATAGAGATGAAGATGAGGAGGGAGATGATATAGAGATGAAGATGAGGAGGGAGATGATATAGAGATGAAGATGAGGAGGGAGATGTTATAGAGATGAAGATGAGGAGGGAGATGATATAGAGATGAAGATGAGGAGGGAGATGATATAGAGATGAAGATGAGGAGGGAGATGATATAGAGATGAAGATGAGGAGGGAGAGGATAGAGATGAAGATGAGGAGGGAGAGGATAGAGATGAAGATGAGGAGGGAGAGGATAGAGATGAAGATGAGGAGGGAGATGATATAGAGATGAAGATGAGGAGGGAGAGGATAGAGATGAAGATGAGGAGGGAGAGGATAGAGATGAAGATGAGGAGGGAGAGGATAGAGATGAAGATGCCATGTGTAATCTAGCCCGTGCTAGTGTTAGAGTATTGAATGACCATCCCCCTCCTAAACAAACTTTCTCCCATTGAAGAGAGTATCTCCCTGGTCATTAACCCTTAGTGTCAGACAAACAAACAAATGAACGGGGGGATAGGGACCTCTTTGGCAGGGAGGGAGGGAAGAGAGAGAATGAGAGGAGAGACAGCTTTCCCCCGTACATTCCAAATAGAGCTCACTTGTGGGGCTTGAATGCTGACGCCAGCCATAGTGGCCTCAAAGACATGCTCGAACTCCCCATCAAAGCGGGACACATCGGTGGACGTCCCTCCCATGTCGAAGCCGATGACAGGATTGCGTGCTGAGGAGTGGGGGGCACCATTTGGAAGATCAGACTGACTGTCTTCATGGTGATAGGTGGTGACTGCATAACCCACCTGTGTCAGCATTCACATGGTGATAGGTGATGACTGCATGACCCACCTGTGTCAGCATTCACATGGTGATAGGTGCTGACTGCATGACCCACCTGTGTCAGCATTCACATGGTGATAGGTGGTGACTGCATGACCCACCTGTGTCAGCATTCACATGGTGATAGGTGGTGACTGCATGACCCACCTGTGTCAGCATTCACATGGTGATAGGTGGTGACTGCATGACCCACCTGTGTCAGCATTCACATGGTGATAGGTGGTGACTGCATGACCCACCTGTGTCAGCATTCACATGGTGATAGGTGGTGACTGCATGACCCACCTGTGTCAGCATTCACATGGTGATAGGTGGTGACTGCATGACCCACCTGTGTCAGCATTCACATGGTGATAGGTGGTGACTGCATGACCCACCTGTGTCAGCATTCACATGGTGATAGGTGGTGACTGCATGACCCACCTGTGTCAGCATTCACATGGTGATAGGTGGTGACTGCATGACCCACCTGTGTCAGCATTCACATGGTGATAGGTGGTGACTGCATGACCCACCTGTGTCAGCATTCACATGGTGATAGGTGGTGACTGCATGACCCACCTGTGTCAGCATTCACATGGTGATAGGTGGTGACTGCATGACCCACCTGTGTCAGCATTCACATGGTGATAGGTGGTGACTGCATGACCCACCTGTGTCAGCATTCACATGGTGATAGGTGGTGACTGCATGACCCACCTGTGTCAGCATTCACATGGTGATAGGTGGTGACTGCATGACCCACCTGTGTCAGCATTCACATGGTGATAGGTGGTGACTGCATGACCCACCTGTGTCAGCATTCACATGGTGATAGGTGGTGACTGCATGACCCACCTGTGTCAGCATTCACATGGTGATAGGTGGTGACTGCATGACCCACCTGTGTCAGCATTCACATGGTGATAGGTGGTGACTGCATGACCCACCTGTGTATTACAACTAGCTTATTACTAATACATCTATTATAGCTAGCTTATGACTAGCTAGCTAATACATCTATTATAGCTAGCATATGACTAGCTAGCTAATACATATATTATAGCTAGCATATGACTAGCTAGCTAATACATATATTATAGCTAGCTTATGACTAGCTAGCTAATACATCTATTAAAGCTAGCATATGACTAGGAAGTTGAGTAGGGTGACTATAGCTCTATAGCTGGCACAAACTGGATCAACCAGGAGCCTCCTTAACTTATTCACCATAAGCATCTACAGGCACAAAATGGATGATGATCACACAAAACATTTATAACAAATCAACCGATCAGACCAAAACATGTGGAAATGGTGTTCTGTCAACATAAGAAGTTACAATTGAATAGCTTGTAAGTAACTACTTAAGGTAACCTGGAGGTCAAAGTTGAAGTCGCTGTTATAAAAAGATGGCTGTACCATTCAACTAAGACAGAGCTTTGGGGAGTGCAGTCTGACAATGACTTCACCTTCTCCAATGGCAAACACACTGATGAAGAGTATGCAGGGGGGATGCAGGAATGCCTTACAGAGGCTGCTGTGCACCCTGGGGACATGGTAGGTCTCAGGAGAGCTGTGGCTTCAGATGAGGTAGAGGATAGTGATTCAGGAGAACAGTTTCAAGCCAAGTCTAGATGTGGTCTAGATTTTCATAGATAGCCATAACTAAGTGATAACTGATATACAGTAAAATATCGAGCATGGTTGATAGCTTCAACATTTTACTCACCTAGCCCTAGTTGTTGAGGTTTTGTCGACATAGCTAGCTACATAGTATTACCAAGAATTCTTAAAAATATGATAGCCCTCTGTGATAGGTTCTGCCTGAGACTGGGAATCTGTGTGCCCAAGTGGTCCAGCATACTCTCCACTATCTTCACCAGCTTCTCCTCCTTCATTGTGTGCTCTCCTCCTCCGCAAGCACCTTACCCTCCTCTAATCTACTGGTCAAATACTGAAGTGAGAAGTGAAAACGTATTATAAACATATTCACATGTGTGGCTTAGTTGCTAGGCAACTAAATTTCACCACAATGTTGGCCAATTCATGGGCAACCTAGTGATGTATGGTTGCTAGGAACATTTCTCAACTACTGGTTTCATAATTGTAGTAATCGATATTCCTTTACAAAGTTGGCAGTAAGAGAGTGTTAAACACATCTAACGAGCAACAAGTTCTTCTTCTCAGGAGATTTTGGTGTCAAAAAAATAACCTCTTCGACCTTTGGGTCTACCTTTAACCTTTGAGAAAGAGAGCAAGAAAGGACATTTAGTTGCGAGGCATGGCGGATGATTACATCAGCAATGGGCAAACAAGAGCTGCTCATCAATGTTCAAGAATGGAACACCATTGATAATTTTTAAATGGCTGACATAACAGCTTATCAACTTACTACTCCTCCAGCTGGTCCTGAGAGAATAGCTCGGCAACCTAGAAAGCTACAGCACAAACACAAACACACACACACACACAAACACAAACACACACACAAACACACACACACAGAGAGAGAGAGAGACACACACACAGCGTATAGGGATAACAAATGAGCATTAGTGCCATTGATGACCCCTTACCATGTATCTTATACAGTCGGCCGATTACTTTTTACAAATGCTAAGGTCAGTGCAGATTATATGGATGCATCCAAGAAAATCTGGGGGGAAATAGTTTGCTTGTGCCTTAAGCTCTGAGGTTTGTACCTCCCCTATATAGCACCTGGAGAGAAGTGCCGGGGCTGACAGCAAATAATAATTAGATGAGAAAAACTTGGCGTTGAATCAATAGCTCCTCCGCTCCTCCCTCTCCCATACACACCATGGGGCTACAAACTCCAAACACAGTATAAAATACCACCATTACAATTATCATTATTATTATTATTATTATTATTATTATTATTATTATTATTATCATTATCATTATCATTATTATTATTATTACTATTTTTTTAATTATTATTATTATTATTATTATTGTTGTTGTTATTGTTATTATTATTATTATTGTTATTGTTATTGTTATTGTTATTGTTATTATTATTATTATTATTATTATTATTATTATTATTATTATTATTATTATTATTATTATTATTATTATTATTATTATTATTATTTGTTACTGTGACACACCTGCATGTAACTGCATGCTCCACAGACAGGCTAACAATAGAACTAGCATGTGAAGTCTAGGGCTCTAGGGCTAGGGCTATAGGTCTAGGGCTATAGGGCTAGGGCTGGGGCTATAGGGCTAGGGCTAGGGCTATAGGGCTAGGGCTAGAGGGCTATAGGTCTAGGGCTGGGGCTAGGGCTGGGGCTATAGGGCTAGGGCTAGGGCTATAGGGCTAGGGCTGGGGCTATAGGGCTAGGGCTGGGGCTATAGGTCTAGGGCTGGGGCAGGGCTAGGGCTAGGGCTATAGGGCTAGGGCTGGGGCTATAGGGCTAGGGCTGGGGCTATAGGTCTAGGGCTAGGGCTATAGGGCTAGGGCTGGGGCAGGGCTAGGGCTAGGGCTATAGGGGCTAGGGCTATAGGGCTAGGGCTAGGGCTATAGGGCTAGGGCTAGGGCTATAGGCTAGGGCTAGGGCTATAGGTCTAGGGCTGGGGCTATAGGGCTAGGGCTATAGGGCTAGGACTAGGACTAGGACTATAGGTCTAGGGCTAGCTATAGGGCTAGGGCTGGGGCTATAGGTCTAGGGCTAGGGCTATAGGGCTAGGGCTACAGGTCTAGGGCTGGGGCTAGGGCCAGGGCTAGGGCTATAGGGCTAGAGCTAGGGCTATAGGTCTAGGGCTAGGGCTATAGGTCTAGGCTAGGGCTATAGGTCTAGGGCTAGGGCTATAGGGCTAGGGCTAGGGCTATAGGTCTAGGGCTAGGGCTATAGGTCTAGGGCTAGGGCTATAGGTCTAGGGCTAGGGCTATAGGTCTAGCAGATTAGAACCCACGCGCCATCATCTGCTGCCCTTGATTGAAAACAGCGACCATTAAACTTCTCGGGAAATATCTCTCTGCCCAGCATTTCCGTAGTTGGTAATCTACCCCCAACCCCACCCCACCCCCACTCCCCACACACATCCCTCACACATGCACCCACACAAACACACCACACATACACATGTGTTATATACTGTAGTTGAATTAGTGGCTGAGATGGCAGAGATATTTGCTCGTGCCAAGCACATTACCAACCTTTTCATCGGAGTCAGTCCACCGTCGGACTGCATAAATAAAACTCGCAGTTTGTCCTGCAAAAACAACAACACACAAAAAACACATTAAGGGCGGAGGCAATAACACCCAAGGCATAAATGCCAGAGGCACTAACACTCGTAGGCAAGAACAGCAGAGACATTACACACACCACATGGCTATGCCAGCTAACGCAGCATTCATTTACTACTGTTCATGACAGCACACTCGCGGTGCAGTAAACTTACAGGGTCCTTGAATCCTGCGGCAAACCCACGGACATACCTCTGAATGCAAGGGGTGAGGTAGGCATCGGCACATGCTGTAAACAACAACAACGAACAAACAAACAAATATTGGCAGCCGATTTAAGTTGAGATGTAAGCAAATCTAAATATATATATATATATACACATAATTATATGTACATAATATATTATTACACGTATGTACATACACATATATACATTATTACATATATACACATATATGTACATAGTACATTATTACATATATATATACATAATTATATGTACATAATATATTATTACATATATATATACACATATGTACATATATACATTATTACATATATATATATACATAATTATATGTACATAATATATTATATATATATACACATATGTACACATATACATTATTACATATATATATACACATGTACATATATACATTATTACATATGTATACACATATATGTACATATATACATTATTACATATATGTGTAAATATATACATATTATACATTATATACACATATATACATTATTACATATATATATATATATATATATACATTATTACATATGTATACACATATATACACATTACATACATATACACATAATTATTACACATACATGTACTTATACTATATCACGTCATCTGTGGCTAATTTGATTGGTTAATAACTGTATGTTACATAGGCGCGTAACCTACACTTTTAACCGCATGTAGTTTGCAAGAGCATCTAATCATTATTCCTGAAGAAGGCTAGAGCATCCATTGAGAGAATACAATTCAAGTTGATTGAGAAGGTCATTGTATGTCAACTGAGAGTTCGTTTATTTGAATTTTTTCCTGTTTCAAGTTGTTGTTATTTGTTTGCTTGTGTTGTTGTTGTTGTTGTTTCTGTATGTAATAGTGAGCGATGAAGAATCACACTACTGTCTAAATGCCTTCTGGGACTCCAGCCTTCTTAAGTACTTACTTCTAACTTGTCTCTTCTTGTTGCACACTGCATATATCAGCGCGTGCCATATCTTGTTGACACTGCATATATCAGCGCGTGCCATGTCTTGTTGCACACTGCATATATTAGCGCGTGCCATGTCTTGTTGCACACTGCATATATCAGCGCGTGCCATATCTTGTTGCACACTGCATATATCAGCACGTGCCATGTCTTGTTGCTATTGTTGCCTGCACCCATAGAGACTACAAGAACAAGCAGAACAGTATGCAATGCCTGATTTGTGAGGCCAGGCTGTTCTATTACAGCAGAACAGTATGCAATGCCTGATTTGTGAGGCCAGCTGTTCTATTGCAGCAGAACAGTATGCAATGCCTGATTTGTGAGGCCAGGCTCTTCTATTGCAGCAGAACAGTGGACAATGCCAGATTTGTGAGGCCAGGCTGTTCTATTGCTCTGTGCTTGTTTTTCACTTACCTTTCTCTTAGAAGAACAAGATTCTCTGTGCAGCCACTGACCCCTCACTTTTTCACTAATAGACAAATGCAGCCTCAGGAGATCGCAACACACCACGTGAAATAGCTAGAACATCGATGATCTTTTTATGCTTGGACACCTTACCAAAGCAGTGAAAATGTGCTCTATCAGCTCAGCTACTAGGCTAAGTACTGTGCAAAGAAAACATGCCTGTAATGTTGATGACCTTTGCCCATTTTTAGTGTGTGTTTACTGAATGGAGAAATGGATTGATGGCTGCAATGCTCCATAATCTGGAGTCTTCTGCAAGTGAAGGCATGACGAATGGACGACTGCATCTTATGCAAGCTCTATGCGAGGGAAAAGTAGAGAGACAGGCAGAAAGAAAGATCTTGAAGGCCATATTCACGATTATCTCCATGATCCGAGGGTACACTGGAAGTCTTCTTTCCACAAAGCTGCCAAAGTGAGTTTAAGCTGTGTGTGTGTGTGTATGTGTGTGTGTGTGTGTGGTGTGTGGGGGGGGGGGGGGATGGAGGGGGGGGGGGGGGATGGAGGGGGGGGGGGGGGCAGCTGCCATTTTAAAACGGAGGTCAAACAAACAAAAAATATTCCAGAAGGGATCGATGGATCACTAAGCAACATAATGTAATGCAATGTGATGCAAGGCAATGTGGTATAATGCAGTATGATGCAATGTTATGTGCTGTAATGCAGTATGATGCAATGCAATGTGATATAATTGCAAAGTGACCTAATGTAATGCAATGTGATACAGTGCAATGTAATGCACTGTAACATAATGTAAAGCAACGTGATGCAAAACTTACCAGTATATCCTCTTGGAACAATTTTCACCATGGGCATGACATGAGATGACAGGGAGATGTGAGTGAATCCCATCAACTCGGCCATTTCTCCGACCTCTTCCTCATGTCCTGAAAATCTATAGACACAAAGTCCATGTTTCATACCAGAGTTTGGGTTCGGGGGGTGGGGTATGGATGGGGAAACTGAAATTTATCAAAATTGATGAAATCTCAGTTATCTTCGCACTGACCAAGGTGTGTATCTCGGTGACTCTGATACTCCAAACACCTCACACTGTGTAGCGAGTATCGCCATCATCCAACATATTTGTTCCAATACACCCAATCTTCAATAACAAAAATTCTTTAGCAAGAATGGGGGGAGGGGGGGGGAGGTAAGATATCTCGGGGCATCAAGGTAACCCCCCCCCCGCCTCCCCATGTTACCTTCCTCCCCCTGTATGAAATATTGCTACTTTAAGTCGCATGATTGAGTTGCAACGGTGTTGGACGCAGACCCCTCTCCATTGATCATCACCATTCAAAAGGCATTGAATTTTTCCTTGGCATATCCTTCGACAAACCAAGTTAGGTAAGGATCAGTCAAGCCATTTTTATCTTACCACACACAGAGAGAGAGAGACAAGCACTATCATGCCAGACATGGCCACAGGGAGAGCAGGTCCGTGCAGACACACCCTGATGGCCTCTGTTCACAATACGATGCTAGACCTTTGCATCTCTGTGTGTAATTCTGCATCACATCAAGAATTAGGCCTTTGCATCTCTGTGTAACGTTGCATCACATCAACAATTAGGCCTTTGCATCTGTGTAACGTTGCATCACATCAAGAATTAGGCCTTTGCATCTCTGTATAACTTTGCATCACATCAAGAATTGGGCCTTTGCATCTCTGTGTGTAACGTTGCATCACATCAAGAATTAGGCCTTTGCATCTGTGTAATGTTGCGCATCACATCAAGAATTAGGCCTTTGCATCTCTGTATAACTTTGCATCACATCAAGAATTGGGCCTTTGCATCTCTGTGTGTAATGTTGCATCACATCAAGAATTAGGCTTTTGCATCTCTGTGTAACGTTGCATCACATCAACAATTAGGCCTTTGCATCTCTGTATAACTTTGCATCACATCAAGAATTGGGCCTTTGCATCTCTGTGTGTAACGTTGCATCACATCAAGAATTAGGCCTTTGCATCTCTGTGTGTAACACTACATTGCATAAATATTCTAAGTCTTTGTATCTCTGTGTAACATCGCATCGCATAAGATGCTTGGTATCTTCATCAGCTGTTCAGCAATATCATCATTCAGAGCATTACTAGCATGAACTTCGACCTGAACTATGAACTCTACCCATCCATTTGTGAAATTCAGCCATGGAGTTCCAAAACATTCTCAAGCAAAGGTCAGTGAAGAAGATGGTCGGCTACCTCAGTGATGCGGAGCTCAGCTTGCTTTAGCTTCTAGCTTTAGTGAGGAGGATAGAAGAAGGACTCTGATACTCCAAACATGTATCTTGCATGATTCCTCTGTTGTGACCGTTGATGTTCATGGAGATATAACAAACTAACAACTTGTGAGGTTACAACATGCAGCATGTCTTCTTCCAAAGACAGAGAGAGTCACCAACACCGTCTCTGCTCACAGGGATGGCTCTTCAAATAATTGAGTAAAGGTTGGGTTGGTAGAGGAGATGGAGGGGGGGGTTAATGAATGCCCCCAAAAAACATCTCGAGCCGGACATAAGAGAAGGGAGAATATTGATTAACTATGAATATGGAACTGTATAACTAGGGTAATCAAGGTGTTGATTAGATAATGATAGGCATAGTAGGTAAAGGGTTCTCAGGACCATAAAAAGGGTGACCTTGCCAACTCACAGTGAGACTCATGGGATTTCCCTTTATCTCACATTGGCAATCTCACAAATTGGTAATCTGAATACATAAGTGCACTGAACCTTAACCACTGAAACTACCACAGTTTATTTAGCTATGCCATTGCCTAGGCAACCAATCAACTAGCTAGCAGCTTAAATATTTTTATTTACAGTTGCAAGTGTGAAGGATCTGAAGGCAGATGTCACAGCTGTCATCAGGTACTGATAGTGAACTAGAATCTTGGGGTGATTTGGCTGCCCCTGCCACCAAGAAAAGAAAGTCATCATGCTTGAGAGTCTGAGAGGTGTTGCTACATACAAAACATTGTACAAGTCAGAATGGGAGAACCCATCTCTTCAGTGAATGACAACAGGTATGCATTTTTTTTGCAAAAAGAATGTTTCTGTTTTCATATGGGTAAGGCTGACATCAGGCAGCATTGTGAAACATCTATACATAAAAAGATGGAGCATGCTGTTAAATGCTCAAGGTCACTCCATTCCTTTATGCCATCTGCAACCTCCAGTATCACAGAGAAAAGAGAAAACTATCAAAGCTGAAGTACTACACACCAATTTCCTTATTCAGCACAATTTGTCATTTGCTACTGCCGATCATTTGTCTCCATTGTATTCCAAGATCTTTCCAGACTCACAGATTGCACAGCATTTCAAATGTAGCAGAACCAAAGCAACGTGCATACTGAATGAAGCCATGGCTCCACGATTGCTGGCACAACTAGTAACATACATGAAAGAAAATCCTTTTTCATTTTGTCATGATAGCTCCAGTGATGCCTCCATTAAAAAAATGAATCCTATTAAATTTTGTGTCGCGATATTTGATGTGAATAATAGTGATCGTGTGGAAAGCAAGTTTTACAACATGTGTGTGACCACTGGTGAAGATTGTGGGAGAGCTGAACAATTATTTCAAGCCATCGACACTAACTTTTCACAAGATTGCATTGATTGGCAGAATGTTGTTGCAGTTGGTTTAGATATTTGTGCAACTAATATGGGGAGGAACAATTCCATAAAAACATGTATATTGGGAAAGAACCCAAACACGGTCGTAGCAGGCTGTAATTGTCATTTGTCTCATCTTGCAGCTTCTAACGGAGCTGATGCTTTTAATGATGTATATATATAGCAGGATTTGATATTGAAGATCATGAGATAGATATTTATTACTATTTCAACAAAAGCACTAAACCCCAAGGAATACTGCTGGAATTTCTGGAATTCATTGATCTGGAATGGGCTGAAATAATACGCTATGTTAGCACACGTTGGCTGTCATTGGGAAAATGTTGTGATAAAGAAGTATCCAGCATTGAAGTCGATGTTTTTGAGCTTTTTGAGCAGGAATGAGTGTGTGATTCTCGTTTTTTTGCGTCTACAAGTTTCCAAGACCCTCTAACAGAAATTTATGTGTCCTTCTACACATCATCACTTCCATATTTACCCATTACAACATGTTATTACAGCGCTCTGACCCTCTGGCCCACAAGGCCTACTCGGCAACAATGTATTTGACTAAGAAATTAGCCTTACGCTCCATTACACCTGATATCTTGCAGAGCGAGGATGTAACTGCTGACTTGATTGATGATGATACAAATTATCTTCCATTTTCTGAAATAGGCCTTATTACAAAAACTAAGCTCAATAAACTCTTAAATGAGGGAGATATATCCCAGAATCAGTGGGAATTATGCATGCAAGCAGCTATAGCATTTTACAAAGCTTCCATTAAATACATCCTGAAGAGCATGAACTTAAACGGTACATTATGGGAGCATGCAGTTTGGATAGACTATTTTGAACGGGTTGCAAAATGGTCAGATGTTGAACATTTTTGCATATCATTTAATGTCATTTTAAAATTTGATGAACATGCTTATGTTACATGAGGAATTTCTAGACTACAAGGCACTTGGACCAGATGGCTTCTTGTAAGTGCACTTGAGGACACTTTACTTGTAGAAAAATCAACCAGTGATTACCCTGAATACAGAATGGATGTCATCTGGTATCATTTGAGACAGTTGAAGAACCCATCTGCTTCAAATACACGTTTTAAGTGAAGTGGCTCGCATTGCTCTCATACTGCCAAACTCGAATACTGGCATTGAAAGGATTTTTTCCCCCTAGTAAACAAGAATAAAAGAGAGGGATCAGACAGAAATCGATTGGACATTGAAAAATCACTTTCCTCGATTTTGGCAGTGAAACTTGAAAGACCAGAAGCTATAACAAAGTGCTACGAATTCGTTCAGGATTTAAACTTATTGAAAGAAGCCAAGAAAGCCACAACTAAATCCAATAGAGAGCATTCAAGAAATGGATTTGACTAAGATACTGTAATGTATATTATATCACATTTTTTCAATATTCTTCATTTTCGATATTCAAAGCTTTAAACACATTTAAAATACCATGCAGTGTACTAGCAACCAACCAAAAAAAAAGTTCTACAAATGTGTAGCTGTAATGCATCCTAGCAAATCATTCAACACAACAAAACACACATCTCACTTTAAATGGTTTGAAAAAGTTGGTAACTATGCAGCCACATGTTGTCAGATTTGGACTTGACCTTTTGCTAATAACTTTTAGCCAAGTAAGAGAGAGTTTTTGACTGTTATATAGATGCTAGAGGAGAGAGACTAGCTAACATTTGGTGACTGTTAGATGCTAGGGATGAGAGACTAGCTAACATCTATCCTGTCCAAAAAAAGGGAAGGAAACAAGTCCGACCACAACCAGCCAGGCGACCCTTTACCACTTATAATCATGCATTTGTCCAAGGGCCCCCCCCCCCCCTCGATCCACCCCTGCCATGCCTGGTTGCTGTTGCTGACTCTACCCATGCAGATGCACTGCATAAATCATCACACAGCATCCCTCAGGTGCTGCAATACCTTCCACGGCTGCACCCATGCAGGGTCAGCTACAGCCTCCTCCAAAGACTTGGTAGCAGTTGCAGGTGACAACTCCACCAACCAGAGAGTAGATGTTTTGGTAGAAGATCAGCTTCTCAAAGAAGCAGTTACTGGTGACAACTCCACCAACCAGAGAGTAGATGTTTTGGTAGAGGATCAGCTACAGCCTCTTGGACTTGGTGAACAGTGGCCCAGGAGTGGAGTGAGAACACCACAAAGCAAACAGCTGGGTGAGCACTGGTTATTTGTTCTGCTCATCACGCTCGAGCAGGTCATTGTGTTGATAATTACCAGGTTGTTGTTTTTTAATCGAGAAACAAAGTAGCCATTACAAGTCCTTGGAAGATTTGGAGTCTTCTTGGAAGATTTGGAGTCTTCTTAAGATTTGGAGTCTTCTTGGAAGATTTGGAATCTTCTAGGAAGATTTGGAGTCTGCTTGGAAGATTTGGAGTCTTCTTGGAAGATTTGGAGTCTTCTTGGAAGATTTGGAGTCTGCTTGGAAGATTTGGAGTCTTCTTGGAAGATTTGGAGTCTTCTTGGAAGATTTGGAGTCTTCTTGGAAGATTGGGAGTCTTCTTGGAAGATTTGGAGTCTTCTTGGAAGATTAATCATTTGGAGTCTTCTTGGAGTCTTCTTGGAAGATTTGGAGTCTTCTTGAAGATGAATCATTTGGAGTCTTCTTGTAAGATTTGGAGTCTGCTTGGAAGATTTGGAGTCTGCTTGGAAGATTTGGAGTCTGCTTGGAAGATTTGGAGTCTGCTTGGAAGATTTGGAGTCTGCTTGGAAGATTTGGAGTCTTCTTGGAAGATTTGGAGTCTGCTTGGAAGATTTGGAGTCTTCTTGGAAGATTTGGAGTCTTCTTGGAAGATTTGGAGTAGTCTTCTTGGAAGATTTGGAGTCTTCTTGGAAGATTTGGAGTCTTCTTGAAGATTTGGAGTCTTCTTGGAAGATTTGGAGTCGCTGTGAGTGGACTTATGGTACTCAAGTAATGGGTGTGGCTTACTACCTTTAGTGAAGGATTCAAGGCATGCTGGAAACATTTCTGGAGCTCAGCCGAAGCCTCTCTTAAGGATGCTAAACAGCCAAAGTGAGTTTATCTTGAGAAGTGAGCTTCCTTTTATGAGTTCTTAGTATCTGCCATTTTTAAATTGGGGTCAAAATTTAGTGTGTGGTCTTGGCACTGCCATTTTAAAATGGGGGTCAAACCATTACAGGGAGTGCAATTGTTCCCATACTAAGGGGGGTGGAAGAGATGGGGGGGGGCTAAGTTATTTCAGGATATACCCCACCCCCCTACCCCCCCCCCCCCCCAACCCCCCCAAAATCCCTGGCTTACGTGTAGGAATGCATCAGAACCACAGCCAAACTCCGTATGCCCATTTCTAGGATTTGTTGAAGAGAGCTTCTTAGCTTTTCTTTGTCCAACCTTTTCCAAACGTGAAGCTGAAAGATTATAAAAATTTGCAATGCAACACTGTTGACAGATATCATCACATTCTCTACTAGGAACTAAGACTAATGCCAGTCCACTGATTTGAAAGGATGGTTGCTATTGGAAGGGTGGTTGCTACTGGAAGGGTGTTTGCTTGATTGCTATTGGAAGGGTGGTTGCTATGAAAGGTGGTTGGTGGTTGGTATTGGTGGTTGGTATTGGTTGCAATTGGAAGGGTGTGGTTGCTATTGGAAGGGTGGTTGCTATGGAATGATGGTTGCTATGGAAGGGTGGTTGCTATTGGAAGGGTGGTTACTACAAGAATGGTGATCATATAAGCAGAAGGGTGTGGTTACTATTCTGCATCATGTGTCCTGATCTGGCTGTTTGGTGCGGGCTAGTCTAAACCAGCAAGAAGACAAAAATTAATGTTAAAGAGTACCCTAAATAGTGCACCGTTGCTGAGCAACAGTGTGGAGGTACTGGTCCAGCACCAGCAACTGGTTTAATTACACTGCTCCTTCTATTCTACAAACCCATGGAGTTTTGCTACAGAGCACTAGCTACAAGAAGCTGCCATGTACCTCGGAATGTATCAAGTTTGATTTTTGTTGGGGGTGGGGGGGGGGGAGGGGAGGGGGTTCTATCCATCAGAACATTTTACTCTGTGTTCTGTACCCACCAAGGAACACCTTGGCAGCTGCAACATCTGTGAAGGCCACCACATTATCTAACAGAATCTCATTATAACACAATCTCATTATAAATGCTCATAGATCTCCTTCCTCTCATCAGTAGATTGGGGTGTAGACCTCATAGAGATATTTTCCCAAAGATTATGTAGATGGTTACTAAGAGAATAAATTGCATGAGGAAACATTCAAAGACTGTGTGGCTGAGAGCCACAGCACACTCTGCTGTTCTTCCTTGTCAGCTGTTCTTCCTTGCCTTCTAACCTCCTCACCAATACCCTGGTGCATGGCGTGCATGACAAACCTTCTCTCCTGTGTTCCCTTGAACCAGTGGCTCGGGCATAAGCAGCTGGCACGCCGCCTGGTGGAGCACCACTCTTTCCTCCACCTCCACAACCTCATCGTAAAGCACCTCAGGCACTAGCATTTCCTGGCGGGAATTAGCAGCAAAGAAAAATAAGAAAATGTTAATAAAGGTTGTGTCTTGTCTCATGTTCCATATTTTAAATCCACATATCCTCGCCAATTAGGTTTGTCCATGATTTTAACCCACTTCAACCTTTTAATTAACCCACTTCAACCTGCCTCAACCCAGTGTGGTGTTGGTCCAGTGTGTGCCCCCATAGAGCTATTGTCAACCTACTTCAACCTGCCTCAACCCAGCATGGTGTTGGTCCAGTGTGTGTCCCCATAGAGTTATTGTCAAGTCAACCTACTTCAACCTGCCTCCACCCAGTGTATTGGTCTACTAGTGAGTATCCCCAAACAGCCATTGTCAACCTACTTCAACCTGCCTCAACCTAGTGTGATATTGGTTCAGTATGAGTCCCCATAGAGCTCTCCTCATTCTACTTCAACATGCCCCAACAATTAAAGATTTGCCGATACAGTGTGCTTAAATAATACCACACCCTCAATTAGTGCACAGCCTCAAATAGCTAGTAAGTTCTTGAAATTAATAGCACATGCATAGTCTGACTGAAGTTGCTATTGTTTTGTGCAAATATGAATCACTCCATTATTACCATGGCTACTAGATCACCACCAAATACCTCTTCAGAACTACGGCAGTTTGCGGCTAGGACTAGAGGCTAAGTTTAGGGCTAATATTAAGGCTGGAGGTAGGGCTAGAAATTCCATCACGCCCGGCCAACACCCACAATAATGATATTTCTGCAAGCTAAATAAATATACTCACGCCCTTTTGAAACACACCAGATCAAATATCGAAGGTCTCGACTGGTTCCCGATATAGAGCAGGTCCTTCAACCCCTTGGTAATGACCAGGGCCATTCGCTCTCCTTTGCGTTCCAGAAGGGCATTCGTAGCAACCGTCGTCCCCATACGTATCCAGTCAATCAGCGAGGAGTCCAAAGGTTCACTCTGTGGCACAGGCTTTCCTAAAGCCTGCAGAAAGAATGAAAATAATAAAATTGCAAAAGGACGCCTTACGTCATGTCGGCTGGACTAACAGAACCTTTCCTTCCTCGATAATCACTTACTTCGATGTTTTTGCTAGCTACTCCAGCCTTCAGAGGAGTTCTTAACAGACTCTCAGTTGACATAACAAAAATTGCAATGACCTTCTCAATGATCAACTTGAATTTTACTAGATGCTGTAGCCTTCATCAGGAATAATGATGGAGGCTAGAGCAGCTAGTCAAAACATAGAGTGTGTAAAATACAAGTTGATTATTGAGAAGGTCATTGCAATAATTCAAGTTATTTAGCAATGGAAGTCATTCCATCTTCATTATGTCAATTGAGAGTTTGTTGAGACTTGACTTCTAAGTCGACAAATCCTTCACATAAGCTGAGAACTGAAGACAATGGGAAAAAATGGTTGGGCTCCAGCTGGGATCGAATTTCGCCTGTTTGTTTTCCAGGCAGAGAACTCGCGGGCAGCGGAGTTAACAATTCAAAAAAAAATTCCGACTCCAATTAACGGCACTTAAATTGAAGTTCTTGTTTTGGTTATAGCTTCATTCATCCCATGGCTCTAGGGTTAGGGCTAGAATCAGAGCTAAGACCACAGAGGGGGTTAAATTTAGGACAAAATGGCTCTAGGTGGACCAATTTTAGCCCTAACTTATCGCTGTGGTAGGCAGCTACCAGCAGCAGTCACCTCATGGCTAGGGTAGGCAGCTACCAGCAGCAGTCACCTCATGGCTAGGGTAGGCACTCACCAGCAGCAGTCACCTCATGGCTAGGGTAGGCAGCTACCAGAAGCAGTCACCTCATGGCTAGGGTAGGCAGCTACCAGCAGCAGTCACCTCATGGCTAGGGTAGGCACCCACCAGCAGCAGTCACCTCATGGCCACCCACAAGCAGCAGTCACCTCATGGCTAGGGTAGGCACCCACCAGCAGCAGTCATCTCATGGCTAGGGTAGGCACCCACCAGCAGCAGTCACCTCATGGCTAGGGTAGGCACCCACCAGCAGCAGTCACCTCATGGCTAGGGTAGGCATCCACAAGCAGGCACTCACCTCATGGCTGGGTAGGCACCCCACCAGCAGCAGTCACCTCATGGCTAGGGTAGGCACTCACCAGCAGCAGTCACCTCATGGCTAGGGTAGGCAGCTACCAGAAGCAGTCACCTCATGGCTAGGGTAGGCAGCTACCAGCAGCAGTCACCTCATGGCTAGGGTAGGCACCCACCAGCAGCAGTCACCTCATGGCCACCCACAAGCAGCAGTCACCTCATGGCTAGGGTAGGCACCCACCAGCAGCAGTCATCTCATGGCTAGGGTAGGCACCCACCAGCAGCAGTCACCTCATGGCTAGGGTAGGCACCCACCAGCAGCAGTCACCTCATGGCTAGGGTAGGCATCCACAAGCAGGCACTCACCTCATGGCTGGGTAGGCACCCCACCAGCAGCAGTCACCTCATGGCTAGGGTAGGCACCCACCAGCAGCAGTCACCTCATGGCTAGGGTAGGCAACCACCAGCAGCACTCACCTCATGGCTAGGGTAGGCACCCACCAGCAGCACTCACCTCATGGGCACTCACCTCATGGGCACTCACCAGCAGCAGTCACTTCGTGGCTAGGGTAGGCACCCACCAGCAGCAGTCACCTCATGGCTAGGGTAGGCACCCACCAGCAGCAGGCACCTCATGGCTAGGGTAGGCACCCACCAGCAGCAGTCACCTCATGGCTAGGGTAGGCACCCACCAGCAGCAGTCACCTCATGGCTAGGGTAGGCACCCACCAGTAGCACTCACCTCATGGCTGGGGCAGCAGCAGTCACCTCATGGCTCGGGGCAAGGAAAGGTCTAGGAATTGAGCCAGCCACAGTCATTAGACAAAAATGAATTTTGGCTCCAGAACTTTTTTTTCTGTGTCACAAAATCAGCATTGACCACCAAGAATTAAGAACTTTAAGGTATAACTATTAGGTACATGGAAATAAAATAACATCAGCTCTCGATGACTTTTTTCCATTCTCAAAATCCGAAAGCGATCTATAAAATTCCACGGTGGATTCTCTAACTAAAAGCACCATGAGTTTATATAATCATGTTCAGCAACATCTCCCTATTCTTCACCATTACTCATAGAGCAGATGCTCTATAAGTAATGCCAGCTACATGCTTTAAGAATGCTGCAAGTTGGGTAGGCATAGGGACAGAGGCACATCAAAGAGCAGGAACTTGTGGGTATACCCGAGCAATGATCCAGGGAACTAACTAACAGGAAGGAACTGAATCATTCATTATAAAAATATATATGTCCATGACTTTGGAGCTCCATAAATTCTGCACACGTCACTGTGTGAAGTTGATATAGAGAGCTGAGATGATGGAGCCTTCTGTGTGCTCTCTTTTGATACAAAAAATGTTCGCATAGTAGTTTTAAAGTGACCTCAAAATCTGAGTGGTTGCTAGTGTGGCAGCTGGAAATGCAAGTGTGGTAACTCATTAGTACCAGAGGATTCACAAATACCATCGCAACCCTTAAACATTTTCAGTGGTCATGCTTCACCAGTAGACACTTATTAGCATAAGAGTAGAGCAGCTTGACCCCTGCTGACCTCTAGAGGCCAATTAACGGTTTAGCACCCATTGACTTTGATTGACTATTAAATGTTTGCTATCAGAGACTTCGAGGAGAAAAGTGAGTGTGGAATAGTGTCCACGTCTCATTCCATTCCAAAGTTACGAGAATTTTAATTTTGTGATGTGTAAGCATGCTACCCCACTATTCTATATCATGTGATGTGTAAGCATGCACCTCAGTTACCCCACTATTCTATATCATGTGATGTGTAAGCATGCACCTCAGTTACCCCACTATTCTATATCATGTGATGTGTAAGCATGCACCTCAGTTACCCCACTATTCTATATCATGTGATGTGTAAGCATGCACCTCAGTTACCCCACTATTCTATATCATGTGATGTGTAAGCATGCACCTCAGTTACCCCACTATTCTATATCATGTGATGTGTAAGCATGCACCTCAGTTACCCCACTATTCTATATCATGTGATGTGTAAGCATGCACCTCAGTTACCCCACTATTCTATATCATGTGATGTGTAAGCATGCACCTCAGTTACCCCACTATTCTATATCATGTGATGTGTAAGCATGCACCTCAGTTACCCCACTATTCTATATCATGTGATGTGTAAGCATGCACCTCAGTTACCCCACTATTCTATATCATGTGATGTGTAAGCATGCACCTCAGTTACCCCACTATTCTATATCATGTGATGTGTAAACATGCACCTCAGTTACCCCACTATTCTATATCATGTGATGTGTAAGCATGCACCTCAGTTACCCCACTATTCTTGGATAATGACCACTGAATTCTTGATCATTTCTACTCACCTCGATCATGACCTGCAAGCTCATGACAAGGGCTGCTGTGCCAGTGTAATAACTGTGCCTTGAAGAGAATCCTTTGCCGTTACCGAACTAAGGATTGTAGTCAACCTTGCCTACTGCTGCCACTGTGAAAGGCCCACTACGCATCATCGGTGGACACACAACACCATCTATTGTCGAGTGTTCACAGACCCTATTGCCCGTGTCAGATGTCAAGCGTGTGCACTGAAAATCAATTGATTTTCACCACCTGTGTTCGGCTACTTCGGCAGGTTTTAGTGCCTAATAAAATATTCTTATAGTAGATTAGGGCATCCTCTTGCCACAGATACTAATTTCAACACTCTAGCACTCTCCAATCAGAAGCTACAGCTGCAGGTGCTCAGATTTTGAGGTTTGAGGTACCCCAACTTTGGCTGCAGATTAACTTTGGCATGGTTGTACCTATGCAACAGTTTTTAGTGTCAAAAGAGAGCACACAGAGAGACCTATATTTTGAGCTATATATCAAGTCCATACAGTGAAGTGTGCAGAATCGATTGAACTATATACCTATGCAACAGTTTTTGGTGTCAAAAGAGAGCACACAGAGAGTCCTATCTTTTGAGCTATATATCAAGTCCATACAGTGAAGTGTGCAGAATCTCTTGAACTATACCTATGCAACAGTTTTTAGTGTCAAAAGAGAGCACACAGAGAGTTCTATCTTTTGCAGTGAAGTGTGCAGAATCTATTGAACTATACCTATGCAACAGTTTTTAGTATCAAGAGAGATCATTAAGCTATATATCTAGTTCACACAGTGAAGTGTGCAGCATTTGTGGAGCTCATAATCACAAGGTTTTGTTAGTGTATAATTTAGTCCATCCTTCATACAACATCAGTCGACTTATAAAGCATTTTTTTTTTAATCAAAAAGAACAACACCATTCTCTAGTCTTGCATTAAATTGTTCCTTATCCTGTGCACTTTCAAATGATGATGTGGATTTTTCTATACACACATTATTAAAAATGATACAGCCAGCATCATCAAGAACTGCAGCCCCCTTCCACCCCCCTTATCCCCCCCCACCTCGGTTTGTCTCGATCATAACTTGCTACAGTTCACTCGATTTCTTTCATTTTAGAACTCTTTTAGCGCTTAAATGTTTGCAGGTTTTTATTTTAATTTATTCTTTAATTTATTCTTAAATTTATTCTTTAATTTATTCTTTAATTTATTATTCATTCTTTAATTGATTTCATTCAATTGATTTCATTCTTAATTGATTTCATTCTTAATTGATTCTTTAATTGATTCTTTAATTGATTCTTTAATTGATTCTTTAATTTATTCTTTAATTTAATTTATTCTTTAAAGTTTTATAATTATTATTTAATTGTTCGTTACATTTTTTTACTGCAAGTATTGTCAAGTATTGTCAAGTTCAAGTGATTAAAACAGGTCAACCTCAGCAACTTAGTAGCCATTAACTAATTAACACAGTGTGCAGTATGTAGCCATTAACTAATTAACACACAGTATCTAGTCATTAACACAATATGTAGCCATTTATCTTATTAACATGCAGTATATATGGTTCAAGCCCTTGCAGTGTGGAGATATATAGTCCTGCCACAAAATAGAGAATGCAGTTTTTGTGTGACATCGATGTTCTCACACAAGGAAGTTGAAGATACTATAACTTTCTCAATAATCATGCTCACTCGACTTCTAGCCTTCGTAATGAAGGCTAGAGCATCTACCAAAATGTCAAATCAGTCATTTAAGTTGATTATCGAGAAGGTCATTGTGTATTGGACCTTGATTGCTGGACGTATCTTCTAAGGAAATGTGCCTTAGAGAGATTCAACATATCCCCACAGAATAAACAACTATTTGATATGGCACAGAGGGAAGAGAGGCAAGGTTGTGGTGGCAGCAAATTAGTTGCAATGTTTTGGGGGTTTTTGAACAATAGTCCCACCCCCCCTAAAAGATTAGAACATATATATATATATATATATATTTTTTTTAGTCACAGGTAAGTGTATGACCATGTGTGTGCATGTTAGCTAGTAGCTATATACTAATTCCTAAATCCTCAATCCTCACTGACCTCTCACTGTCAGTGAGGTTGCTATGAAAAATAATTGAAAATTCGTTTAAAAAAGGTCTGCTGCTCTTAGGAGTGGCCAGCTACATCACCACTTCCCTCACAGCTACCAGTATAAAAATAAAAGGCCAGGAAGAGTCTGCCATACAAGTGGTTAATTAAGAGCACCTTCTATATACCCTTCTTGTGGCTTAGCTTGTTGACATGCTGCAGGTAAGTGTATGACCATGTGCTAAATCCTCACTGACCTCTCACTGTCAGAGGTGGCTATGAAAAATAAGAAAAGGTCTGCTGCTCTTAAGGGTGGCCACCATCACCACTTCCCTCACAGGCTTTGTTGATAAAAATAAAGGGTCTGCCATACAAGTAGTTAATTAAGAGCACCTTTCTCTACCCTTCTTGTGGCTTAGCTTGTTGACATGCTAGCCACAAATGTAACTTCACCTTGCAAACTTGTGCAGCTTCAGCAAGACAGGATAGCAACGTGGATGTGTTTGGAATGTGACAATTCTATGTGACTAACTGAAACAAACAGTAGGGCACATGCATCTTTTCTCAAGAACAATGCTTGAGTAATGCCTGCGTACTTAACCAAGCAGACGCCCACATATTACTGAACTGTGAGTAAGGAGTCATGCTTAACATCTTCCTCGATTAACCGCATGCAGATTGATTTGCGACTAGGTGCAGCACCTTCTCCATGATCCTGCGTATGGCTTCTCTTGGAGCATCAGGATAATTATCCGGATCTTCAGAGAGCAACTTCATTACTTTCACCGACCCGTCCGGACACTCCGCATAGACGTCAGTAAAAGTACCTCCTCGATCTATAGAGAATCTGAACATCGTTTGGTGCCTACAGCTGACTGACGTAATACACTCAGGAGCACGCGCAGCGCGCCGTAAGCCCCCGCGTAAGAGTGGGCGTAGCGAGAGCCCCGACAAGGGTTTGGGGAGGAAGGGTTGAAGGGGGGGGGGGGGGGGAGCTGAATTGCCCTGCTGCATGGCTAGGGTAGCACCCATCAGCAGCATTCGCTTTCCCGAGCCACTTTAGACTCGATTTTGGAACAAAGAATGATTATTGACAACAGGATTGTCTGCAGTGCTGAACTTTAGATCATCAATGTTATGATTCAGCGTTGTCTTGACACTAGACCCTCTAACTTTTCAAAATTGAAATCTGGGACATTGACCACACCCACCATGAATATAATTAAATTGTTATGAAGAGTATCATTTTGCATAGAAAATCATTTTTGCATAGAAATGGTTGTAGCTTGTTTTCATTTTGTAAGGAGTTCATCTGAAAGTTTAGGCCAAAGTTTTGATCTGGCCCACTTTCCACCAAAAAGAGCAAGCACAAGGCTTTTCTACAGTTTTGGTGATGTGGTATGTATCTGGTTTGGGAATGTCAGCTGGGGAAAGAAGAAAGTCATTAAATTTCTCTTCAATGCGGTCAAGTGATTCAGAATCAGATAAACCAATCTGCGGAAATTGTCTCGCCAAATTCTAGACAGTAGCTGTTGAATAAGTGGATGTTTTGTCTGGCTTGAAGAACACCTAAATTCTTTAGGAGAGGACCCCCAAAAGGAAATTTCTTTACCATTTTTGCAATGGTTGCCAGGTAGAAGTTGCGTACTGCTGAAAGAATGGCTTTGAATCTCTTTCTTCTTCAAATGCTGCAAGACAACCCCAAGTTTCAGTACCTATTCCTAGACTCTCATCTGAAACCTGACACTCTTCATCAAACTTGAGAAGTCTAAGGTTGTCACCAGCAGCAAGAATAGTTTCAGCCGACGAATTTTTTTTGCATACAGCTGTACAAGTTGACTTAGCTCTTCATAAAGTTCGCAGGTAGTATTTTCTGTTGACTTCTGGAATTTTTTATTATTGAAGACAAGATGAAAGCTAAGAATTGAAGAATAAGCTTGGTGAGAGGATTCTGTAGCCTACAAGTGATGCTAACTACTTTCTCATTCTATTCATCACAGGATATGAAGTAAGATATCAAACCTTCAAGCTGATTGAGATATCTATGCACACATCGAAGTAGACTTAGCCATCGTGTGGGGCAATGCTTTAAGATAGCCTTAGGTTCAGAATCAAAAAGGGAGCACCAAACAAAAGGCTGACCTCTCTTGCTGCTATGATAAAAATAACATCAACAAATAGCTGGTCTATATTCACTGGTAATGTCTGTAAGCCAGCTTTGATAGTGAGATCAGCCAAGTGACAAATGCAACCAACATCATAGAGATGACATCTCATTTTTTATGAGCTTTTGTACTCCAGATCTCACACGTTTCATGACATTGGCAGTGTCAGACATGAAAGCTAGGGCCTTGTTGATATCCAAACCCTTCTTTTTCTGTAAGAGCCTGGAAAATGTTTCTTGCAGTACCAATGTTGACCACTGGCATATCCAGGAACCTCGTACACACGTTCCTCTCTTCAGTGTCAAAGATTCTTATGAGAATGATACAAGACTTATATACCAGTGTGATCATTTGATTCCTCCAGCATGATGGAAAACGGTTTATTGGTCATATATTCTGTTATAGACTTTTTATAGTAAGTTGCAAGAGCCTCTGCTGCTGTTTTGGTAAGCCCACATGCAAAATTTTTGGCAATATCCAAATCCGGAAACATAACTTTGAACTTGGAAAGATATGTTGTGTTTAGCCACAAACAATGCCCACCTCGTCTCAGCCTCAGTAACATTCTTTTGTGCTTGTGGTCTAAAAAATGATGAAACTGATTGGGATGTAGCAGCCATTGCCATTTCCTTGTGATGTTTCCCTGTAACATGGGTAATCACATCATTTCTCCCCCCATGGGAAACACTAAAATCGGAAGAGCACAAGGAGCAGTGTGCAAATGTGTCACCTATAAAGTCATAACAAATATAATTGATCTACATTAGTACAGTCAATATAAGTTCTAACAGCTATATATAACTCTTTCCTATTCCTTGGAATTCTTTTACCCATGTAGAGGTAAAGTGACACTGCTTCTTGCGTGGAGGTGTTACTGATTCCTCAGGCTCAGCCATAACAGAGAGAGAGAGAGAGGCCAAGGTAAACTAGCAGCAGCTCTGACTGTCAGGTAGCAGCTGGATTTTCCTCGTCAGTTGTGAAGTGAACCGCTGACTTGTGTAGCGGCCAGGTGTAGCAGCTGCTAAGGGGAGCCTTTAGTCTCACAGTGCTGTAGCCAGTTGGAATTGGCAGCTGCTAAGGAGGAGCCTTTAGTCTCACAGTGCTGTAGCCAGTTGTAAATTGTACAAACAAAAATCCAGCATTTCCGGGACAAACACCCAATCCGTGCGGGACACATTATTGGTCGCCTGCAGGGTATCCGGCTTGGAATACCTTCAGCGGATTTCATCTGCCATCTCTTTCAACGCCTCTCCATCAACCTCTGGCGCGTTAATGCCGGGCTTTGGCTAAGAAGATTGGCCATCCGTTCTCCAGCTGTGGATGGTGTCGTTTGATTTCGGACTTTTATTGTTGTTTGTGGTTTTGTGGTTTTTGTCTTGCTTTTGTTTGTTTCGTTTATGAGAAAAAAGGGGGGGAAGTGCAAATCAGGGACCGTCCCGGAGCTTCCGGGACAGTTGGATGGTAATGCCATCGACAAAGCTGACGTCATTGTACAGTTGGTATGTGTTCACCTACTTTTACCTGCTATGGGTATAAATGGTACATGCTAAACCACTGTGTTCTAGCTCTCGATCAACCCCTTTTTCACCTACATGTATATTCACTCCCTCTCTCACTCTGAAATTCCAAAGGAGTGGCGCATTCATATGATCATCCCAATCTTGAAGTCAGGGGACAAAACTTCTACTGACCCATTTCTCTCCTATGCTCACAGTGTCCAAGGTTCTTGAGCAGCTGGTCTATAGTACAGTAATAGACTTGGTTCAGTCAAGTGGTTGGGGTTAGCTCACCACATTAATATGGGTTTCTTTCTGGCCACACACACAACAACTTCTAACAATACTTGACTTTGCTCAATACCACAATAGCACACAGGTACATTGCATCTACCTAGATTGAACTGAAACTGAGAAAGGTTGGCATTTGTGGTAATCTATAGAAATGGTTCCAATCTGAACCTGACATTGAGGATATAATGCGTCTCCATCTCTGGACAGAAATCTGCTGGTACTCTCAGGGGTGCTGCAGGGAAGCATCCTTGAACCATTGTTCTTTCTTTAATTATGTCAATGATCTCCCTCTCCTCTCTCTAACGCTGTTTGCAGATAATGCAAAATGTCGTCTAAAAGTCTAAAAGAAATAAAATCCTCATTGGACAGTTCCCACCTCCAACAAGATCTTAATGCTGAATGCTGCAGCCCAAAAAGGAACAATACTTTCCAATAGACTTAAATCTCTCTTTCCACAAAATGTACTCCCAACTGAAGAAATTCTTCTTACCCCTTGTTTATTACAAAGCCCTGTTCAGTATTATATTGAATGCATTGTTCAGGTGGTCTGCTAGCATCAGCCTGAAAATGATGTTTATATAACTAAGAGGTAGTAATTATAAAGATAGTTGTTGAGGAAGGAGTAGGAGCATTAGGCACTTAAAACACTATAGCTATTACTGTTCAATGCTCAGTCAATGCTAATAATAATAATAATAATAATAATAATAATAATAATAATAATAATAATAATAATAATAATAATAATAATAATAATAATAATAATAATAATAATAATAATAATAATAATAATAATAATAATAATAATAATAATAATAATAATAATAATAATAATAATAATAATAATAATAATAATAATAACAATAATATAGTAATAATTAGTAATAATAATAATATAGTAATAATTAGTATAATAATAATAATAACAATAACAATTACACAACAAAATAATATAACAATAATCATAACAATAATAATAATAATAATAATGTAATAGTAATAATAATAATTATAGTAATAATTAGTAATACTGTAGTAATAATAATAATAATAATAATAACAATAACAATAACAACAACAATAATAACAACAATAATCATAACATAATAATAATAATAATAGAGTAGTAGTAGTAGTAATAATAATTAAAAAAATAATAATAATAACAATAATAATAATAATAATAATAATAATAATAATAATAATAATAATAATAATAATAATAATAATAATAATAATAATATAGTAATAATTAGTAATAATAATAATATAGTAATAATTAGTATAATAATAATAATAACAATAACAATTACACAACAAAATAATATAACAATAATCATAACAATAATAATAATAATAATAATAATAATGTAATAGTAATAGTAATAATAATAATTATAGTAATAATTAGTAATACTGTAGTAATAATAATAATAATAATAATAATAACAATAACAATAACAACAACAATAATAACAACAATAATCATAACATAATAATAATAATAGAGTAGTAGTAGTAGTAATAATAATAAAAATAATAATAATAATAACAATAATAATAATAATAATAATAATAATAATAATAATAATAATAATAATATAATAATAATAATATAATAATAATAATAATAATAATAATAATAATAATAATAATAATAATAATAATAATAATAATAATAATAATAATAATAATAATAATAATAATAATAATAATATAATAATAATATTATTATAATAATAATAATAATAATAATAATAATAATAATAATAATAATAATAATAATAATAATAATAATAATAATAATAATAATAATAATAATAATAATAATAATAATATATTGATATATACAACAATTGTCTGTAGCAGTACAGAGAGGCAATGCTCTTGCAGTCATTGTAATTATTATTGTTGTCATTGTTGCTATTGTTGTTGTATAAAAATGTAAAATAATATTATGATGATGATGATGATGATGATGATGATGATGATGAATATGATGATGATGATGAAAACATGACATAAGAACTTGCTAGAGAACACCGCAGCTGTCCATGGCTTGTCACTGCACTGCAGATTGCAGCACTAGCACGTGGTCATAACTATCAAGTTCCACATGAAAATGTTGATTTATTTTTTATTACAGGAGAAGAAGGAACATGAAAGTATGAGTTTATAAATCAGCAGGTTGTGGATGTAATGAGGACATTACATATAGCCTGAAGGTTATAACTTTAGATACTGCTGATGAACTGCTTAGATTATAGTCATAGCTAAATTGGTGGACTCCAATGTCCACTCTTGAATGTTCCACTTCACTTTTCCACAAAGAACTCTGGCAGAGCCCAAATTTTAAACTACAATGGACATTGAGGATGTGACTTCATGATTGTATTACCATCAATACTCCTGCTATGGCTCTTCTTCACACACAATGATCAAAATTAAAAAAGATTATTGAAACAGATGACTGTTCAGCAGGACACCAACATAAGAGACTGTGACTGTGTGCAATAGCCAATACTCTTGCATTAAGCTGATCCATGCGAAGTCAACACAACAAAGCAGGGGCGTATTTAGGGGGGGTTTCCTGTTGCCCAGAAACCCCCCCTGAGTACAAGCCACACCCATAAGCCATTTGAAAGCTGCAGCTAGCATCAATCCTTGCTAATCCTACATATAAATTTGTACTCTTGTATAATTTATTCCCTTAGAGGCTCATAAATTTACTTCTACAAACCACAAAACTTTTAGTACAGTACTCAAGCAGCTGTTTTCTTGTAGAAAATTATTTGCTTGGAGCTGGCAAGCCTATGAATATTAGTGAGTTTGTGCTAATCTCTTATAGGATTACCTTAGCCCAGCCCCTATTCCAGGAGGGTGCACTGTATTTGAGATTGTAGTAAAACTGTGACATGGCCAAGAGGCAAATGTCCATTCGGTCATTTGGGGTGTCAGTGTCAAGCAGTGAGTCTGACAGTAGCACTGCTACTGATCAAGAAAGTCAGAGTTCAAGATCAAAGGGAAGTTAGTCAGCCAAGTACTACTCAGTCTCTATCTCCTGATGATCTGGGAAATGCGTCAGGTCAAGGGTGTGTATCAGCTGCTAGGGTGCATGCATGTCCTCCTGGGGTTGACTTTGGAAACTATAAACTTGAGGACATCAGAATTCTTAGTAATGACCAGAAGCTTTGGCGTCTGAAGAATGCCTTTAGACCAGGGTGTGACCCTACTAAAATTGAGTACTCAATGTCTAGATCCTTCCAGAACTCCTGGTTGAAAGAGTACTCTAGGTTGAGCTACTCTGTTTCGTGCAATGGTAGCTTCTGTGTGAGCTGTTTACTCTTCACCAAGAATCGATCTATTCTACAGCTTGTCACCGTTCCAATGACTAATTTGACTCGAGCAAAGCAAACACTCAAGGAACACAGCTTGCAGAAATCACACAGAGCAGCTATGGATTATACTGTTACATTTACTGGGCAAATGGAAGGAGGGCCAGCTTTCCATACAGCAACAGTTATTACATAGTCAAGCATCTGCTCAAGTTCAGAAGAATAGGGAAGTTCTTAAAGCTATTCTCAAGACGATCATTTTTTATGATAAGCAAAACATAGCTCTTCGTGGCCACCGAGAGGTTCTTGGAGTGATGCAAATCCTGGAATTTTTTTAGGAAGTAGGTGGTGCTGTTTTGACCGAACACTTTGCTTCTGCAGCCAGAAATGCCCAATAATCACCCCCCAATCATTCAAAATGAACTGATTCTAGCCATTGGTGAATGAATAAGAGAGAAAATTCTACAGGAGGTTAGGCTAGCAAAGTACTTTTCTGTGTGTGCTGATGAGGCTGCTGATGCATCTAATTAAAGAACAGCATCCTCTAGTCCTGCGATAATTATGTTGACTCGGAAAATGTGGTGAGAGAAGAGTTTGTTGAATTTATTCTTTAAAGGTGGCACCACTGGAGTAGCTGTTTCTAAAACCATCCTAAATGCAATAGAAAATTATGCCTTAGACCCAAATAATTTACGTGGGCAGTGCTATGATCCTGCCAGAAACATGGCTGGCAAGTATCATGGGTTTGCTGCTCTAATCGAGAAACAATATCCAAAAGCAGTCTATGTTCACTGTGTGGCTCATACACTGAATCTTTGTGTTGTGGCAGCATGTAACATCCAAGCTATTCGAAATATGCAAGGAACTCTTGTGGAGCTATGCCTGGTTTTCTCCCAAGAGGGAAGCAGAACTAGAAAATGGATCAGTGAACTTCCTCTAAGAACAACTAACAGACAGAAACTGGTAAGCCTTTGCAAGACCCGTTGAGTAGCTAGAATAGAAGCCTATGAAGTCTTTTCAAAGATCGTACCAGCTGTTATTAGTACCTTGTAGACAATCAGTACTGAAGATGGGTGGAACAGAGAATCTGCTAAAACTGCATCACTTTTAACAGCTACAATTCAGTTCGAGTTTCTTATGGCATTTGAGGTGGTGTACCATGGCCTAGGCTCCATAAAAGGCTTAGCAGTGTCTCTACAGAGCCATTTTCAAGAGATTTGCAATGCTTATATTGAGGTAAATTTAGTCGAGACTACTTTACATGAAGTTCGTGACAGCATTGATTCTCATCACAAGAAATGGTTTGATTCTGCAGTCACTCTAGCACAAAAAATCAATGCATCATAGCCATCTCTTCCACATCGATGTGCAAGGCAAACAAGTAGAAGCAATAATGTACCTGCCAACTCTGCTGAAGATTATTACAGAAGATCTATTTCTGTTCCATTTCTGGATGAGATGATATCACATATTCACAGTCGTTTTTCTGAAACACAAAAGAAAGCAGTATGAGCTTTGAGCATAGTTCCATCTGTATACATGGCCAATGTAGTCACTCGGACTGAGTCTAATTTGATAAAGGAACTTTTGGATTTCTATGAAGATGATATGCCAAGTCCTTCATCTTTTGAACAGGAACTCCATTTGTGGAGATCTAAATGGACTCATCAGAATTGCCCAAAACTCCATCCCAGGCCTTGAACTGTGCAAATGAGTGCATGTTTCCGAATATTTACTCCTTACTCCGAATTGTTTGTACTCTACCCGTAACCAGCTGTGAATGTGAACGTAGAGTGTCAGTGAACTTAGAAAACTCAAAACCTACTGGCATACTACTATGGGGCAGCAAAGGTTTATCAGGACTGGCACTGATGCACATCCACTATGGCTTAAACTTTGACTTAGAGGCTATTCTTAACATTTTTGCACGTCAAAACCCGTTACTCCAGGACATTTTGAGTCATTAACGCAACAATAATTATCATTTTGTAATTCTATGTTCTATAAACTATTGTGGGGCAGAGTCAGATAAAAGTGGTTGTGGCCAGGTGATTTTTTTTTACAAGCTTCACATGCATGAGATGGAAACCCCCCTTTAAATTCCTAGATACGCCCCTGCAAAGGGTCGCATCAAGTCCACTGCTTCACTCAAAATAAGCCTAGCAAATTCCCATGCTCTCCAGAGCCACACAGATTAAGAGAGAGGAAGTGATCAAGAAACTTATGTAGGGTGAAATGGAGTGTACATTTCTCAAAAGGTATTTTCATTAAAATGTGCTAAATGTATGGCATTGGTATTCCTCCATTAATATTGTCTCTCTTAATTACTTGTCACTGGCCTAGCATAGTAAGTTCTTAGTATGAAGTGTGGATAGTCTATACAATCTCTAATTCTAACATACATGTTTTGAGCAGACTGTTGAGTTTCTGCTCAAAGTATGGACATGGTTTGTGTGGACAATCATGTGTGGACCAGCAATTAGTGTGGGAAATCTGTGGACTGTTCAAATCCTGGTTTGCTCATAATAGGTAATAGAGTGCAACCTTGTTAATCCAACCACCACCCTCCTAATTGGAAATAGAGATTAGCAATTAACTAATTGTAATCAATATTATAGTCTTTTCAGCCTAGTGATGCCACCAAATAGGACCAAAACAGTTGTTTGTGGTGTGTATTACAAGCTTTGTGGTGTGTACGTGCAGTGAACTAAAACCCAGCATACAATGTATACTTGTACTGTAGATCCAGCTGTTTGAATTTTAGCAATGGCATCAGCTGTAGGAGTTGTTAAAAGATCCCATAAGACTCTTACAATTGATCAGAAGCTGGAGTTACTGGACCAAATTGGAAGAAAGTCTTATACAGTGCTCTGTGAAGAGTATGGAATTGGCACATTCTACCACATACCAATTCAACACATTTTAGTAATCCGAACAAATTCACCAATCAGAACACTCCCAGGTACAGGTCTATTCAGATTAGCGAGGTTACACTGTATATCAAATGTTACCTCATGAAACTACAGTCATTTTATTGTGTTTTTAGATATCCACTTGTCAGTGGTGCCAAAAAATGGAGAAGATCAAGACCATTGCACCAGTGCTACAAAGTTTCCCATAGGTCACTGATTTTATATTTTGTGCTGCAATGTCCCATGCAAATTACACAAACATATACGTTTAAACTTCCCTAATTCGGGCACCCCACATCGAGGCATGTCTGTCTAGGTACCCTCATATTACATAATCAAGTTGTGTGTATCATGTGTGGTCCTCGAGCCCATGAAAGCATGAGTGATTTTGATAGACAGTCCAGTTTCATGTCAACAAGGAGAGAATCTGGCTTAGACTAGCTAGTTTCTGTTGATAGCTTGTACCTAAAGATGTCTGACACTAGAACAATGCTGAAGGCAGCCCTCATTGAGCGAAGGGGAGGAAGCCATGGAAGATCACCATTCAGTCACATCTGGTGAAGCTGTCAATGTCCTAGAAATCTCACTGCCGTGGCTTGAAATCTTCTTGTGAATAAATGGCCAGACACTGCAGCTCGGATGAGACAGGAATTACTGGGGCAAACACCATAATTTATTTTATTTTATACTAGCTGTGTTCATGTTGTTTTCAGTCACATGTGCAGTATAATACTATATGCATGTGCACTGCATGTGCATGCACTTCGTATATGTAGGAATATAAAATTCAACAATATTGGGGAAATGTGGGCGTGTTCCCAGGTGTGGCCATTTCTAAGTTATGGGCAGTTGCCTGGTTCCAAGCTACCCAGATAAGAGAAGTTTGAGTGTAATAACTGTTTTTAGTGCCGCGTTAGTAAGAAAACATTACATAATATTTCATTATATTAAAGATGGGGAACTCTGGGCATTGACCTGATTGGCCCATTTGCAGCTACTGATAACGGCCACAGATATGTCTGCACTATGGCTGACCTTTTCACCAAGTGGGTGTTGCTCGTCACAAACTCTGCTGCAGATGTTGCTAAAGTGATACTTGAGCGCATCTACAGTTATGGTCCTCCAAGGAAAATGATCATGTGACCAAGGCCGTGAATATTAACCATGTTAGTGACAAGTCATAAATATTTCCAATGGATTTAACATTCGGTGTTCTTGGAGCATAACAAATGCTGAATAAGAATTCAATTCAGGATTTCTCAATGTGTGATTTTAGTTTAGTCTCCAAAACAATCGCACAGGTAGCTTCCATTTAAGGGAAAGCTATTAGTAACATAGTTTAAGGGAATGCTATTAGTAACATAGTAGAGTGTGCATTATGCTTGGTATACTCATTCATGCATATTCTTTCAAGCTGTTTTGCTTTTCCAACTCGAGTAAATTATTCCACCTTTGCTTCTTTTGGGGTGAAGCATATATGTGTTCTGAATGCCATCCTGAAACAAATGGCCTGGATTGAGCGCACAAACTAGACGCTTAAGAGGGCACTGTCCAAATGCACAAATGACAGCCAAACTGACTGAAACAACTATATTTGAAGCTTTACATCAATGGTGGTCAGTGTATCTGTTGTAGCAGCTTGCTGTTATGGATGGATTTTGTAAAGTTTCAAAATATAATTAAGAAGACATTTTGCATAGGACTTCTGTTTCGAATTTTTTTAAATGTTCTTCAATAATTGCAGACTTGACTCGAAGCTTGAAGATATGTGAATGTTAAAAAAATTAGTTGTTGTTTACTGTAGGTGACCGTGTCCTGAAGAAAAACGTACGAAAAGCATTGAGAAAAGTTAACAGGTTAGCACAAGACTGGTTGGGGCCTTACGAAATAATTGACATCACTCCCATGGGCCTCTACATTGTGGGATGATAAAGGCAATGACATCAATAGCAAGGTCAATTCCAGGACACTTAAAGCCTTACTTGACCCGTAATACATCAGGTCATGAAACCATGTTTCTTGTAGGTGATGTGTCTCCACCAATACCCATAACTGAGAGTGGCTATGCAAGCTTGTAGACGAGCTCACCTCTCCCTCTCTCTGACCTGGGTTATGACTCTGACAGTGTAGTTGAAGATGAATTGGCAGTCGCCAACCCCTTCTCCATTAGGTTTGAGCCTGATGTTACAATCTCAGACAGTTCCATCTCTTCTTCCGGAAAGAGTATGATTCAGAGGACAGGACAAGTGATTTGTCATGGTATATCTATATCTTCAGTCCATTGATCATTTCTTAACCTAGGTGTCTATGTAGTCAGTACAATAGAAATAAGCAGGGAATGTCTATGCTGCAAAGAAATACCTAAGATATTAGAGAAAATAAATGAACTGGAAGTTCCTGTATGCTGCATTACAGAGCACTCAGGTTTAAGGCAGTTTGCTTGAAAGCCTACCAGTATGGATAGCACTACTATGGGACTGCTACCCACCAACTGCTGTGTGTGTATATTATGTGTGTCTTATTTTCCCCCCTCTCCTCCATTTTGCTACAGAAATTACAGATATACAGCCTATAGACAATTGGCTAGCCGGTGCTGTTGTTGGTTAGGAAAGGATATTGAGGAGTCATTTTACCAACATGTGCAGTGACCAAAATTCGAAGTTTTCCTTCTGAACTTATACTGGGTTTAACTATCCTGTGTTAGCATAGCAATTTAAACTAGCTATAGCAAGTTATTGTGTTGTTGTTCTTTCATTAGCATACACCAAAAACAAACATTCATGAAAATGTTGTTCAGTAATAGCTTATTCTTTGTTAGGCATACTATAACTATCACACAATGGATGAGGTGAAGTAGTAACACATTTGGATGCGCAACCAAGGAATTATAGGACTGTCTAAAGGACTTCTGTGAACAGGTGGTCAGCAACGTTATCTATTATGAACAAAGAAATGACATCATTATATCGAACTAGTAGCTGTCTTCCACTATCTTCCTAACAATATATCACCCTTGTGTTAGTGGATAGAAAATCTGCTGGTCCCCTCCTCTGCTATAGCTTGCTTTCTTCCCTTATTCTCATTGTAGTGGAGTGATGCTAGCTACAATATATGTAAAGATCATGTAAATACTGAAATTGATGCTGTATCATTCAAAAGTTACGATCCAGACCTTGAAAGCATTTCAACGCATGAGAAGCAGGTTGACTTTGGAGCAATGTGTAGGCAACTACGCTATGAGAAACCTCACAGCATGATGTCTGGTACTTCGGAGAAAGCTTTGCAACATCTTTACAAAACCTTGTGTTTGTTATATTACTGTGACTTTCTTACTGGCTTTGGTATCCGCACGGAAGTTAGAATATAATAAGTTAGCTGATGACTGATAAAGTCCAATTCAACTTCAGATTATGCTACATTGTCAGAGTTTTCCTCTTTGATCCTGCCTATGGATAGGTATCGCAGCTTTCTTCATGGGCTGCTACCATGTCTCTTCTGATCCTGATCGATAGCTAGGTTTTTTCATGTGGTAGCTAGGACTCCCACAATGTAATCATTAGCAAGCCACACCCTAACCAACCAGATGTATTCTTACAATGGCTTGTATCTCCCTGTAGACTGTAATTTAAAATGTAATATTTTTGCAGGGTATTATTTGAGCTAGAACTCTCCAAACATAGAAAGAAGGGGGTGGGGGGGGGGGAGGGGTGACAGGGAAACAGCTAAATCAACATCTCAAGCTTTAACAAACGTACCCAAGGATGCACTTCATAGACTTGGATTTAATTGCTGAGCACAAGTTTATGTGGAGCACCCAATATGAAGGTAGTTTTGTCTGGTGTCCAAGCAAGAATTACTGCAATTTTTCCAAAAAACTGCCATTTCTTAAATTTAGCTGCAAAAGTCATGCAAAGACATTCATTTAATTAGTAACAGCCTGGATACAATTCAAATTTAATTCACTTTAGTTCCAAACGAAAACCAATATTTCAACCAAGGTTTAAATTCAGAGTTGTCTTCTCTCACAACAATTTGTCCCACTCAGTAGACAGTGAAAGCTAAAAAAATTCGAAGCATTACCTCAAACATTGCAGGAAATTACACCTAGAAGAGAGTAGAAAAATGAAGTGAGTACTCAAGCCTGTCTGAAATATTTGAGGTTTTTATTATTTTTAGTTATGCTTAGCGTTCGATAAACTTAGTTTTAGTTTGCAAGGAAATAAGTGTCTGCTGGTTAGGAATACAGCGAGTGAAATCATGATAAAGTTTGATAAGGGGTGTGAAACCTTTTGGACAGAGGCTACAGCAAGGACTACTGAGTTGGGTTTTTTCATTTAAGTTGACCACAATCCCACAGACCTCCAAAAACTTTAGAATTATATTTTCTTCTCCCAAACATTACTTTCAGAGAATATATTTTCAATTGGCTGATAGAATGAATGGTGAAATAAATAAAGTGATTTACTAAGGAAAACTATATACCACTTGCAGAAGAGCTATATACTAAATCTGAAGCTGGAAAGGGACCAATGGAGAATTATACTAAAGTCTGTAACAATTTTGGTCAAGATCTTGATACTGGATAAACCAGCTTCTCTCAGATTTAGTTTCTGATAGCGCACCATGTCTGTCAGATATTCAAACTTCTTTACTATCCCTTATTTTAATTCCTCAAGCCTCTTCTCTGAAGTAAAAAGACTATATTTCGGCTACTCTTTGCCAGTATGCTAGTGCTAGAAAGATCACTTTCTACTCTACATGGAGTGAAAACTTACCTATGAAACCCAGTGACACCTATAAGGCTCCATCACATGTTGATTTTGGAGAACACAAACATCAAACTGATAAAATCGACTTATTATAAATCTCAACAAAACTTCCAGTTGATGTAACGTAGTTAGAATAGCCTTCTCGGTAATAAACTTATATTTACTCACTCCATGTTTAGGCTAGATACTCTAGGGATCATGATATGTTAAGACTACAGTGAGGTGGATACATAACCCATCATATGAGGCAAACCATATCCTGGCAGACATGTTATTCCTGAGTGTCATGCAATTTATTATAAGTGGTTGAAGATTTTATTTATTGTAGAAAGAAGGTGAAACCCTTTTTGGAATATTTGTGATTAAATAACTATAATATTAGGAAGTTTTATAGTGCTGCTATTATTAATTTTATTGTTGTTATTGTCGTGTTGTGGAGTATTAATAAAGTGTTGGTACTTTACAAGTGCGTGATGTCAGCTTCTATATGCACCCAACCTTATGTTGCCACAGTTTAATTCAGCCAAAAATTATTCCTCTACCTGTGTGTGTGTGTGTGTGTGTGTGTGTGTGTGTGTGTGTGTGTGTGTGTGTTAATGGCATCAGTGACCCTGAACAAATTGCTGGGGGGGTTTCATCTAACTTTTCCAACATACTTAAAACACACAAATCAATGATTCCTTCCAAAACACCACCTCATCTGAGCTATTTTTACTCGTCATTTCTGCTGGTCACATAAAACCACTTTTAAGTCGGAGGATGGAACTAGTGTCAAGATGTTTTATCTGTACTCTTCGTGACACTTGACACCAAAGTTCTCTATTACTATTCAGATCTTCATGGTTACCTCTCTATAGCCTCAGAGACTATACACCTTGGTTCCTAAAGCTTTGAAGATTCCATTGGATATATAGCTTCAGACCCATCACATTGTTCCTTTTTTTCTTTTTTAATTAAAGCTCTTGACTAGTGTTCAGCATTTTACTATTTCCTATTTTCAATTTGGTTTCAAGCAAGATTTGTCTACATCCCTATGCACTGGTTTTTTATATTAAAGAATGCCATTTGGCTGCATTAAATCTCTGTTTTCTAGATGCCTCGAAGCCATTTGATCTTGTACAGCATATCAAAAGCTGATTCTTAGAGGACTTCATCATGATATTGTTCATTTTTTCCCTGTCATGATATTGTGATCAGTATTTTAAAGTCCGTCGAAATCAGCAGTTTCACAGTTTCAAATGGAGTAAGGTAAGGTGGAGTCTTGTCCCCAATTTTGTTCTCGACATACATAGATACTCTCTCGGTAGACACTCAGCACTTTGGTTATGGTAGTTGGCATTTGGGGATGTACTACATTGGAGTTTTAGTTGTTCTTCTGGTTCCAGCTATATAGTTGACTTTAAAGATTGACTCTTTGTGCTCAAATAGAGCCCAACTAGTTCCACCCCTTTAGCATTTAAAATCATACACCAACAATATTTGAGAAGAGTTTGCAAATACAAATAGTCTCCAGTTTAATCCATCTGAGACTCAGTTAATTCACCATGCTCATTCATTCACTCACATTCACCTTAGTGTCATCCTTGCTTTTGATCTCAAGGATGATGAAGTATTAGCCTCCTGTTTGTGCTTAGCAATATGTTCAACTTTCCTTCCCTTTTCTTGGTCCTATTATGCTCACCTTTCATTTTCAAACATACGCTCTCTCCCTTCATGATATGTTGATAAGAAATCTTATCCTCAATTATAATATTTCTCTTTTTTGAGAAGAATTTGGCCCATTGCTAGGTTATCACACACAAGGACACTGCTCATTTAAAGAGTTTGTTTAATTTAAAGTCATCTTCTCTGCGCACCATCTCCAAATCTCATCCCTCAATT
Source organism: Cladorhizidae sp. MBARI D1340-BT2 (assembly GCA_028752905.1). Taxonomy (NCBI): domain Eukaryota; kingdom Metazoa; phylum Porifera; class Demospongiae; order Poecilosclerida; family Cladorhizidae; species Cladorhizidae sp. MBARI D1340-BT2. The sequence continues at coordinate 16,130,922 of JAQNBH010000003.1, read as the reverse complement.
TTAGTTCTCTTTGCTTCTTATTTATGTTGTTCTTATTGGTCATAATTTAATGTATGGAGTTAACACCTGTATTCTGCTCATGAGATTGCTCTGGGTCTTGTAATTAGAGACTTGGGTCTGCATAATTTCTCCTCGCCAACTATATATATACTTCAGAATTCAAAGAAAGGCTGATAATTTTCATTAACCCAGGACTATTTTTTTGTTTAATTAATTTCACATATATACTAGTGTGTCTCCACATATTTATACACCATTATATTATAGTAATAAAAATAATAATAATAATATAATAACAATAATAATAACAACAACAACAACAACAACAATAGTAATAGTATTAGTAATAATAATAGTAATGATAACAATAATATAGTAAATTAGTAAATAATAATAATAATAATAACAACAATAATCACAACAACACAACAACAGCATCATCATCATCATCATAACAACAATAATAATATTAATAACATAATTATGGTGATGATATTAACAACTAAATGACAGCAACTAATAAATAATACAACAACGAAACCAAAAAAGGTAACATTATCCTGATGAAGGCTAGCAGACATCTAGTCGATATGTATAAGTGAGTAAATTTTCGTTTGATCAATTGAGAAAGTCACTGAATGAATTATTATTTTCAGCTGACACCGAGGTTTCTCTTGCTTTTAAAACTCTTTCTATTGGAAGAGAGATTCTCGTTTACCATTATCAAAAATAAAACAACAATGCTACCTAGAGCATCTAGTCGAAACGTCTAGAGTTATTGAGGTCAGCCGTTGCGACTCTCGCTAGCACGCTGGGCCCCTTTACCTCCAGATAGCACCAAACCTGACGATGTTTACCTGTTCTCTCATGTCTCGCTTGTGTCCCATGTAAAGTGAAGGAAGATATAGTTAAGCAGATTCTGTTGATAGACGCTTCCTCCGTAGTATCTCTGGTGAGTTCCCCCCCTATTTAGAGGGCCTTTAGCACCAGCTATGTGCACAACTCGTTACTTCACTTTTTGAAATTGTAGCTGACACTGGTATGTGACTTATTAATTTCCTGATAGTCCCTTCATTTTGTTGATTTATGGTCCAAGAAGTACATAGAGGGAGGGAGGGTGCTCGGCTGGGAAACCTTGCCTCTGAGACTGAGCAAGCAAAACTAGTGGCAGCTGCCCACTCCCTAGGCCTCGGGTTAGTGAGCCAGATGAATTTAATTTTGCAGGAAAAGAGAAGGGGGGATGGGGGGGAAGGGGTAGAAGTGATTTTCAAACGGGGTTTTGTGATATAAACTTGTCAGATTTGAAAATGAAAATAGTTGGTAATGATCATCTTGTCTTCAATGTGGCAAAAACTTTTGTATAGGTAGAAAATTATGCTCCTCTTTTCTGTGGAGTTCATCCGGCTCACATGACTAAGGCTAGGGCTTTGAGCTAGGGCTTTTGAGCAGTAATTTTTATGCATCCGTCTTTACAAGCATTGCCTTTCTATGTCGGTCAAACACCCTAGACAACTCCAAGAGCAACTGTGTAATGTCTCAAGTTCAAAGTACATGCCCCTCTAATACTGGCTAGGGCTGCGATTAGATGGGGCAATAATTTCTTACTTTGGGCATCCGTGGATATGCTGCGATTGTCCGTGGCAATCAATGCATCCCACTGTTTATAATTAAGTGTGTGTTTTGTCTCGCTTTGCATACATGAAGAAGAGCAAAGAATCATGTGATCCTAGTATGTATGTATGTATGTATGTATGTGTGTGCGTGCGTGCGAGTGTTGTGTGTATGTGTGTTGTGTATGTGTACAATGTGTCAAGACAAAAGAATCATCATACTTATTTGTAGTTTTTCTCTCCTTTACAGTCTGCACACACACACACACACACACACACACACACACACACACACACACACACACACCTACCGGAGCAAGCACACATCACCTTAACAACAAACTAAACACCCCCCCCCCCCCTGGAAGACATGATGACAGTCCTCACAATAGCTGAAAAAAGTCACTCTACAAGACTAATTAACTCTCTCCTATGCCACCCAATCTGCTTCTGCAACCATCAAGAGTCCATGTCTACTCTTTCCTCTAGCTTACCACCCCAGCAGGCATACCTTCTCTCCTCCAGCGGCCTGTCAGCTCGCTGCAATCTGGGGATATCATGGAGTACTCGAGCCGGCTTGCCTTGTTTACGAGGATGGACACAGACTTACATCTCTCACGTGCGTGAGATTACAACAGGGGCGAGTTCCCTGGCTTGTTCTTCTTTGCTCCTGAATGTCTACCTGACTGTAACACAAACTGGAATCTTGCAGTGACCTTCTCAATGCAATTTACTCCCTCGACATTTCGACTAGATGTCGCACTTTCCCCCCCTTCTTCTTTCTTCTTGAATGCTCCTCTGGCAGCCATCGTAGGACTACATGTGTGGCCATGACCTTTTATCGCGGACATGGTGTGGTTCTCTTCAATGTGTTGGGAAACTACGAGCTTTTGTTGTGTATCTTATAGTGGTTTAGTTCTTGCTTGGGCTGGTGCATTGTAGTCAGCAGTTCTCAGTTGACTAGTGTCTGGATGATAAGAGTCGAGAAACTTGAGACAGTTCTACCTATCATGGTATCTTTATCAGCGCGAGCAGCATGCCTGATACCGGGTTGTTGAGGGAGGGGGAGGGGAGAAGGAGGAATAGGACACAAGTTTTCTACAACTACTGACATTGTGTTTATGGTGCAATCCGGTTACGTTTGATGTTCGGTGCAATTTGCAGTCTTTTAGGCCAGACAATCACTAACATTGACTCTAAGGAGCCCAAGGCTATATTCAGTATTTCCTTTATTAGGAATCGTCCCTCCAACTGTAATCATCCCTCAAATTGTAACTGCCCCTCCAATTGTAACCGTTTCTCCAATTGTAACTGTCCTTCTAAAAGTATTCGCAGGTACTAGGTTGGACGGAAGTAAATAGTAACCGTGGCTCCTATTAGAGGATTTACAGTATGTCCCCTTGCTGCTTTTGTTGCTGCTTTTGTCAATGCTTCTGGCTACCTGTTACAAGTTTATTTTTGATCAAAACATAACATAGACCAGGCCAGGTTTGGAATTCGGCCTCAGGGCTACAAGTGTGCACTCATTTGTGCGATTACTCCCAGCCCACATCAAACACTTTGGATTGTCTGATTAAGAAAAACGCTGATTTAATGGAAATCCATAAAGTGTAGTATTTGGCCGTGTTCCCGTTGCTAGCCGATATGTTCGGCAATATTCCCTGGCTTTTGATTGGACAGCAGGTCCGCTATTGTCCGCTTTTGGGAACTAATTGCACAACTGGTTCGACGATCCTGTCCAGTTTAGATCTGATATGTTGCCATCTTTTTTTAAGCAATAATTCTCAGACCCATGTACTGACGGCGTTCAGATCAATTCAAAATCGGTTTCAACAACCTTTCAGCTTTTCTGACCAGTGCCTGGCTATACACGGGGAGATCATTCCAAGGCCGACTGCATCTCTCCTCCGACTGCTTCTCTCCTCCGACTGCTTCTCTCCTCCGACTGCATCTCTCCTCCGACTGCTTCTCTCCTCCGACTGCTTCTCTCCTCCGACTACTTCTCTCCGACTGCTTCTCTCCTCCTCCGACTTCTTCTCTCCTCCGACTGCTTCTCTCCTCCGACTGCTTCTCTCCTCCGACAGCTTCTCTCCTCCGACTGCTTCTCTCCTCCTCCGACTGCTTCTCTCCTCCGACTGCTTCCCTCCTCCGACTACTTCTCTCCTCCGACTGCTTCTCTCCTCCGACTGCTTCTCTCCTCCGACTGCTTCTCTCCTCCGACTACTTCTCTCCTCCGACTGCTTCTCTCCTCCGACTGCATCTCTCCTCCGACTGCTTCTCTCCTCCGACTACTTCTCTCCTCCGACTGCTTCTCTCCTCCGACTGCTTCTCTGCTCCGACTGCTTCTCTCCTCCGACTGCTTCTCTCCTCCGACTGCTTCTCTCCTCCGACTACTTCTCTCCTCCGACTGCTTCTCTCCTCCGACTGCATCTCTCCTCCGACTGCTTCTCTGCTCCGACTGCTTCTCTCCTCCGACTGCTTCCCTCCTCTGACTGCATCTCTCCTCCGACTGCTTCCCTCCTCCGACTGCATCTCTCCTCCGACTGCTTCTCTCCTCCGACTGCTTCTCTCCTCCGACTACTTCCCTCCTCCGACTGCATCTCTCCTCCGACTGCTTCTCTCCTCCGACTGCTTCTCTGCTCCGACTGCTTCTCTCCTCCGACTGCTTCCCTCCTCCGACTACTTCTCTCCTCCGACTGCTTCTCTCCTCCGACTGCTTCTCTCCTCCGACTACTTCTCTCCTCCGACTACTTCTCTCCTCCGACTGCATCTCTCCTCCGACTGCTTCTCTCCTCCGACTGCATCTCTCCTCCGACTGCTTCTCTCCTCCGACTGCTTCTCTGCTCCGACTGCTTCTCTCCTCCGACTGCTTCCCTCCTCCGACTGCATCTCTCCTCCGACTGCTTCCCTCCTCCGACTGCATCTCTCCTCCGACTGCTTCTCTCCTCCAACTGCTTCCCTCCTCCGACTACTTCTCTCCTCCGACTGCTTCTCTCCTCCGACTGCTTCTCTCCTCCGACTGCTTCCCTCCTCCGACTACTTCTCTCCTCCGACTGCTTCTCTCCTCCGACTGCTTCTCTCCTCCGACTGCTTCTCTCCTCCGACTACTTCTCTCCTCCGACTGCTTCTCTCCTCCGACTGCATCTCTCCTCCGACTGCTTCTCTCCTCCGACTACTTCTCTCCTCCGACTGCTTCTCTCCTCCGACTGCATCTCTCCTCCGACTGCTTCTCTGCTCCGACTGCTTCTCTCCTCCGACTGCTTCTCTCCTCCGACTGCTTCTCTCCTCCGACTACTTCTCTCCTCCGACTGCTTCTCTCCTCCGACTGCATCTCTCCTCCGACTGCTTCTCTGCTCCGACTGCTTCTCTCCTCCGACTGCTTCCCTCCTCCGACTGCATCTCTCCTCCGACTGCTTCCCTCCTCCGACTGCTTCTCTCCTCCGACTGCTTCTCTCCTCCGACTACTTCTCTCCTCCGACTGCTTCTCTCCTCCGACTGCATCTCTCCTCCGACTGCTTCTCTGCTCCGACTGCATCTCTCCTCCGACTGCTTCCCTCCTCCGACTGCATCTCTCCTCCGACTGCTTCTCTCCTCCGACTGCTTCTCTCCTCCGACTACTTCCCTCCTCCGACTGCATCTCTCCTCCGACTGCTTCTCTCCTCCGACTGCTTCTCTGCTCCGACTGCTTCTCTCCTCCGACTGCTTCCCTCCTCCGACTACTTCTCTCCTCCGACTGCTTCTCTCCTCCGACTGCTTCTCTCCTCCGACTACTTCTCTCCTCCGACTACTTCTCTCCTCCGACTGCATCTCTCCTCCGACTGCTTCTCTCCTCCGACTGCATCTCTCCTCCGACTGCTTCTCTCCTCCGACTGCTTCTCTCCTCCGACTGCTTCTCTCCTCCGACTGCTTCTCTCCGACTACTTCCCTCCTCCGACTGCTTCTCTCCTCCGACTGCTTCTCTCCTCCGACTACTTCCCTCCTCCGACTACTTCCCTCCTCCGACAGCTTCTCTCCTCCGACTACTTCCCTCCTCCGACAGCTTCTCTCCTCCGACAGCTTCTCTCCTCCGACTGCTTCTCTCCTCCGACTGCTTCTCTCCTCCGACTACTTCCCTCCTCCGACTACTTCCCTCCTCCGACTGCTTCTCTCCTCCGACTTCTTCCCTCCTCCGACTGCTTCTCTCCTCTGACTGCTTCTCTCCTCCGACTGCATCTCTCATTTGTCCATCTGTTCTCAGAGTCTGGAAGTAGCATCCACCCTACCAAGACTGAAGCCCAACTATTGGCTATGGGTTATCTACGCTGAGTTGTCACACACCAACCTCTCTTTCTGCCTCTGTCTTCCACAAAGTGGCTTCATGCTAATACAACGTCCCAACTGGCATGAGGTAGTATACGTTCGATTCTTGCGATGGTTGCGGTATTCGTTGCCCATGGTGACGACCTCCATAACGTCATTCATGCATTTTTGGTGCCGGCAATCTGCAAAACATTGTGGGTGTGTCCATGTACTCAGAGGTGGCCATTGTTGTGCTCAACTTGCACGCGAGCGAGTTTTTCTTCCCGTCTGTGCTCGGAGTGTTTTCCTGCTACCAACCGGACTCCACAACCTTGTCCCCGTGCGCACGGTGCCAGAGGTTGTGACCCCAGTGCGGCATATTGGTCCACTAATTTGACAGGAAAGTGCAGCAAACGGCCTCAAAATTCTCCGTTTTTGCAGATGAAGTAAAGAATAGCATATAGCATCTTTGATGGCCTCACACTGAGCCTCAAGCCTGCTGGCACCTCCCGAGTTCTTCCAGCACACGTGAGGGGGTGCTTGGGATATTGCACTCCAGGTTTCCCCCCTCCAAAATTCAGTTCTCCCCCCCCCTTTCCTCCCCTCCAAGAATATTGAAAATCACTCACTATGCCGATATAATACTCGTTATCTGCAGACAGTTTAAAAGGGCGTTTGTTCTCTTGCCAAATATTCTTATCTCTTCAAAATCACAACATACTGTAGCTCTCGGCAAAATCACAACATAGCTTGTTCGAGGCTTGTTATATGCATGTTGCAACAGCTGGTGCTATGCGGCGCTATTGGGTCCACTGGTACTGGTGACTCCCTCTAGACTGCAGGGATTCTCAACCGTTCCTCCATCATTTACCCCCTCAGCCTGATGTATTTCGACATTTACCCCTTTACTTCCATACAAAAAATGCATAGCCATCATAAAGGCACAGAAAAGTAAGAAGATAAGAAAACACATTTATTATCTAGGTTTTATTATCTAGGTTTTGCATAAAATATAGTAATATACTTTGATAAAGAAAGAAATTATATAGTCCATTACATACATTATAGTAAAACAATGAAAACAATCACAAACAATCACAGACCAAAGGCAATAGTGTGAATAATAATAATAATAGAAATAGTAAGCTCAGGTAAGTTATATATACCAACCTGCTTAGAGGTCTATAAGCCTTATATTCCCTTTTCCTTATTCAATTATCAGGTACAGCAGTTATTTACCCCATGCCATGTCATTTTTTACCCCCAGGGGGTAAATTTACCCCTGGTTGAGAATAGAGCCTTTTTATTGGCGGTGATTTAATGTGGCGATTTGGCGATTTTTCTACAAATTTAATTCCGCCAAACATTGTTATTTTTAAATGGCGATTTGCTCATGTTTGACCTTTTGAGAGAGGATTCCAGACTGTGTTCCAAGTTTTTGAAGAGAGAGAGAAAGAGGAGGGGGAGTGGGGTGGAAGTGATGTTACCCACAATGAGCCAGGGGTCACCTCTTACCTGGACACAGCTTGGAGAGCTGCAATGAGAGCTTGGAGAGCTGCCATGAGAGCTTGGGGAGCCAATAAAGCTGCAATGAGAGCTTGGAGAGCCAATAAAGCTGCAATGAGAGCTTGGAGAGCCAATAAAGCTACAGTGAGAGCTTGGAGTGCCAATAAAGCTGCAATGAGAGCTTGGGGAGCCAATAAAGCTACAATGAGAGCTTGGAGAGCCAATAAAGCTACAATGAGAGCTTGGAGAGCCAATAAAGCTGCCATGAGAGCTTGGGGAGCCAGTCGGAACATGTGAAGAGGACAAGTCTTTCTCTCGGTAAAGGTCAGCTCACCAGTGGCTGCATGTGTACGTGCACATGTCTTGAGATGAATGGGTGGAATAATTCTCGCCAAATGTCAAATCGCCAAATTAAACCACACCCTGTAAGAACCTATATGTGGTTGATGGCGACTAGATAAACATGACGTCCATGTGTGGTTCTTCTCCAAGCTGGCTCTGCAACCATTTTGATCAACTGACATCCTTTCTAGCTAGACAGAGGCTAGAATGGAAAAGGTTGGTAGTCACCATGCCAATGACACTGAAAGTGAAAGTTATAGAAGTCTGCAGTGACGCGTCGTTAGAATTTCACTCTAGAAGGATATGGACTGCGAGTTTCTCTCCACAGGATTAATGGTGGGTCTGCTCCTAACCTACATTAACACGCCAACCTATACCTCTGCTACTATGCGCTCTACGTAGACGGAGGACTTGATCATTATTAAGCTCCACCCTCCTGACTGCTGGACAGCAGGATAGCAACAGGAGTAACCATGACTGCAGTGGAGAATTTGTGGGGAAGAGAGGATGTAGGCGCGATAGTAGGGGGGTGGCATTTTATTTCAAATATCCTTTAGTAGGGGAGGGGTAGGTGGAGGGAAATGTTAAAAAATAATTGGTGTGTCTGAAATTATTACCTTGGTCCAGCTACTTTGACAAAGGCAATGCTCTCTAAAGAAATAGGTGGAAGGACTTGAAATGAGCGATGCTCCCTGTGGAGAAACCTTTCAAGATTTAAAAACAGTCATATTACATGCTAATAATAATTACTTATAGTGCTGTGGGGGAAGTAAGATCCCCCTTCCCCCTCCCACACCCCACATATGAGCCGGACTGGTACCCACTTTTAAGCGTTTCAGACGTCCCACCCTCCCCTCCTTTAATATATTTCAAGACTGACAGCTTGCTAGCTGTTTCTGCTATCTTCTTGCCATAATCCTAAGATACGAAATGTTGCGTTATTTCTAAATTCGATGGATGATGTTATTCCTCCCCTCGAATGTGTAGGTCCCCGGTACTGTGTTAGTCGTCCCCTGTTGTATTGACCAATCAGATATCAAAGTGGCGCAGACGGAAGAACGTGTTAGAGTGGACACACGCCCTTCACCCCAAAACAAGTCAAGCGTAGCCGTAACCACGACAACCAATAAAGCTGCACCCACAAACACCCAGGCCACACCCACAAGGAGCCAGAGATGGGTCCCTCCCTCTGCTAGGGAGAATCTTGACCCGACGGAAGTAATCTTTAGAAAAGTTCGAGGGTAAGAAGATTCTTGTATGTCTTTGTTATGTGTGATAGATTCTGAGAGAAAGGAGGAAATACTCAAACTTGAGTTATTGGTGTCAGGTCAAAGGGTCAAAGAACACAGACTTACTTACGGAATGGAACTTCAATCAGCTTGTAAATCCATCCAGAAGAAAATATATGACAGCCTGAAGGTAGAGGCATGAAAGCCTGAAGGCAGAGGCTAAGTATTAGTAGAATGAAAGCCTGAAGGCAGAGGCTAAGTATTAGTAGATATGAAAGCATGAAGGCAGAGGCTAAGTATTAGTAGATATGAAAGCATGAAGGCAGAGGCTAAGTATTAGTAGATATGAAAGCATGAAGGCAGAGGCTAAGTTAGTAGATATGAAAGCATGAAGGCAGAGGCTAAGTATTAGTAGATATGAAAGTCTGAAGGCAGAGGCTAATTAGTATTAGTAGATATGAAAGCATGAAGGCAGAGGCTAAGTATTAGTAGATATGAAAGCATGAAGGCAGAGCTAAGTATTAGTAGATATGAAAGCATGAAGGCAGAGCTAAGTATTAGTAGATATGAAAGCATGAAGGCCAAGGCTAAGTATTAGTAGATATGAAAATGAAGGCAGAGGCTAAGTATTAGTAGATATGAAAGCATGAAGGCAGAGGCTAAGTATTAGTAGATATGAAAATGAAGGCAGAGGCTAAGTATAAGCATGAAGGTACAGGCTAAGAAAGCCTGAGGACTGAGGCTTACATACTGTATTGAACGATGAGTTTTGAAAGTGATCGTCCCTTTCTCTCAGATCCTATTTCTGCATATTGTTGTGATGGTAATTGGTCTTAGTAATCGCACAATACTGGAGCGTTGGCTCAAAACTTACCAAAATCTCAAAAGTGTTTGACAAGTTCACAGATTTTTCTCCATTGACTTGATTTTTTCTTGCATCACAGCTCATAAGATTTATGCAATGTCTGTTTACTGGGTTAGTTGAGGGCCACGGGCACTTGGTCAGTTGAAGGCCTGAGGCACTGGGTCAGTTGAAGGCCTGTGGCACTGGGTTAGTTGCAGGCCTGGGGCACTGGGTTAGTTGAAGGCCTGGGACACTAGGGTTGTTAAAGGCCTGGGACACTGGGTTAGTTGAGGGCTTGGGACACTGGGTTAGTTGCAGGCCTGGGGCACTGGGTTAGTTGAGGGCCTGGGGCACTGGGTTAGTTGATGGCCTGGGGCACTGGGTTAGTTGATGGCCTGGGGCACTGGGTTAGTTGAGGGCCTGGGACACTGGGTTAGTTGATGGCCTGGGGCACTGGGTTAGTTGAGGGCCTGGGGCACTGGGTTAGTTGATGGCCTGGGGCACTGGGTTAGTTGAGGGCCTGGGACACTGGGTTAGTTGCAGGCTGAGGGCCTGGGGCACTGGGTTAGTTGAGGGCCTGGGGCACTGGGTTAGCCTTCTGTGGCAGTGTATATTTGGTAGTTCCTTGTTTTTCAATCACTAAGGATGATAACGTCAAATAATGCAAGAGTCCATCATGTGAGGAATGATGGGAGCAGAGGGTAACACACGTACACCTCAGAGTGCATCATGTGAGGACTGGTGGGAGCAGAGGGTAATACACGTACCTCAGAGTGCATCATGTGAGGACTGGTGGGGGCAGAGGGTAACACACGTAGCTCAGAGTCCATCATGTGGGGACTGGTGGGAGCAGAGGGTAACGCACGTAGCTCGCTGCATTGCTCCATGGCGGGTACAAACCTCCGGCAGCAACATGTAAATTATCTCGGCCTCGAGACTTGCAAATGTCTTCACCTTACCTCATCACAGACATCACTGATAGCAGCCCCCCTTCCCTCCCCCCCTCCCCCCCACCATTCATTGCAATGACTTAACTGTTGTGAACGGCACCACCAGCTTCCTCTGGTAGCTGTTGAGACCATCAATGCAAGATGGGAGGTGATGGAAGCACACAACAAAAGCTTTATGGCCGCGACATGGTCTGGTTGGGTGACATGTAGGACTGCCTGGTGGCGGTCGTTTCTGTTCCCATAATCATACCAACATGATGTCTGGATCTGCCCCTCCCCCACATACCCACACCCCTCGAAACCCTGATTTGCCCACTTTAACTCATTTTGATTTTCCCCCTTTCCCCCCTATAATTCACAAACTTTTATTTGCCCCCTTTAATTCAAAAACTTTGATTTCTCCCCTATAATTTACAAATTTTAAATGTGATTTGCCCCTATTGATTTGTTCCCTATAATTCACAAACTCTGATCTGCCCCCCATAATTCATAAACTCTGATCTGCCCCCCATAATTCATAAACTCTGATCAGCCCCCATAATTCACAAACTCTGATCTGCCCCCCATAATGCCCCCATAATTCATAAACTCTGATCTGCCCCCCATAATTCACAAACTCTGATCTGCCCCCCATAATTCACAAACTCTGATCTGCCCCCAATAATTCACAAACTCTGATCTGCCCCCCATAATTCATAAACTCTGATCTGCCCCCATAATTCATAAACTCTGATCTGCCCCCCATAATTCACAAACTCTGATCTGCCCCCCATAATTCACAAACTCTGATCTGCCCCCCATAATTCACAAACTCTGATCTGCCCCCATAATTCACAAACTCTGAATTGTCCCCTATAATACTCTGATCCCCCATAATTTACAAACTCTGATCTGCCCACATAATTCATAAACTCTGATCTGCCCCCATACTTCACAAACTCTGATCTGCCCCCCATAATTTAGAAACTCTGATCTGCCCCCATAATTCATAAACTCTGATCTGCCCCCCATAATTCATAAACTCTGATCTGCCACCCATAACTGCCCCCCATAATTCTTAAACTCTGATCTTCCCCCCATAATTCACAAACTCTGATCTGCCCCCATAATTCATAAACTCTGATCTGCCCCCCATAATTCATAAACTTTGATCTGCCCCCCCCCCCATAATTCACAAACTCTGATCTGCCCCCAATAATTCACAAACTCTGATCTGCCCCCCATAATTCACAAACTGTAATCTGCCCTCCATAATTCAAAAACTCTGATCTGCCCCCCATAATTCAAAAACTTGGATCTGCCCCCCATAATTCACAAACTCGGATCTGCCCCCATAATTCACAAACTCTGATCTGCCCCCATAATTCACAAACTCTGATCTGTCCCCGATAATTCATAAACTCTGATCTGCCCCCATAATTCACAAACTCTGATCTGCCCCCATAATTCACAAACTCTGATCTGCCCCCCATAATTCACGAACTCTGATCTGCCCCCCATAATTCACAAACTCTGATCTGCCCCCCATAATTCATAAACTCTGATCTTTTTCATAAACTCTGATCTGCCCCCCATAATTCACAAATTTTGATCTTCCTCCCATAATTCACAAACTCTGATCTGCCCCCCATAATTCACAAACTCTGATCTGCCCCCATAATTCACAAACTCTGATCTGCCCCCCATAATTCACAAACTCTGATCTGCCCCCATAATTCACAAACTCTGATCTGCCCCCCTGTCTTAGCCTAAAAGAGACGCTTTAGATTATGAATATCATTAACAACTATTTATTAATTGAACTATACCAATTAGATGATACAAATAATGTACTTATCTTAGATCTCTTTGTTGTTGTTGTTGTTGTTTGTTGTTGTTCCTTCCAAGTATTTTAAATAAGTTGACTCCGGACAATTTTGAGAGGCAGAGTCGAGACTTGATCCACCATGCCTGCAGCAGTAGCAGAGAAATCAGGAAGGGGTCCATTCTGCTCGTAAGTGGGTGGGTGTGGTCACTGGGTGTGGTTGTGGATGCACTTGGCAAGTGCATGGGGTATGTCTTCATACCGACTGTGTAGCCCTATGTTTATTTTTTGGGGGAGATTTTTTATTTATTCATTGTGTGCACTCATCTTCAACGAACGTTAAATCTAGCTTGCGATTGTCTCTTTAAGATTCCCACCCCACAATTGAGGTTTGTCCTGACACACCCACAAAGTGGAGTTGCTCTGGACTACATTACACTCCTTCAAAGATCTAGACGGACCTTTGTCTGAGCGATTAGAAACAGCTACTATGTAGTTACCAACCAAGCGGTAAGGCTCCTGCTGAGTCATCCATTCATCTTCTGCTCAGAGCGGACTCAGTAGGTTTCCTTTCCTCCTCTTCCAAATGTGCGTGTAGTTCCCCTTGCCCCGTGTCTGGAGTCAGTGCCACAACAATCAAACAGCCTCTGAGATTTTTTTTCAGGGAAGCTAGTCACAATTCTTCCTTCTTTCAATACAGCTGCTGCATAGCAGACAGAATGGTTGCTGACCTCTCTTCTCTGGGAAGGTGGTTCTTTTGAGGGCTAAGGCTAGGGCTAAACACAGGGACTAGGGCTAAGGCTAGGGGTAATAGCAGGGGCTAGGGCTAAGGCTCGGGGTAATAGCAGTAGTTAGGGATAAGGCTATGGCTAATAGCAGGTGTTAGGCTTTAGGGCTAATAGCATGGGCTAGGGATAAGGCTAGGGCTAAGCACAGGGTCTAGGGCTAAGGATAGGGGTAATGGCAGGGGTTAGGGATAAGGCTAGGGCTAAGCACATGGGCTAAGGCTAGGGCTAAGCACATAGGCTAAGGCTAGGGCTAATAGCAGTGGTTAGGGCTAAGGCTAGGGGTAATAGCAGGGTTTAGGGCTAAGGCTAGGGGTAATAGCAGGGGCTAGGCTAAGGCTAGGGGTAATAGCAGTGGTTAGGGCTTAGGCTAGGGGTAATAGCAGTGGTTAGGGCTAAGGCTAGGGCTAAGCACAGGGGCTGGGGCTAAGGCTAGGGGTAATAGCAGGGGCTAGGGATAAGGCTAGGGGTAATAGCAGGGGTTAGGGATAATGAGGGATTAGGCCTAAGGCTAGGGGTAATAGCAAGGGCTAGGATAAGGCTACGGCTAATAGCAGGGGTTAGGGGTGATAGCAGGGGTCAGGAGGGCTAAGAGTAGTGGCTAGGGATAAGGCTTACGGCTGGTTCACAACACGACGCTGGCCGAGCATTGCATTGCGTGTTGTCAATTAACATTTGACCTGAACTGCCGCCGACATGCGATGTTCTGATTTGTTCGATGCTGCATTTCAGACACTGGATTAGAAAAAAGTTCTAATCCAGCATCTGAAACGCAGCATTGGACCAATCGGTGTCCGTCTTTGTTGAGCGCGATTCGATGGTCAGAGGTCAATTGACTACACGCAACGCAACGCTCGGCCAGCATCGTGTTGTGAACCAGCCAAGAGCAGCAGCTACGGCTTCAGGTGCAGCTACTACACTTCTTGAGACGTGGAGGCCTCTAACCTTTCACCTCACACAGGCGCTGCATGCGCTATACCATCACGGCCACGCAGGTAAACTTTGAACTGAGAGTGTGCTCATGATTGATGAGTCCACAGCGAAATCAATTTCAGTGGAATTGTGTTGCTGATCTGAGGTGAAATTAACGTACACCGGGGAAAACAAAACAACAGCCCAGTGGCAACAGTGACCATGGTGACCGAGTTGGGTAGTGATTGGCGGTTCTAAAGAACTGTTGGGTATGTATCATCAATTTTTGATATTGCTCTACATCGATCTTTCCCAAAAACGTTTTCGGGCTGTCCGGCTCCCATCGTTAGTGTCCCTTAAGAAATAAATTGTTTGGTTTCTAGACTGATGTTTTCAGTAAATCATGACGTAGATTACTATCCACTTCAAGTACATGGTCAAGCGCACGTTTGGGAAATTATTTTTATGGAATTTTAACGAAATTCTTTTTCCAACAGGGCGCTTGACCACATACTTAAGTTTTAGCACCTAATGAAACTAGTCGTTACATAGAGTAGGGCTTCCTCTAGCCACTGGTGCTAATTTCAACTCTCTAGCACTTAGCCATCTGGAGATATTTATGTGGCACTCAGGTTTTGAGGAACCCCCACTTTAGGGTAACTTGGCTATAGTTATACCTATGAAAAATGTTTTAGTATCAAAAGAGAGCACATAGCTATATATATATATCAAGTCCATACCTACCATGAAGTTTGTAGAATCTATGGAGCTATCAAGTGGTAACCACAATTTTTTTTAAAACATTATACTACTAAAAGGTTTTGTCCCCCCCCTTAATTAAGGGGGGACAAAACCATAAAGTGACTAAGTGTTTAAAAACTTGTGATTACCACTTTATAGATTCTGCAAACTTCATGGTATGGACTGATATATAGCTCAATAATATGTAGGTCCCTCAGACTCTGACTATAGCCACTGACTGCAGCTTGTACTGACTGCAGCTTGTGCTGACACTGACTGCAGCTTGTACTGACACTGACTGCAGCTTGTGCTGACACTGACTGCAGCTTGTACTGACACTGACTGCAGCTTGTGCTGACACTGACTGCAGCTTGTACTGACTGCAGCTTGTGCTGACACTGACTGCAGCTTGTACTGACACTGACTGCAGCTTGTGCTGACACTGACTGCAGCTTGTGCTGACACTGACTGCAGCTTGTGCTGACACTGACTGCAGCTTGTACTGACTATAGCTTGTACTGACACTGACTGCAGCTTGTGCTGACACTGACTGCAGCTTGTGCTGACACTGACTGCAGCTTGTGCTGACACTGACTGCAGCTTGTGCTGACACTGACTGCAGCTTGTGCTGACACTGACTGCAGCTTGTGCTGACACTGACTGCAGCTTGTGCTGACACTGACTGCAGCTTGTGCTGACACTGACTGCAGCTTGTGCTGACACTGACTGCAGCTTGTACTGACTGCAGCTTGTGCTGACACTGACTGCAGCTTGTACTGACACTGACTGCAGCTTGTGCTGACTATATATGGACCAAATTATAGGACTGGAAAGCTCTCAAAATTTGCTACGATCTGATATATTTTTCGGTGTTTATGCAAGTTACGGTTAAATAGAGTGTCAGTCGAAGAGTTGTTTGAGCTTCTCAGAACTCATTGCAAGGTTGAGGTTCACTGGTTTGTCTCAGGGAAGATGTTTCTGGGGCATCACTGAACAGGAGTGAGCCTACTGCACTTCATGGAGAGAGTGAGCCTGATCACTTTTTCACAAGACGCTTCTTCTTCTCAGCTGTTGTAGATGCAGTACCTCTGCACTTCAACCAGCACCCACTTGGAACACACTATGCTCACGTGTGTAGCTCTGCACTTCAACCAGCACCTGAGCTCTACTACAAGAAGCGACACACCCATTCAATGATGCTCCATAAACATCCGGGGCTAATAATGGAGTGATTAAAAGTTTTTTTAGTTCAACGTTTATTCCACCATAACACAATGCACAAAATAACTGCAGATTAATTTTTTAAGTAAAGTATTCCAAAAAGTAAAGATGATGCACTTCGGTTGTCAAGCACAATAATGAGCAAATGCAATTGATGATCATTACCATTCAATGTTTTGAGGATTTGATGCCATATTGTGTTGTTTGGTTGGGTCTCTTGAGTGCACTTTAATGCAGTGCAATCTAAGAGTGGTGTGTTTGCTAATATGAATACACAGCCATGGTGTGGTGTTTGGTGTCTCTGGGTGCAATGCAATCTAAGAGTGGTGTGTTTGCTAATGTGAATACACAGCCATGGTGTGGTGTTTGGTGGCTCTGGGTGCAATGCAATCTAAGAGTGGTGTGTTTGCTAATGTGAATACACAGCCATGGTGTGGTGTTTGGTGGCTCTGGGTGCAATGTAATCTAAGAGTGGTGTGTTTGCTAATGTGAATACACAGCCATGGTGTGGTGTGTGGTGTGTCTGGGGTACAATGCAATCTAAGAGTGGTGTGTTTGCTAATGTGAATACACAGCCATGGTGTGGTGTTGGGTGTCTCTGGGTGCAATGCAATCTAAGAGTGGTGTGTTTGCTAATGTGAATACACAGCCATGGTGTGGTGTTTGGTGTCTCTGGGTGCAATGCAATCTAAGAGTGGTGTGTTTGCTAATGTGAATACACAGCCATGGTGTGGTGTTGGGTGTCTCTGGGTGCAATGCAATCTAAGAGTGGTGTGTTTGCTAATGTGAATACACAGCCATGGTGTGGTGTTGGGTGTCTCTGGGTGCAATGCAATCTAAGAGTGGTGTGTTTGCTAATGTGAATACACAGCCATGGTGTGGTGTGTGGTGTCTCTGGGTGCAATGCAATCTAAGAGTGGTGTGTTTGCTAATGTGAATACACAGCCATGGTGTGGTGTTTGGTGGCTCTGGGTGCAATGCAATCTAAGAGTGGTGTGTTTGCTAATGTGAATACACAGCCATGGTGTGGTGTGTGGTGTCTCTGGGTGCAATGCAATCTAAGAGTGGTGTGTTTGCTAATGTGGATACACAGCCATGGTGTGGTGTGTGGTGTCTCTGGGTGCAATGCAATCTAAGAGTGGTGTGTTTGATAATGTGAATACACAGCCATGGTGTGGTGTGTGGTCTCTCTGGGTGCAATGTAATCTAAGAGTGGTGTGTTTGCTAATGTGAATACACAGCCATGGTGTGGTGTTGGGTGGCTCTGGGTGCAATGCAATCTAAGAGTGGTGTGTTTGCTAATGTGAATACACAGCCATGGTGTGGTGTGTGGTGTCTCTGGGTGCAATGCAATCTAAGAGTGGTGTGTTTGCTAATGTGAATACACAGCCATGGTGTGGTGTTTGATGTCTCTGGGTGCAATGCAATCTAAGAGTGGTGTGTTTGCTAATGTGAATACACAGCCATGGTGTGGTGTGTGGTGTCTCTGGGTGCAATGCAATCTAAGAGTGGTGTGTTTGCTAATGTGAATACACAGCCATGGTGTGGTGTTGGGTGTCTCTGGGTGCAATGCAATCTAAGAGTGGTGTGTTTGCTAATGTGAATACACAGCCATGGTGTGGTGTTTGGTGTCTCTGGGTGCAATGCAATCTAAGAGTGGTGTGTTTGCTAATGTGGATACACAGCCATGGTGTGTTGTTGGGTGTCTCTGGGTGCAATGCAATCTAAGAGTGGTGTGTTTGCTAATGTGAATACACAGCCATGGTGTGGTGTGTGGTGTCTCTGGGTGCAATGCAATCTAAGAGTGGTGTGTTTGCTAATGTGAATACACAGCCATGGTGTGGTGTGTGGTGTCTCTGGGTGCAATGCAATCTAAGAGTGGTGTGTTTGCTAATGTGAATACACAGCCATGGTGTGGTGTTTGGTGTCTCTGGGTGCAATGCAATCTAAGAGTGGTGTGTTTGCTAATGTGAATACACAGCCATGGTGTGGTGTTGGGTGTCTCTGGGTGCAATGCAATCTAAGAGTGGTGTGTTTGCTAATGTGAATACACAGCCATGGTGTGGTGTTGGGTGTCTCTGGGTGCAATGCAATCTAAGAGTGGTGTGTTTGCTAATGTGAATACACAGCCATGGTGTGGTGTTTGGTGTCTCTGGGTGCAATGCAATCTAAGAGTAGTGTGTTTGCTAATGTGAATGGGTTATTATATGTATTCTATTCTGTGCTGTATTCTATTCTGTGCCCACCAGGTATTCGATAAAGCACTAGATGAGTCTAATTACAGTTTTATGTACGCCCAGCTGTGCCTCAGGCTAAACGACTACATTCCAACAAACCCACAGGCCGATGATCAGCAGGCTGGAGTAAGTTCATGGCGGCCATTAGTTAGTTTAGGGAAGGCCACTTGGGGGTGTGTGTGTGGGGGGGGAGAAATGTTTAGTAAGGGTCAGTATGTGTGCAGTTATAAGACT
Organism: Cladorhizidae sp. MBARI D1340-BT2; assembly: GCA_028752905.1. NCBI lineage: Eukaryota > Metazoa > Porifera > Demospongiae > Poecilosclerida > Cladorhizidae > Cladorhizidae sp. MBARI D1340-BT2. The sequence continues at coordinate 16,112,229 of JAQNBH010000003.1, read as the reverse complement.
TAATTAGAGGAGGGTGTTCAGGGTTTCATTTAGAAAATTGTCCAAGGGGGGGGGGGGGGGGGGGGGGGGGCAACTGGAGGAATCTGGATATTAAGGGGGGGCATGATGTCAAGCACTTATCAACATCAATAAGAATTTTAATAATACAATTTCCAAAGGGGGGGGTGCAAAAAGGTTCCAAGGGGGGGCAGCCGCCCACCAACCCCTAAATGAAACCCTGGTGTTGTTGCTGTTGTTCTTCTTCCTATTGAGTTAGCCATTTTGGCCACCACAATTTCTTGAGGTCAACTAGCAAGAAAGCAAGCCATCCAGTGGTAGGTGAACACACATCACACACATGACAATACAGAGAGGCTTCCCAGAATGTTTGCCTTTCGTGACCCTTCTTAGGTTTAGCTATTTTGACCTCCATAATGGCTCGTAAGTCAAGACTACTCTACACACCAACTAGCATGGCAGTACAGGTGGAACTACATACCAACTAGCATGGCAGTACAGGTAGGACTACACACCAACTAGCATGGCAGTACAGGTAGGACTACACACCAACTCGCATGGCAGTACAGGTAGGACTACACACCAACTAGCATGGCAGTACAGGTAAGACTACATACCAACTAGCATGGCAGTACAGGCAGGACTACACACCAGCATGACTATGGCTAGACTTCTGTTGTGAACCTTTCCTCATCATATAGTTAGTGCTGGAAGAGGACAGGAGACTCAACATAAGTTCTCTTCATGAAATACTATTAGTATGTACATGTAACATATTAAAAAAAAAAAAATTATGTGCAGAATTTACACAGAATAGAAAAATTGAACTCGAGTTTGTGTTTATCAGCTGACATTTAAAGGTACTTTGGTTGTTTTGGGTCAAAAGCTGATCATTCTATTGACGTTGAATTGCTAAGCTCAGGGAACTTGAACTTTGAACTGGCATTGGCTGCAGTTTGTTATCCAGGAATACTGGGTGCCTTCCCTGAGATGACACAGCAGGCATTGCCTTGCCCTAACCTTTGTGATCCAGGAGTACTGGGTGTCTTCCTGCATTGCCTTGCCCTAACCTTTGTGATCCAGGAGTACTGGGTGTCTTCCCGCATTGCCTTGCCCTAACCTTTGTGATCCAGGAGTACTGGGTGTCTTCCCGCATTGCCTTGCCCTAACCTTTGTGATCCAGGAGCACTGGGTGTCTTCCCGCATTGCCTTAGCCTAGCCTTTGTGATCCAGGAGCACTGGGTGTCTTCCCGCATTGCCTTAGCCTAGCCTTTGTGTCCAGGAGTACTGGGTGTCTTCCCGCATTGCCTTGCCCTAACCTTTGTGATCCAGGAGCACTGGGTGTCTTCCCGCATTGCCTTAGCCTAGCCTTTGTGATCCAGGAGCACTGGGTGTCTTCCCGCATTGCCTTAGCCTAACCTTTGTGATCCAGGAGTACTGGGTGTCTTCCCCAGCAGGCATTGCCTTCGCCTAACCTTTGTGATCCAGGAGTACTGGGTGTCTTCCCCAGCATGCATAGCCTTAGCCTAACCTTTGTGATCCAGGAGTACTGGGTGTCTTCCCCAGCGGGCATTGCCTTAGCCTAACCTTTGTGATCCAGGAGTATACTGGGTGTCTTCCCCAGCATGCATAGCCTTAGCCTAACCTTTGTGATCCAGGAGTACTGGGTGTCTTCCCCAGCATGCATAGCCTTAGCCTAACCTTTGTGATCCAGGAGTATTGGGTGTCTTCCCCAGCAGGCATTGCCTTCGCCTAACCTTTGTGATCCAGGAGTACTGGGTGTCTTCCCCAGCGGGCATTGCCTTAGCCTAACCTTTGTGATCGAGGAGTACTGAGTGTCTTCCCCAGCAGGCATTGCCTTAGCCTAACCTTTGTGATCCAGGAGTACTGGGTGTCTTCCCCAGCATGCATAGCCTTAGCCTAACCTTTGTGATCCAGGAGTACTGGGTGTCTTCCCCAGCAGGCATTGCCTTAGCCTAACCTTTGTGATCCAGGAGCACTGGGTGTCTTCCCCAGCAGGCATTGCCTTAGCCTAACCTTTGTGATCCAGGAGTACTGGGTGTCTTCCCCAGCAGGCATTGCCTTAGCCTAACCTTTGTGATCGAGGAGTACTGAGTGTCTTCCCCAGCAGGCATTGCCTTAGCCTAACCTTTGTGATCCAGGAGTACTGGGTGTCTTCCCCAGCATGCATAGCCTTAGCCTAACCTTTGTGATCCAGGAGTACTGGGTGTCTTCCCCAGCAGGCATTGCCTTAGCCTAACCTTTGTGATCCAGGAGCACTGGGTGTCTTCCCCAGCAGGCATTGCCTTAGCCTAACCTTTGTGATCCAGGAGTACTGGGTGTCTTCCCCAGCAGGCATTGCCTTAGCCTAACCTTTGTGATCCAGGAGCACAGGGTGTCTTCCCCAGCAGGCATTGCCTTAGCCTAACCTTTGTGATCCAGGAGTACTGGGTGTCTTCCCCAGCAGGCATTGCCTTAGCATAACCTTTGTGATCCTGGAGTACTGGGTGTCTTCCCCAGCAGGCATTGCCTTAACCTTACCTTGACCATGGCCCCAGCCCTAAACCTAGCCCTAGTCCTATCCAGTATTAAGTTGGCAGCAACTTTGAATTTCTGACAACCATGATGAATGCTGGACCCAGCCCTAATCCATGCCATAGCCCTTTCTCTAGGCCTAGCCCTAAGCCATGGCTAGTCATAAATAACCCTATGGCCAGCCTTAGCCCTAACCCTGGTCCCAACCCTAGCCTTGACCAGCCTTACCTAGCCTTAGTCCTAACCCTGGTCCCAGCCCTACCTGGCTAGCCTTAGTCCTAACCTTGGCCAGCCCTAGCCTTGGCCAGCCTTAGCCCTAAACCTGGTCCCAGTCCTAACCTTGGCCAGCCTTACCCAGCGTTAGTCCTAACCCTAGCCTTAACCCTGTTCCCAGCCCTAGCCCTGGCTAGCCTTAACCCTGTTCCCATCCCTAGCCTTAACCCTGTTCCCAGCCCTAGCCCTGGCTAGCCTTAGCCCTAAACCTAGTCCCAGTCCTAGCCCTGATCCTGGTCTCAGACCTGGCCTGCCTTAGCCCTACTCCTGGCCAACCTTAGCACTCTGGTCCCAGCCCTACCCCTAGCCAACCTTAGCCCTAGCCCTGGCCAGCCTTAGCCCTAGCCCTGGTCCCAGCCCTACACCACTGACCAACCTTAGCACTCTGGTCCCAGCCCTACCCCTGGCCTGCCTTAGCCCTACTCCTGGCCAATTAGCCCTAGCCCTGGTCCCAGCCCTACCCCTGGCCAGCCTTAGCCCTATGACCCAGCCTTCCAGTGGCCAACAACTTTAAATCTTCGGACATCCACGGATAATCCCAGAAATATCCACGGCATCACCAGACATTTATGGGAGGAGCCTGACAGCCTGCCCAAGTCAAACATTGCCTCCCACTAGGACTGCTCACCAGGACGGTCCCTGTTATACATGCAAAACCTCTGACGTATTTTTGTGTGGTGTGTTGCTTAACCATGCTCCACCTTTGGTTGCCCTCGAGTGATTGTGAATTCATGAGCACCTCTATGACCCTTGGCAGAGTTTTCGCAAGCTGCTGCTGCACAAATGCCAGGAGGAATTTCAGAATCGGAGACGGGCCACGGCAGATTTTGAGGCTCGCCGTGGGGAAGTTCTGTCTCCAGAGGAGGAGGAGCAGATGGGCTTGGCCAAGAGGAAGATGCTCGGGAACATTAAGTTTGTTGGTAAGATGTTGTTTGGGATGGTGGTTGGGTATGGCTGTTTTAGTTGGTGTGGTCTTTACCGTTGCTGCCATCTTGCAGTGATGTTAGAATCAAAGATTTGTATTTTTGTGTATTACGTTTGGTCATACTAGTAATCTATATATAAAGTTGAAAATGTCTGTCTCTGTGTGTGTGTGTGTGTGTTTGTGACGTATGTGTGTGTGAGACATGTGTGAATGATGCATGTGTGTGTGATGCGTGTGTGAATGATGCATGTGTGTGTGATGCGTGTGTGTGATGCATGTGTGTGCGTGCGTGTATGCATGTGTGTGTGCATGCATGCGCATGTTATGCCTGGCCAAATCTGAACTGATTTGAACCAAACTTATTGAGTAGGTCGAGGGTAGATCAGGGAGTGTAAAATAATAATAATAATAATAATAATAATAATAATAATAATAATAATAATAATAATAATAATAATAATAACAACAATAATAATAATAATAATAATAATAATAATAATAATAATAATAATAATAATAATAATAATAATAATAATAACAACAACAACAACAACAACAATAATAATAATAATAATATAATAATAAACAACAACAACAACAACAACAATAAATAAGTAAGTAAATAAATAAATAATTAAAAAAAAATTTTATAGAAATTCTGGGAAAAAATATAACAACCCCCTTCATTTCTCAGAAATTTTTATAAAGTTGAAAAGTATTTGCAACAAAAAAATAATGAAATCTGAGTCTGGCGGTCGCAGATTCGGTCAACTGCTAAGATACACACGGTACAGGGAACCAGCTTAACTGAAAAACTGTTACCAAACAGCTTAACTTGTTTGACTTGAAGTATTTTGATCTAAGTTGTCATATAGCCAGTCATACAGCCTGGCACTTCCTTGCATTAATAAACCCCAACCAATGTTCATTTGTCAGAAAATTTATGAAAGAATAATTAATTATTATGATGTTGTTCTGATGATTCTGCGTGCGTGGACACAAAAAACGGAACGTCAAAGTTGTAAATTACTACACCAAGGCGCGGATACATTATTTTATTTCCGCGCGGAATGCGGGTAACTTCAACCAGTAAGTAATAATAGGAATATAGAGGAACATCACACATACCCTACATTAGGGGAATAATCAAATGCTTGATCACAATCGTCTTTGCGGGGTGGTAGTCACGACCAGAAATTAATCACTGTGGATACAAGACTGGTGATTCAGTTACTGTCCTAATCATCCAAGGGGTCTTCTAGATCATCATTGATGGGGTCTGGGATTCCTGGGCACTGGCACAGTTCTGTCTCGTGTTGTAGCCTTCAGCTGAGCCTGAACACCAGCAGTGCTGATTCATCATTGATTGGGTCTGGGATTCCTGGGCACTGGCACAGTTCTGTCTTGTGTTGTAGCCTTCAGCTGAGCCTGAACACCATCAGTGCTGATTCATCATTGATGGGGTCTGGGGCTCCTGGGCACTGGCACAGTTCTGTCTTGTGTTGTAGCCTTTAGCTGAGCCTGAACACCATCAGTGCTGATTCATCATTGATGGGGTCTGGGGCTCCTAGGCACTGGCACAGTTCTGTCTTGTGTTGTAGCCTTTAGCTGAGCCTGAACACCATCAGTGCTGATTCTTCTAAATCATCATTGATTGGGTCTGAGGTTCCACCTGAATCTTCTCGTCCGATGTGTCACCAAGCGTAACTTTCTACCTCGCTAGCTATGGGAAGGGCTCCGGCTTCTATAATATGTAGATAAGTAAACAAATAGATAATAAATAAATATGTAACTAAGTAAACAAATAGATAATAAATAAATAAATATGTAACTAAGTAAATAAATAGAGTAAACAAATAGATAATAAATAAATATGTAAATAAGTAAACAAATAGACAAATAGATAATAAATAATGTAACTAAGTAAACAAATAGATAATAAATAAATATGTAACTAAGTAAACAATAGACAATAAATAAATATGTAACGGGAAATACGGCTGCTATCCTAGGCACTTGTGCCTAGGCTATTAACTTATAATAATAATAATAATAATATAATAATATAATAATAATAATATATAGTACTTATTAAACTAAAATATATATATATATATATAATGTTATATATTTGTATTTATGTATATTATGTATATAATAATAATAATAATTTAAAAAAATTAAAAAAACTAAATAAATAAATAAGTAAACAAATAGAAAATAGAATAGACAATAAATAAATATGTAACTAAGTAGAAAACAAATAGATAATAAATAAACATGTAAATAAGTTAACAAATAGATAATAAATAAATATGTAAATAAGTAAACAAATAGATAATAAATAAATATGTAACTAAGTAAACAAATATAAATAAATATGTAACTAAGTAAACAAATAGATAATAAATAAATATTTAACTAAGTAAACAAATATAAATAAATATGTAACTAAGTAAACAAATAGATAATAAATAAATAAGTAATTAAATAACAAAGAAAACAACTACTACAATAAGATTATTTTATTATTATTAATATTATGCAGATGATGATTGTTGTTGTTGTTATTGTTGTACTAATAATAAAAGCAATAACAATATTGTTATTGTTGTTTTATTGTTAATAATTATAATTGTGGGTTGTTGTTATTATTATTATTATTATTATTATTATTAATATAATTTAAAAAATCTTAAGTTGTTTGGTTTTGATGAGTAATTGTTAGTCTCTGTTTCCATAGTTACTCACATTCTCTTTCTGCTTGTCACGCAGGTGAGCTCTACAAGCTGGGGGTTCTGCACGAGGCCATCATTCATAGCTGCATCAAGGAAGTAAGAACATCTAAATAACTGAGCCTCCTTCTGCATTATTATTAGTATTATTATTATCCTATTATTATTATTATTAGTAGTAGTAGTAGTATACTAGTAGTATTCTATTATTATCATCATCATCATCATCATCATCATCATCATCATCATCATCATTGTTATTATTATTAATCATTATTATTATTATTATTATTATTATCATTATTATTTATTATTTGTTGTTGTTGTTATTGTTATTGTTGTTATTATTGATATATTATAAGTATTATTATTATTCTCAATGAACTCTCAGTTGACATAATAGCATTACAATAACCTCAATAATCAACTTGAAATTGTATTCTCTCAACGTTTCGACTAGATGCTCTAGCCTCCTTATTCCTGATGAAGGCTAGAGCATCTAGTCGAAACGTCGAGATAATACAATTTGAAGTTGATTATTGAGCAGGTTATTGTAAAATTATTATTATTATTATTATTATTATTATTATTATTATTATTATTATTATTATTATTATTATTATTATTATTATTATTATTATTATTATTATTATTATTATTATTATTATTATTATTATTATTATTATTATTAATCATTGAGAAACTTCTTGTGTGCCCTGTTCTTCATACAAACAGAACCTGGTCTTCTCTAAGACTAGAGCTTGCAATAATGTTCTTCATACAAACAGAACCTGGTCTTCTCTAAGACTAGAGCCTGCAATAATGTTCTTCACACAATCACACAAACAGAACCTGGTCTTCTCTAAGACTAGAGCTTGCAATAATGTTCTTCATACAAACAGAACCTGGTCTTCTCTAAGACTAGACCTTGCAATAATGTTCTTCACACAAAAACAGAACCTTGTCTTCTCTAAAACTAGAGCTTGCAATAATGTTCTTCACACAAACAGAACCTGGTCTTCTCTAAGGCTAGAGCTTGCAATAATGTTCTTCACACAAACAGAACCTGGTCTTCTCTAAGACTAGACCTTGCAATAATGTTCTTCACACAAAAACAGAACCTTGTCTTCTCTAAAACTAGAGCTTGCAATGATGTGAAAGAGACTCAACCCAACATCAAGGAGCAGAACCTTTTTCACTCTTCATGTAATTTCATAATAAAGATTAATATACAGGTACAGAGTTATTATTGTAGTGGAGCAACATGTATATGGTAGCTTCTAGAACGAGAGAAAAAAATAGTAACCATTGATCTCTGCTGGTATTGGCTTATTATTGTGGTTGTTGTTATTATTATTATTATTATTATTATTATTATTATTATTATTATTATTATTATTATTATTATTATTATTATTATTATTATTATTATTATTATTATTATTATTATTATTATTATTATTATTATTATTATTATTATTATTATTATTATTATTATTATTATTATTATTATTATTATTATTATTATTATTATTATTATTATTATTATTATTATTATTATTATTATTATTATTATTATTATTATTATTATTATTATTATTATTATTATTATTATTATTATTATTATTATTGGTATTATTAGTATTATTAGTATTATTATTATTATTATTATTATTATTATTATTATTATTATTATTATTATTATTATTATTACTGTTATTATTACTGTGTTGTAGTTGTTTTGTGAGTATGTTGGGTGTTAGCTGAAAGCCGATGAAGAAGACTATATTGTTCTGTGCGAAATTTCCCCACTGTGGACTGAATACTTGCTATAAAATATTGGTTGTTCAAGTAGTCTATGGCATGCCAGTACTACAGGAAGTGCTCTAATGAGGTTCATAGCATAATTATCCCATAAACTCTAGACCCAATTAGTATACGTAGTAAATTTGTGGTTGGCCTGTCGCTTTTGAGACGGATCACTGCAGAGCATGCTGTGGGAGTGGAGTGCAGCTTTCCTGTCGGTGCAGAGGTGGAAGCTTATGGCGCTCAAGCAGCAGCTGTTAAGTCACCAACTTTGCTGCAAGTCTAGGGAGGAACCCTGTAATTGCCAACATAGAGTGGTGCAAAGGTCAGACAGAGGTCACTTGCAATTGCTTATCAAGATTTGATTAAATTGATCGAGTGTGATTGCATGGCGATGACAATAAATAAAATAAATATAAAGGTAATTATGAGTATCAAATGCCATCGGGCTTGTGTGTGTGTGTGGGGGGGGGGGGGGGGGGAGAGATAAGCAACCGATTTCCAAAAACCCAAAACCATAGTAACGGTCGCACATATCCCATCAGATTTTTTTTTTTTTTTTTTTTTTGTGGGTGGATTTGGAGAGAAAAAACTTTTTGCATAATTGGTAATTAGTGTGCGATGTGTTGCTTGTGGTTGCACTTATATCATCTCTGGGACATTCTTCTAGCCAAACGGGTCTTTTTTTGTTGTATGTGTGAGTGTGTGTGTGTGTTTGAAATGATGGCAACTGAGTGAGTGAGCTATACTGCAGCTTTTTAAGGGACTCCTTCACCGTATTTCACCACGTTTATTTAAGTGCTCATAACTTTCTTTAGCTTTTGTGTATTAAAGTACAAAATGTAGCCCTTTTCACTGGTTTTCATTTGATGTAGTATATTTACTTTATTTACCCTCTAGGTGAAGTTATACCCTGGCAATTCCAGAAGATGACCTCACAAGAATATTCATAACTCAAGATACCTTGCACTTTATCACTTCCCATTTGGCCGGAATTTAGAGTAACCACAGATGTGTTGATTGAATCGAGGAAAACTTCACATCTACTAAAATATTTTTTTTGTAAATACATAGGTCAGTCCAAAGGTCAGTCCAAACCCAGAGTTTCATCACATTTAGACCCAATCCCCCATAGATGAACTCTGCAGAATTTCTTCTATTCAAAAGACAGAGCAAGAAAAGAGCTTTCAAATGTTACCAAAATGTGTTTTTTTCCATAAAAATATGGTGAAGGTCCCCCTAAGCTCAAGGCTACTGGATCTGCAGTGAGCCCTGGGAACAGAGGTCACAGAGTGAGTGAGCGAAAGGCTAGTGATAGACTGCTGCTCAAGTTGACAATGCCACCAAATTTAGCCAGAGCAGATTGAGGTTGGCTTCGGAGCGTAGTGTGCAACTTGTTCTCCCAGTAAATTACGGTATATTTGGAAGGATGTCTGAGTTTGTGGGGTGCGATTTGAATTCTGGTGTGACTTACCTTGGAAAATACTATGGTATTAATACTTAACGGGTGTGATTATAACAAGTAAATATGGTATGTAAATACTTGACTGGTGTGATAAAAACAAACAAAAAAAGGTATAAATAACGTACCATCTGGTCACTCGTTCTCAACTTCAAGAGGGTATGGTCTGTACATGTTCGAGCATTAGCTGCTTTTTCCCGCCTTTTTTGGCTGGCTGGCTTATGAGTGTACATCTGCCACAGGCATTACCCGTAGCCCCACCCTCCCTTAGTCCTCTATGTGTGCCCATCGAGGACAAGGGCGTACAGAAAAGGCCCAGAGAAATATCACAGCACTGACCCTGTGTCTGCCCTAGTTTGGTCGTTATGGTTGCTTTTAAAGCTAACCCTGCCCATGTTTTTCCCCCTGGTCGAGTTATTCCCATATTCTGTGCTTCCACCCTCCCTAGGGCACCTCTGCATGAGCATCCTTCGAGGACAGGCACCTCTGCATGAGCGCCCTTTGAGGACAGGCACCTCTGCATGAGCGTCCTTCGTTCCCAACGAAATCACACAATAAACGCAACATGGCCACAATACCAGCAAACCACGCTAGCTACATTAGAGCTTGCCTAGTGCAAGCAGTTTGCCAGTGAGGCTAGCCCAACTCGAAAAACTCGGTAGTTGCTGAAATGGCGAGATTTTACGGAATGCATCATTGTCGTCGATGGGTTAGACAAAAATTAGTTGTGTATCCACAATAGATAGGATTCCTAGGCCATGCTTCATAGGGAGCTCAGCTACTGGGTACGGCAGGCATATCCTGTCAACTAGGCAACTGTTATGTTTTCAAGCAGGTGTGGCATCCAGACCTGCTACAGCTATAGACAATTGTGCACATTCTGATGATCAAAATTTGCGTCACTTCACTCTTTTCTGTCTGGGCAATGTCGGGTGTGTGGCTTTCAAATACAGGGCAAGAATTATGTTGGCTGGCCACACAATACCTTGCATTACTAACATGTGCACGGATAGCCAGAGGAGTACCACACTAGCTCGGGTGTTGTAACGTGGTCCCAATGCAGGCCCTATGTAATTGTGGTTTAAATTCCTTATGGTACTCCGAGAGGGAGGGACACACATTGTAATAGTGATGATGTCGTACATGTGATGTCATGTGTGTGACCTCGTCCATACTCGTGTCTCACAATGTCATCCATGTGGTGATGTCGTACATGTGATGTCATGTGTCTGACCTCGTCCATGTGTAGTCATACTCGTGTCTCACAATGTCATCCATGTGGTGATGTCGTACATGTGATGTCATGTGTGTGACCTCGTCCATGTGAAGTCATACTCGTGTCTCACAATGTCATCCATGTGGTGATGTCGTTTATGCACTTTGGACTGTAGTTTATAGCGTGATCTCTGCTTGATTTCTGCTCCCTTTAGCTCTTGGAGAGGAAGCGTGCGCAGTCTGTGGAGGACACCAGTCAGAGTGTGGAGTGTCTCTGTCACTTTATGACCACAGTGGGAAACAAGCTGGACACCAGCAAGGCTAGGGTAAGGGGACCAAGGGGAGGAGCCATGGTTACCTTGGAGACAGGTGGTTGGGCTACCGTGGAAGTGTATGAAGAGGGGTGGGGGGGGGGGGGAGAGAGGGTTTATTGCAAGATTTCTACTGTGAAAGGGTAAAATAATCCTTGAATTTGTGAATTGATGAGGTGAGTTTCACACAGAAGTGGGTGTCCTGAATATCCCCCCCCCCCCTCCCCCCCTCAAGAATTTTGAACATGATTTGCTAAAATTTGCTTTCAGAAAGAAAGTAAAAATATTAAAAAATATATATCTATGGGAGACTCCCCAGGCCCTTCTCCATTGCATGCTTCAAAGAAGCACATTTGTCTTCCCAAAAGGTGACTTAACTCATTCACCGGTGTAACATAATATCATGAAGGCTAGAGCATCTAGTCGAAACGTCGAGTAAATACAATTTGAAGTTGATTTTGAGAAGGTGATTTTAATATTATATATACATCATCAATATATCAAAGGCATAGAAACTGATCGTAAGATTCTAAGTTATCGTGTAAAAACAACTACAGCCCTCCAACGTTGGTCTCTCTACAAATGCAATCACATGGTGTGGTTGTTAGGGACTTTCAGATGTATTGCTGAGGTGACGAGGCATATCTTCACATGGGTTATGTTTATTCCATGTCCACCAGTAAAGGGTTAAAAAGCGGGGAAAGCAGGAAAAAGAAAGCGAGGAGGAGGGGGAAGGGTGAATGGTGGACCTGGAATGTGTCTGGGGTGTAAGTGATGATGGTGACTTGTGTGCATGCGATGGTCTTTAAGAGTGTGATGGCTTCAGGAAGGAAAGAGGATTGTAAATAATATTGCTGTGGGTGGGGGAGAAAAGAAACCATCTTCTAGAAGACATTCACCAAAACTGTGAACAGTGTTACTACTAACTACTACACAACACCCAGCACGTTGATTATTAGTACTATTATTGTTGTTGTTATTGTTGTTGTTGTTATTATTATTGTTGTTGTTGTTGTTATTCTTAATGGACTCTCTGTTGACATAATAAATTGACATAATAAAATGACAATGACCTCAATAATCAACTCCAGTTTTATTCTGATGAGGGCTAGAGTAAGGTGGAGAGAGTAAAAATTGAAGTTGGTTATTGAGATCATTGTAGTTGTGTTATTATTATTATTATTATTATTATTATTATTATTATTATTATTATTATTATTATTATTATTATTATTATTATTATTATTATTATTATTATTATTATTATTATTATTATTATTATTATTATTATTATTATTATTATTATTATTATTATTATTATTATTATTATTATTATTATTATTATTATTATTATTATTATTATTATTATTATTATTATTATTATTATTATTATTATTATTATTATTATTATTATTATTAATAAAACATTATATTATACTGGTATGCAGAGAGGGCTGTGGTTGGGGTCTATTCTATTTAAAGAATCCTTGACCTGCATCACTCCCTTGGTGGAGCAGTAAGAGTCTCATTTATCCATGCAGCTTGGTACAGGGAAGGTGGAGTTCCTCGGAAGTTGTTGGGTAGCTTAAAAATTAACTGCTGTGGCATTCAGATACGGGAGGTTCCTTGATGATGGTACAAGTACATGCTTAGAAAAGGATTGGAGAAGGGAACCAGCACAGCACCCATACTGAATCCTTGACGTCTCCGCTCCACCACTTCACCATGGCAACCCTAACAGTGATGCGGGTGACGAAATGTGGCACATTCCTCACGTACATCATCCTAGCGATGTCATCAACATGATCTTTGTGATGTCATAAACATTATGTATATCCTCATGGGTGTCCATCAACACAACATCATATTATCAGATCATTGTCCCAACACATAGTAGCTTTGATGAGCATCATCACCATTCTGAGCAGACAGAGATGAGGACGTAGGACCATACTCCTGGCTCCTTGGAGGTGTTGTCCCCCCCCCCCCCCCCCCCCCATTGGGCTGGACTGTGTTGCAGAGCATCAGACTCAAAACATGTATGATGATCCCTTACCAGGATTACTTACTAATGACATCGATGATAGCCCGATCGTCTGAGAAACAAATTTTAAGCTTATCACTGACAGAGTTAATCATTGTATCCGTCATTTGAAAGAGGGTTTGGGTTGGAATGACGTGAGACTTCACTACAAAACCTTTTTTTATGTCATCAATATCATTTTATTTTTAAGCGGAGTAATAAATATGTATACACCAATGTCATTCTGTGTGTCTATCATTAGCTCCAAAGTTGGATTCCTTAAAAAATTAATTTTTTTAATTTTTTTTAATGATATCAAAAACTGAAGGCAGTATTATATGAACTTAGCATTCTCAGCCCTAAGAACTATGGAGCAGATCATAGGTTAGGAACTCTGATATCCATACTAACTGTAGCTGTCTACATAAAGTTTAGGCTTAGCTCTCAACCTTCATTACAGTTAAAGGTATGTTGGGATGTCTTGTGCCATTAAAAACCTTCGCGGTTACGCAATATTTAGGTGGGCGTCTATTAGAAACATGATTTCACAGAGGGAGCTAGTTGAGGTCACCGTTTAGATTATGCGCGTAGACTGAGGATTTTGCTTAGGCCAGTTCACGGCACGAAGTAGTAACAATTATGGCAGAGAATGTGCTGAAGAAGTTGGAAGAACATGTCCAGTGTTCCATCTGCCTAGATACGTACAATAACCCCAAAGTTCTGCAATGTCACCATGTCTTTTGTAGAAGTTGCCTCTTTGAGATTCTCGTTGGTCACCGTGGGCAACCTTTGACATATGTGGAGTGTCCTATCTGTCGCGTAGGAACAGAACTACCAAGTGGTGATGTGGATGACCTTCAATCGGCCTTTCATATGAGCGGCGTCCTTGAAATACGAAGTGAATTTGGAATGGTTGAAGACCTGTCAAGTCTCCAAGATATACCAACAAGCCTCAAAGAACCTGTAAGTGATTGTGCTAAGCCTTCTGTTTGTTTCTGCTCTGATCATGAGGAAGAAGAAGTGAAGCTCTACTGTGATTTTTGTGCAGTGACCATCTGCTTTCTGTGCGCTATTAGTGGGGGCAAGCATCACACCCATCAATACAGCATCCTGAGCAAAGCTTACAAGAAGTACGAGAAGGACATCAAGGCTTCTATGATATCTCTGGATGAGGGGATCAATGGCGTTACGAGGCTTCTCGACCAACTTGATGCTGGGTCTATCTGCATCAGAGAACAGGAAGCAGCCGTGCAGAAGGAAATTAGAGACAAGTTTAAAGAAATCCACAGTATTCTGAAAGCGAGAGAAACCCAACTTGTTTGCAACTTACAAGGAACGGTGCACAGGAAGTTGAAGATTATGTCTGCCCGTAGAGATGAGTTGGAAACTCTCCAAGCCAAGGCAGGTCGACGTCAAAGTGTGGCAAGGGAGAGCCTCACAGCGAAGAATGAACCGGCACTCTTGACGATGAAAACTAAAATTGCCAAAGAGGCTGAGGAGGTCTTGAGTATATTGTTGCCTCATGCTTCGATAAGTGATGTGTCGACCACGGATCTGGTTTTCAAATCGTCCCCGAAACTTTCCGAAGTTTGTCAGCAGTTTGGAGAATTGATCGTTTCGGGATCACCTGACCCTCTCAAGTGCTACGTCGCCGAATTTCAGGATATACAAGCAGTTGGACAGAAGGCTTTGGTCCGGCTAAAAGTTGTGGACTCCAATGGAGAGCCTTGCTCGGAGGACGCACCGTGTGTATGTGGATGTGAAGTAGTCTCGAAGGAACTTGAGGGATACGCGACATGTTCATGCCTGTGCTGTGTGGAGAGGATAGGGTTAAGCGAGTATGAAGTCTCTTACACCCCTATCCAGTGCGGATTGTCCGAGATCCATGTGAAAATCAATGGATGTCACGTCAAAGGAAGCCCGTTTCCCATCGTTGTGAAGAAGAGGAACGAAGTGGGTCCCCCATTTCTGAAGGACGTCGATGGACTCGGCATAGCGATCCGTCCGGGAAGCCAGGAAGTGGCTGTGACTAGCGCTTGCTGCATCTCCATCTATAACTGCAGCAGCGAGCATGTACTTTCGTTTGGCAAACCAGGTTTCAGACAAGGTGACCTCAACAAACCCTACGGCCTTGTCTTCGATCATAGTGGCAATATCGTGGTTGCAGACCATTTTAATGGTCGCATCCAGAAGTTCAACGCGAGAGGGGTCTTCATTGCTTCTGCGGGCGCCAAAGGAATGGGACCATTGAAATTCGACCATCCGTATGACGTGGCGTTTAACCCCAATAACAAAAGGCTGTACGTAATCGACAACACGTGTGTCCAGATTTTGAGAACTGATTTATCGTACACTGGCCATTTTGGAAAGCGAGGCCATAAGAAAGGGGAATTCACCACTCCTCACGGAATAGCCTGCGATAGCTTCGGCAACGTATACGTGGCGGACTCGGGGAACCATCGCATTCAAGTCTTCACCCCTGGTGGGAAGTTCCTCAAGCTTTTCGGAAAGCACGGCAGCTGTGAAGGGGACCTGGGCTTTCCTGTGGCCGTTGCTGTTGGCAACACGTGTTTGTTGTACATCAGCGAGAGTGAAAATCGCCGTGTTTCTATCTTCACTAACAATGGGAAGTTCTTGTCGCTGCTAGAGAATCGAACTGACAAGACAATCTGCCGCTTCACTTCTCCCCGAGGCATTGCAATTGATCACAGTGGAGTTCGTTACATCTGCGACGATAACCGTGTTGTTAAAATTGTGAAAGTTTAAAATTGTGAAAGTGTAACTTTTGTGGTGTGTGTCACTGTGCATGTGCTTTGTTGTAATAATTTTAGTGGAGAGGGAGTTATGACGACCCCTTACCAAACCACAATTTTCGTGTCTTACTTGAGTGCTTGTGTATGAATTGGAGGATGGAGTTTATTTCATGAATTAGAGAACCTTTCACAATTATTGGAGCTGTGTGTGTGTGTGCAACTAGGTTTTTATCCATTCCAAGAGGCTTTTCTGTACTCTAATGCTGACTCGGTGTAGTATGTGGAATATATATGTAGATACACCTTGTATGTACATGTAGGTACTCATGTATATATGTACATGTATATATATGTGTAGAACTCATGTATATATGTACATGTATATATATGTGTAGAACTCGTGTATATATGTACATGTATATATATATATATGTAGATACTCATGCATAAATCGTGTACATGTATGTATATGTAGATACACGTGTGTGTATATATATATGTAGATACATGTTTGTACATATATATGTAGATTCACATGTATATATATGTAGATGCTGGTGCATATATGTTGATGCAAATGCACATGTATATATATATATATATATATTAGATGCACTTATATGTAGACTAGCATATATTAAAATGCAGTCATCTTGGATGGCCCCCAGGGAGACTCTCAACAAACTCTCAGTTGACATGTTGGTAAAGTTGATTTCAACCTCACGCGAGTCTCGGCACCTCATTCCTGATGAAGGCTAGTGCATCAAGCCGAAACATTCAGTGAGTGAAATTTGAGTCACTTAACAACCCAGTCCTGCTGCATTTCCCCTCTACACTGCCATGGAGATGCGCTGGAGTAGGTACCGAGTAGACCTTAGGGTCCCAAGACATCGCCCGAGCTCCTTAATAAAGGTATGAGCTTCTGGACCAAAGATAAAGGCAGAGACTTAGTGAGGGTAGCATTAGCAGATGAAGAAGGGAACGTCTGGAGAGAGCTGAGCTGAGAAAGGCATAAACTTGGCAACAGCATTAGCAGATGAAGGCAACATCTGGAGAGAACCACCAACCACTGTCTGAGTATCCACAAACGCTGGGAGAACTATCAACTAGCAACAAATCTTAAAGGAAATACAGCAGAGCCTAATGGCATCAAGGAACTGCACATGGAAAAAACCCTTCAGTCTTAATTAAGCTGTGGCCGCACTAGACTACTGGTGCGCATCCCGACCCCATCTGTGCAATTTCACATTTATTATTTGCGCGTAAGATCCAATTCTGATTCTGCTAGACTGCTACGGCTCGTAGTTTGAATGCTCATTCTCAAAGGGAATAAGGGGGTACAAAGTTTGATTGCTGACCGAGTCTACCGTGTGGTCAGGCTTGAGTGTAGAGATGAAGGTTTTGTTGGGATTCTTGAGAGAAGAAGAGTCCAAATAACAGCTAGATGGTGTGTCCAGGAACAAGCTAGAGTATGAAAAGGTCCAGAGGCTGACCAGATGTGTGAGTGTGCCTGGCCGCAGGAGTATGACGTATGAAAAGATTCAGAGGCTGACCAGGGGTATAGTATGAAGTATGAAACGGTTCAGAGACTTTACCTGCTACAGTGCCATTCTGTGCAGGCTTACCTGCTAAGTGCGTCTCTGTGCAGCTACGGTGGTGCCTCTCTGTGCAGGCTTTCCTGCTACAGTGCCTCTCCGTGCAGGCTTACCTGCTACGCTGCCTCTCTGTGCAGGCTTACTTGCTACGCTGCCTCTCTGTGCAGGCTTACTTGCTACGCTGCCTCTCTGTACAGGCTTACCTGCCACAGTGCCTCTCCGTGCTGGCTTACCTGCTACGATGCCTCTCTGTACAGGCTTACCTGCTACGCTGCCTCTCTGTGCAGGCTTACCTGCTACGATGCCTCTCTGTGTAGGCTTACCTGCTACGGTGCCTCTCTGTGCAGGCTTACCTGCTACGATGCCTCTCTGTGCAGGCTTACCTGCTACGCTGCCTCTCTGTGCAGGCTTACCTGCTACAGTGCCTCTCTGTGCGGGCTTATCTGCTACGGTGCTTGTCTGTGCAGGCTTACCTGCTACGATGCCTCTCTGTGTAGGCTTACCTGCCACGGTGTCTCTCCATGCAGGCTTACCTGCTATGCTGCCTCTCTGTGCGGGCTTATCTGCTACGGTGCTTGTCTGTGCAGGCTTACCTGCTACGGTGCCTCTTTGTGGACTGACCAGGGCAGGGGTATGAGTGTGCCTGGCAGCAATGCAGAACAAATGCAAAGAATTTCTCCCAGTGGTTTAGTGGCTATAGCAAGCAGTGCACTTCTTGCCTAGCTAGCTATAACTCTCTACAACAAGCAAGAGTTCCTCAATAATTATACCATTTCTGCTATGTTCATCTCCAGTGAACTCTCCCCTCCCCCACATCCTACTCGCATCAACCTTCACCAAAACTCCCTAAATAGTATTCTTAAATACCTGATATACCTGTTATACATGATATACCTGTTATACCTGTTATACATGATATACCTGTTATAAGACATTTTGAGTAAAAACAACAACACGATTATCAAAAACAAACTCACTACAGCGATATGCATCTCTTTTTGGGTTTTTAGTGCCTTTCTTAAACTTGAGCAAGTCTCATGCATTTCCTGTCTTGACTTCTTAAAATGCTCTCCATTTTCCTTCATTCTCTACAATACAAACTACCCGCTCAACCCCGGGTAATACTACCATCACACAACCCCGGGTAATACATAGAAACTACCATCACACAACCCCAGGTAATACATAGAAACTACCATCCCACAACCCCGGGTGGTAATACATAGAAACTACCATCACATAACCCCAGGTAATACTAAGAAACTACCACACAACCCCGGGTAATACATAGAAAGTACCATCACACAACCCTGGGTAATACATAGAAACTAACATCCGGGTAATACATAGAAACTACCATCACATAACCCCGGGTAATACATAGAAACTACCATCACCCAACCCCGGGTAATACATAGAAACTACCACACAACCCCGGGTAATACATATCACATAACCCCGGGTAATACATAATCACATAACCCCGGGTAATACATAATCACATAACCCCGGGTAATACATAGAAACTACCATCACACAACCCCGGGTAATACATAGAAACTACCATCACACAACCCCGGGTAATACATAGAAACTACCATCACATAACCCCGGGTAATACATAGAAACTACCATCACCCAACCCCGGGTAATACATAAAAACTACCATCACACAACCCCGGGTAATACATAGAAACTACCATCACGCAACCCCGGGTAATACATAGAAACTACCATCACCCAACCCCGGGTAATACATAAAAACTACCATCACACAACCCCGGGTAATACATAGAAACTACCATCACGCAACCCCGGGTAATACATAGAAACTACCATCACACAACCCCGGGTAATACATAGAAACTACCATCACACAACCCCGGGTAATACATAGAAACTACCATCACACAACCCCGGGTAATACATAGAAACTACCATCACATAACCCCGGGTAATACATAGAAACTACCATCACCCAACCCCGGGTAATACATAAAAACTACCATCACACAACCCCGGGTAATACATAGAAACTACCATCACGCAACCCCGGGTAATACATAGAAACTACCATCACCCAACCCCGGGTAATACATAAAAACTACCATCACACAACCCCGGGTAATACATAGAAACTACCATCACGCAACCCCGGGTAATACATAGAAACTACCACACAACCCCGGGTAATACATAGAAACTACCACGCAACCCTGGGTAATAGTACATGGAAACTACCATCACACAACCCCGGTAACACTGCAATTCAGGCATCTAGGTGTTGATTGTTGTCAATTAATAGTGGCATTATGCTAGTACAGACACAATTAGCAGATCCTGACTCGAGTGAGCCAGATCTTTATAATACTCTAGTGCAGACAGGCCTTTAATTAGTGGTATTTTGAGGTTATTAGCTGTAATATTAAGTATATCATTTGAAACTGAGTGGTACATGTGCATGGTTAATTATTAACGGCTTCCAGCATTATTTATAACTGCAGAGTCTCTGCGGAGAATCGGCTAGTTATAATTGTTGTTGTTATTATTGTTATTGTTATTATTGTTATTGTTATCAAGCATTATTATTTTATTTTATTAAGCATTATTAAGCATTATTTTATTTTATTTTTATTATTATTATTAATTATTATTATTATTATTATTATTATTATTATTTTTATTTTATTTTTTTTTTATATTTTTTTATATTTTTTTAATTTTTTTTTTTTTTTTTTTTTTTTTTAATTTTATTATACATAATATACATAAATACAAATATATAACATTATATATATATATATATATTTTAGTTTAATAAGTACTATATATTATTATTATTATATTATTATATTATTATTATTATTATAAGTTAATAGCCTAGGCACAAGTGCCTAGGTTTTTTTTTTTTTTTTTTTTTTTTTTTTTTTTTTTTTTTTTTTTTTTTTTTTTTTTTTTTTTTTTTTTTTTTTTTTTTTTTTTTTTTTTTTTTTTTTTTTTTTTTTTTTTTTTTTTTTTTTTTTTTTTTTTTTTTTTTTTTTTTTTTTTTTTTTTTTTTTTTTTTTTTTTTTTTTTTTTTTTTTTTTTTTTTTTGGCTGCTATCCTAGGCACTTGTGCCTAGGCTATTAACTTATAATAATAATAATAATATAATAATATAATAATAATAATATATAGTACTTATTATTATTATTATTATTATTATTATTATTATTATTATTATTATTATTATTATTATTATTTTGCAGCGAAGTTACTCAAAATAACGATCCCATCATATATGCAATCCTTTACCATGTTTATTACACCACAAACACGCACACACACACACACAGATATAATTATGAATCATAAGTAGCTATCTGGTTTTGTTGAAGGCCTGTGCTGTTGATTATTGTCACTAGGAGAGTAAGCTTCTCAGTGATCCTTCTTTGCAACGAAAACAGCTGCCGCCAAGATCAGCACAGCTAGAGTGGAGGAACACAGATACAACCTGTGTTTATTGCATTTACGATACTTTTCCTATTTTGTATGTTCTGGCTGGAAGTTTTGTGTGGGGAAAGGTTATATAGAACATGTGACCTTGACGAACTTCACACTGGTTTAATGGAGGGGGGAGGATCGTGTCGTATCATGTTGACTCTCGTGCAAACCCCATCTCTCTCCCCTTCCCCCAAAAACATTCACACTTAACCTGCAGAGCTGGATGGACCAGTATTTCTCTCGTATGCACGACCTCGCCAACAACAAGGAGCTGTCGTCACGCATCCGGTTCATGCTGATGGACGTCATCGAACTACGCAAATGCAAGGTGCAGTGGGAGGGGCCAGGCAGGGTGTTTACTGAGGTTATTTTTAATTTTAATTTTGTTAGCCTTTTCTTTAAAGTCTTATTATTTCTATTATTATTCAATCTATTATTATTCAATTTCTATTCTTGAATAATATTATTCTTGAATAATAAAATAATTCCATATATATAATATATATATAATAGAAACAGCAATAACCAACTAATTAGCAAACATAATTAACAATAACCAACTCAGGGTTTCATTTGGAACCTTTTTGCCCCCCCCCCCCCCCTTGGAAATTGTATTATTAAAATTCATTAGAAACTTTGTCACATCTTTAACCATCATGCCCCCCCCCCCCCTTAATATCCAGATTTCTCCAGTTGCCCCCCTTGGACAATTTTCTAAATGAAACCCTACAACTAATTAGCAAACATATTTATAGCTAATTAACAATTACAGTAGACCCTCACATATCCGAACAGCTTGGGACCAGAGGCTATTCGGATATGCAAAAAGTTCGGATATGCAAAAAACCACAAATATTAATTATAAATTCATGAATGTAATTAAAATGCTGAATCACGTTGGACATCAATATCCTTTTAACTGCAGGTCCTGGGGATTAAGAAGCTGGTACTAGAAGGATTTAGGTCCTCAGTAACTGGCATATTGTTTTACATACATATTGTTTTACATACATATTTTTTCATATTACTGTATATTATATATTCATTAAATGTTGTATTTTCTCTGAGCAATAGTCCACTGAGTGCCTTGGGGCTTTCTCCCTTTTGTGAACGAACCACAGATATAAAGCATTTTCTAGTTGTTCGTCTTTAGCAAGGCGCATGACTTTTTGCGAGCTGAACTTATCCCCCGACAGTCAAGATTGCCTGCGAACTCTCGAAGTTTGGCTTCGTTCTTTTTTATCTCCGTTATTGTCAACTTCCCTACGCCTGACTCTTCCGCTAGTCCGGCTTGACTGGCTCCATTTGATATCTTGCTTAGAATGGCTATCTTTGACTCGATCGACAAAACTTTTTTCTGGCCAAAGCGAACGAACTAATTTCCACGTGTAATCAATTTAGGCAGATCGACGACCGTTACCAGGTTTATTATTTAATCAGGAGTTCTAATCCGAGCGTTCGGATAATCGAGGGTCGGATATGCGAGGGTCTACTGTACTACTATTCATAACTAATAAATAAATAATAAATATAAATAGATAAATACGTAATAAATAACTACATGTAGATTAAAAAATGAACGAATTTTTTTTTAAATGACTAAAAAGCTAACGACAAGTTCAACTCCTGACCGACCCCAATAAGGCCTTCTCCCTCTGGACTGCCACTGAGAGACGCTGAAGGAGGTGAGCACGGGCATTCACCTCTCCAGTTCTTGGCCTTATCCTGAGGCTGAGCTCCTTCAGGAAAGCCATCGACCTGTTCCCGATGACCCCCAATGACTCGATGGCCATAGGCACAAAAAAGTGGCAAGGATCTAGGCTGGCATACTTGGCCACTTTCTTCCCCTCAGCCATAGCAGCCACAGCTCCAGTACCACTCACTGCTGCACCTGATATGACTGGGAAAATGTACCCAGACAGGTCGCATCCCACACCAGTTGCTTGTTATTCTCCCACGGCACCATGGTTACCCCATCAGGCCTTTTCCAGTCAGAACGAAAGAGACCCAATGGTTTCAGCCTGGAAGGGGCACCTGCAGATGACAATGCTCGGAAGAGAATGTCGTTTATGGCAGTATGACGGAAGGAACATCCTTCACTCCTCTTGCAGCTAAGACCGTGCGTGGAGCAAGACGATCAACTTCAGCCGGCAGTTATAAAGACGTCACAAAGTGGAGCCAAAGTGGAGACCCACGGCAACCCTGATGGTGTCGTCATCCATCCTCAAACCCAGGAACGAGATGGGGAGGGCATTTTGCCATGCACCGGATTCTTTCGCTGAAACAGCCAAAAGCCAGGCTCCAGCCAAATCGTCAGATGTATTCTCCGACAAAGATTTCACGGACTTTGACACCATCCACGCATCCCAGGACTTCTGGAAGCACCCCGCATGACCAGATGGTGGGGTGTTGCCGTGACCCATAGACCTGCTGAAAGGGCATCATCCACAAAAGGGACAGGGAGTGAAAACAAGTGAGGTGGCAGGATGGCTTGGACCAGGTCATGAGTGGCAGCAGCTGAGGCCAAGAAGGCAGAGGGAGCCAGCTGCACTGCACTCCTGATTCCAAGACCCCTTACCCCAACAGGGAGAGTGGCCTGCAACCAAGAATGGATGTCGAAAAATTAATGTTAGGAATATATCCCTCACAATTGACTTGAGACTCTTGTCATAATCTACTAGGGCAGGAGAGAGAAGGCATGGAGAAGTCCTGAGGGTGGATAGAAACATAGGGATAGGAAATGAATTATGCAGCAAGGATTAAGGCATCCTGAGCAGAGACGAATCTGAGTCTCATGACCTCTAGGGTACTGATTTTGCCCCTGGGAACAGCTGAGACAGAATCCACGCTACCCAGAGGAGAACCCAGGAGACGGGCATCAGAGGTCATGAGCTCCTTGGAGAGAGCATAAGATGGTTCCTCTCGAAACTGCATCATGGCAAATGATCTCAGACTTGTCATTGTTCAAAATTAACCCGATCTCCTCAGTTTGTTTGATGAGCTCAAGATCATGAATTCTATCTTCCGTTGAGCCTCCCAGAGTGATGTCATCTAGAAACATTACATGCAACTCCGATGACAACTGAGCGCAGTTGTGATGGAGTGATATGATAGCCTGGAGGCGGAGGCTAAGTATTAGTAGATATGAAAGCATGAAGGCAGAGGCTAAGTATTAGTAGATATAAAAGCATGAAGGCAGAGGCTAAGTATTAGTATATATGAAAGCATGAAGGCAGAGGCTAAGTTATTGGTAGATATGAAAGCATGAAGGCAGAGGCTAAGTATTAGTAGATATGAAAGCATGAAGGCAGAGGCTAAGTATTAGTAGATATGAAAGCATGAAGGCAGAGGCTAAGTATTAGTAGATATGAAAGCCTGAAGGCAGAGGCTAAGTATTGGTAGATATGAAGCATGAAGGCAGAGGCTAAGTATTGGTAGATATGAAAGCCTGAAGGCAGAGGCTAAGTATTAGTAGATATGAAAGCATGAAGGCAGAGGCTAAGTATTAGTAGATATGAAGCATGAAGGCAGAGGCTAAGTATTAGTAGATATGAAAGCATGAAGGTAGAGCCTAAGTATTAGTAGATATGAAAGCATGAAGGCAGAGGCTAAGTATTAGTAGATATGAAAGCATGAAGGCAGAGGCTAAGTATTAGTAGATATGAAAGCATGAAGGCAGAGGCTAAGTATTAGTAGATATGAAAGCATGAAGGCAGAGGCTAAGTATTAGTAGATATGAAAGCATGAAGGCAGAGGCTAAGTATTGGTAGATATGAAAGCATGAAGGCAGAGGCTAAGTATTAGTAGATATGAAAGCATGAAGGCAGAGGCTAAGTATTAGTAGATATGAAAGCATGAAGGCAGAGGCTAAGTATTAGTAGATATGAAAGCCTATTAGTAGATATGAAAGCATGAAGGCAAAGGCTAAGTATTAGTAGATATGAAAGCATGAAGGCAGAGGCTAAGTATTAGTAGATATGAAAGCCTGAAGGCAGAGGCTAAGTATTAGTAGATATGAAAGCATGAAGGCAGAGGCTAAGTATTAGTAGATATGAAAGCATGAAGGCAGAGGCTAAGTATTGGTAGATATGAAAGCATGAAGGCAGAGGCTAGATATGAAAGCATGAAGGCAGAGGCTAAGTATTAGTAGATACGAAAGCTGGGTATTCGTACTGGTATGTGGAAGAATATTTGTGATGTTAGACTCGGAGAAGTGATCTAGGCTGCACTGGAGTGAGGATGAATGTGTAGAGTTAGTAGCTATCGGGGGCATCGATGCTGCGGGTTCATTATGACATAGCTACGCCACTCCTCGACATCCCTAAGTATGGAGGTGGCTAGATGTGTGATGAGGTGTGAAAGCCAGGTCAAACTTGGCAAGTTAAAACACAGTTCCTAGCAGTGGAGAAGAGAGGATTTTGAAAAATAGGTCGCAAATAGCAAAGCCCCGTCTAGCAAGTGGACCCTACATGTTCTGGCATACAACGAGGCTTGGCTGTTGTCTGGTAAAAGCTACGAGTTCACCAAAACAAGGCCAGGAGTTGGATTGCATGCTGTTCTTCTTCTCCAAGGTGGTGGTAAGAGTTGAAAGAAAGTGTCCGAAGTTCTTCTCAGCTTCCAAATGCTCTTCTCTTCAGCGGTTGGCAAATTCTACCAACAAGCACTGGATGAGTTATGGCCTCACTCTTAGTTAGTTATGCTTCTCCTCTTCGCTGGAAACAACTTCCAGAGTACTCTGTTAACAGAACCTTCATCTCTCAGCTTGATTCGCAGTTTGCATTTCTGCTTCGCCATCAGCCAGCTCATGTTGTTGCAGAGCATCTGGTCGTGCAGCCATGCATAAGCTGGGCAGCTGTAAAAGAAGCTGAAGGCTAGGCTAGGTGCTTCTGCTCGCCACAATGCCTTGGCATTCACTTCCAGTGATGAAAGTATATTTTTGTGGTTTTTAATGTTTGCGGCTAGTACCTGATCTGCGAGCAGGTAGGGTGAAGAGCAGCAGAACATGCACTGTGAGCTGCACAATCCACAAATATTTTCACCCAGCAAATTCTTTGGTTAGTCGTCGCCTGTGAATATTTACTCCCTGAAGGATCTCCCCCCCCCCCCCCCCCCCCCCTCTGGGTGGTGTGTGTTGAGCTCTGTCTTTTGGCTCAAGGAGATGGTGTGTCAAGCTCAGTGTAGAGTTATGGAAGGTTGCATGTTATACGAGAGCATTATCTAGAAACAAACAGGAAAGGAAACAAGGCTGCACCCTTGTAGACCACAGTTTAGATGACCCTTTACCATTTCAATGTTTCAATAGTACACAATAATTATGGTGTACGTCTTAAATGTAAAGGATCGTCATCTGCCTGTTTGAGTGGTACAAGTTATATGACCCTTTACCATTTCAATAGTATACGATGTTTGAGTATGGATTAAAGGTAAAGGGTCGTCATCTTCCTGTTTTGTGGTCTACATGGGTACAATTTATATGACCCTTTACCATTTTACGCAAAATGATTTAAGAGGTGAAGGGGGACATCATCCAACTGGTTGTGGTCTACATGTGTACAGACTTGTTTCCAATAGGTCAATGCAGTATGTACAGTTGTTGTTGCTGCGTGTGTGTGTGTGTGTGTGTCATTTCTGTACATAATAATTGAGTGGTGGAGGACTACACAGAGTTCTACAAAGTCCTCCCCAGAGCCATGTCGTTGTTGTTGTCGTCCTCTACACAAATACCAGCACACGCCATATCTTGTTGCTATCGTTGGCCGTATTCATGTAGAGTATCCATGTAGAGTATTCATGTAGAGTGTGCTACAGCCTCCTCCAATGACGTACACAAAACACAATCAAACAGAATAGCAGATGTTTTGATGTATCAGCTAAACCCACCCGCCTCTAGACTTGGAAACAAGTTTACCAGGAGCAAGAACTTCACAAACCGACTGAGCGCAGGCCATTTGTTCTTCTCATAAAGCAGCACGCCAGCTAGCTTGATCGCACTGTTGACAACCACCGCTACTCACGAGTGTTTGTTTTCCACCGCACAACCAGAAGCAGCCGAGTCGTGGACATGCGCTGGAAGATTTGGAGTCTTCTGGTTTCTAAAAAAATTTTTGTGAATTGCCTGCTGCATGCAAGTGGGAAAATGGAGATGGAAACAGATCTTTGAAGATGTGTACATCAAGGTTTCTAGACATCTTCTACTGTGATTTTATTTTGTGCTGCCAGTTGGTTACCGTAGCAACTGATTCAAGGCCCGCTTGAAGTCTTTTTGGTTGATCAGCTTAAGCGACATTTGGAAGCTGCCAATGAGAGTTTCAGCCGAGATACGATTGTTGCTGTTTTTTGGTGGGTGCGGTGGGGTGGGAGGGTACCTTCTTCATTTAAAAAATGGGTCAAACCCGGAAGTGTTACTGCACTCTCCGACATAATCCCCTCCTCTCTGTGTCTGTAGTAGTATTGTTAACATTAACACCTTGTTATCTAAACAGTGGGTTCCTCGCCGGGTAGCCGCTGGCAATAGCCCCAGGCCCATTCATCTCATACGTCATGAGGCATACCAGGAGCACCAGTCCAGCGGGGGTCGCACTCGTGGGGGACCACACCCACATCTTCCTCCTCCTATCCCTCCTTCATTAATGGATCTCAGTCAGCTAGAAATAAGAGGTATGACTCTCTCGCTACCTACGGGACAGATTGTGTATGTATGTGTGCATGTCAACCTGAGGTAAGTGCTTGAGTTCTGCCTCGTGAGCATAAGGATGGTCGGTGAGTGTGTGTGTAAGCATATCCAGTGTAGGCACGACCTCTCCTGGGAAACCCTGGGATTCTCGCGGTTCTTGGGACACCCCCCAAGATGACCCTAGCTGTGTAGAATCCCCCCACCTCTAGAATCCTCCTAGCCCTTTGTCCCACCCTTTCACGTATTTGGATTCTAATCGTGAAATCAGCGAAAATTGACACCCTAAAAAAATTGCCCAACGGTAAGGTTTGGTAGTTGTGTGTCCTAGAAAATAGTCACTGCAGAAAATGTTTTCATGGAGTTGAATATTTACTAAATTGCCATGGTTAAAATATAGCCTGTGAAGAGGTGGTATGTTTACGAAGGGCATTAGAGTAAAAGCGGGTTCACAAGACCTTTTTTCTGTCGCGTCGCGTCCTCAAGCGTTCTCAAGCAGCGTTCCAACATGTCCTCATGGTTCACAATGTTGTTCCAAGACGCACGTTGTGAATGGAATTCCGACCCTTTGACCTCGTTATTGAAGATGGCGAATACTTGGGAATCCGACTTCGACGACAGCTCTGAGAGCGATGATGACTATTTGGAGCACATCCATTGCTTAGAAACTCCGCTTAGTGTAGCTTTCTAAATAATGTGCAGGTTGACAAAATCACATGCGATGAAGAAGCAATCTGATTGGCTTGACGGATGAGGACGCTTCACACCTGGACGCAGAAATAGAACTCGTCTATCCGAACGTCGCATCCAAAAGCTAGAACGTGTCGCATGGTTCACACGACGCTTGAGGACGCGACTCGACATCTGCTGTTTGCGTCGCGTTGTGAACCAGCCTTAATTAAGATATCATTCCTTTTATGGTTTGCAATCCCCCACCTACGCAACCTTCAGTTTGGTCGATGTTGACGACTATTCACCATAAACCAAATAAAATGGCCGCCCTCTCCGACAGGCCACCAGCTGATGAGCTAAAAATATAATTCCGCCTCATTACTACCTTCTGGTTGCATAGGTCAAGGTTCATCTCACTATTCCGGGCACTCGGGTGACGAAGGATTTACGTCGTCTCCTTTCATGACGGACATGCCCCTCTCTCCACAGGACCACACCCAAATGACCTTTGCACCGCACCCTGCTATGCCTCTGTTGCATAATGTGGTGAGAGCCTGTGTGATGCTGTGTTACAACATGTAATGATGTGTTAAAGCTGGAATGCTGATACAGTGGTAGAGTGTTTAATGCTGTGTTACAGCATGTGATGTTAGGTCACAGTATATAGTGTTATGTTACACTGTTTGCTGGCACATCATGTAATGTTAGTTTACAGCATGCAATGTTCATTACAATGTGTCATGTTAAGTTTCAACGTGTACTGCTTAGTTGGAGCATGTAATGGTGCATTACCATCATGTGTAATGCTGTGTTACTGTATGTAATGCTGTGTTACTGTATGTAACACTCTGTAAACCAGGCTGACAACAGGGCATTCTGTACACCTTTTCCTGCCACAACCTATCCTAGGACAGCCTGAGCCCCCCAGGATTTGGATTTATCCTGTTATGTCCCTAGTAGGGGTGACTGACTTACAAGGTGGAGTCAGGGCTAGGGCAGGGAAGGCTAAAGCAAGTGCTAGGGCTAGGGGTATTCTAGGGCTAGGGGTATTCTAGGGCTAGGGGTATTCTAGGGCTAGGGGTATTCTAGGGATAGGGTTATTCTAGGGCCAGGGCTAGGGGTTTCTAAAGCTAGGACAAGGATTATTCTAGGGCTAGCAGTATTTAAGCCTATGGCTAGAGGTATGCTATGGCAAGGGCTAAGGACATCCCAGGATAGTCCCAAGTACCGCGGGAACAAGTATTCTGATAACCATGCTGAATTAATGAGTCGCCCTCAAAGTCTCCTAGGAAAGTTTGTGGCAGAACAAGACATCAATCACCCAGACTCTCTGTCCGGAGCAGCCAATGCTCCTTCATTCAATGATGTGTGTCATAATAGTGGAGGTCACCTAGTTTGTTGTTGTTGTTGCTCACCTAGTTTGTTGTTGTTGATGCTCACCTAGTTTGTTGTTGTTGATACTCACCTAGTTTGTTGTTGTTGATGCTCACCTAGTTTGTTGTTGTTGATGCTCACCTAGTTTGTTGTTGTTGATGCTCACCTAGTTTGTTGTTGTTGATGCTCACCTAGTTTGTTGTTGTTGGTGCTCACCTAGTTTGTTGTTGTTGATGCTCACCTAGTTTGTTGTTGTTGATACTCACCTAGTTTGTTGTTGTTGATACTCACCTAGTTTGTTGTTGTTGATGCTCACCTAGTTTGTTGTTGTTGATGCTCACCTAGTTTGTTGTTGTTGATGCTCACCTAGTTTGTTGTTGTTGATGCTCACCTAGTTTGTTGTTGCTGATGCTCACCTAGTTTGTTGTTGCTGTTGCTCACCTAGTTTGTTGTTGTTGGTGCTCACCTAGTTTGTTGTTGTTGATGCTCACCTAGTTTGTTGTTGTTGATGCTCACCTAGTTTGTTGTTGTTGATGCTCACCTAGTTTGTTGTTGTTGATGCTCACCTAGTTTGTTGTTGTTGATACTCACCTAGTTTGTTGTTGTTGATACTCACCTAGTTTGTTGTTGTTGATGCTCACCTAGTTTGTTGTTGTTGATGCTCACCTAGTTTGTTGTTGTTGATGCTCACCTAGTTTGTTGTTGTTGATGCTCACCTAGTTTGTTGTTGTTGATACTCACCTAGTTTGTTGTTGTTGATGCTCACCTAGTTTGTTGTTGTTGATACTCACCTAGTTTGTTGTTGTTGATGCTCACCTAGTTTGTTGTTGTTGGTGCTCACCTAGTTTGTTGTTGTTGGTGCTCACCTAGTTTGTTGTTGTTGATGCTCACCTAGTTTGTTGTTGTTGATGCTCACCTAGTTTGTTGTTGTTGATGCTCACCTAGTTTGTTGTTGTTGATGCTCACCTAGTTTGTTGCTGTTGATGCTCACCTAGTTTGTTGTTGTTGATGCTCACCTAGTTTGTTGTTGATGCTCACCTAGTTTGTTGTTGTTGATGCTCACCTAGTTTGTTGTTGTTGATGCTCACCTAGTTTGTTGTTGTTGATGCTCACCTAGTTTGTTGTTGTTGATGCTCACCTAGTTTGTTGTTGTTGATGCTCACCTAGTTTGTTGTTGTTGATACTCACCTAGTTTGTTGTTGTTGGTGCTCACCTAGTTTGTTGTTGTTGATACTCGCCTAGTTTGTTGTTGTTGATACTCACCTAGTTTGTTGTTGTTGATGCTCACCTAGTTTGTTGTTGTTGATGCTCACCTAGTTTGTTGTTGTTGTTGCTCACCTAAGTTTGTTGTTGTTGGTGCTCACCTAGTTTGTTGTTGTTGATGCTCACCTAGTTTGTTGTTGTTGATGCTCACCTAGTTTGTTGTTGTTGATGCTCACCTAGTTTGTTGTTGTTGATGCTCACCTAGTTTGTTGTTGTTGATACTCACCTAGTTTGTTGTTGTTGGTGCTCGCCTAGTTTGTTGTTGTTGATGCTCACCTAGTTTGTTGTTGTTGATGCTCACCTAGTTTGTTGTTGTTGATACTCACCTAGTTTGTTGTTGTTGATACTCACCTAGTTTGTTGTTGTTGATGCTCACCTAGTTTGTTGTTGTTGATGCTCACCTAGTTTGTTGTTGTTGTTGCTCACCTAGTTTGTTGTTGTTGGTGCTCACCTAGTTTGTTGTTGTTGATGCTCACCTAGTTTGTTGTTGTTGTTGCTCACCTAGTTTGTTGTTGTTGGTGCTCACCTAGTTTGTTGTTGTTGATGCTCACCTAGTTTGTTGTTGTTGATGCTCACCTAGTTTGTTGTTGTTGATGCTCACCTAGTTTGTTGTTGTTGATGCTCACCTAGTTTGTTGTTGTTGATGCTCACCTAGTTTGTTGTTGTTGGTGCTCACCTAGTTTGTTGTTGTTGATACTCACCTAGTTTGTTGTTGTTGGTGCTCGCCTAGTTTGTTGTTGTTGATGCTCACCTAGTTTGTTGTTGTTGATACTCACCTAGTTTGTTGTTGTTGACGCTCACCTAGTTTGTTGTTGTTGTTGGTGCTCACCTAGTTTGTTGTTGTTGATGCTCGCCTAGTTTGTTGTTGTTGATGCTCACCTAGTTTGTTGTTGTTGATGCTCACCTAGTTTGTTGTTGTTGATGCTCACCTAGTTTGTTGTTGTTGATGCTCACCTAGTTTGTTGTTGTTGATGCTCACCTAGTTTGTTGTTGTTGATGCTCACCTAGTTTGTTGCTGTTGATGCTCACCTAGTTTGTTGTTGTTGATGCTCACCTAGTTTGTTGTTGATGCTCACCTAGTTTGTTGTTGTTGATGCTCACCTAGTTTGTTGTTGTTGATGCTCACCTAGTTTGTTGTTGTTGATGCTCACCTAGTTTGTTGTTGTTGATGCTCACCTAGTTTGTTGTTGTTGATGCTCACCTAGTTTGTTGTTGTTGATACTCACCTAGTTTGTTGTTGTTGGTGCTCACCTAGTTTGTTGTTGTTGATACTCGCCTAGTTTGTTGTTGTTGATGCTCACCTAGTTTGTTGTTGTTGATGCTCACCTAGTTTGTTGTTGTTGATGCTCACCTAGTTTGTTGTTGTTGATGCTCACCTAGTTTGTTGTTGTTGATGCTCACCTAGTTTGTTGTTGTTGATGCTCACCTAGTTTGTTGTTGTTGATGCTCACCTAGTTTGTTGTTGTTGATGCTCACCTAGTTTGTTGTTGTTGATGCTCACCTAGTTTGTTGTTGTTGATACTCACCTAGTTTGTTGTTGTTGATGCTCACCTAGTTTGTGTTGTTGATGCTCACCTAGTTTGTTGTTGTTGATGCTCACCTAGTTTGTTGTTGTTGATGCTCACCTAGTTTGTTGTTGTTGATGCTCACCTAGTTTGTTGTTGTTGATGCTCACCTAGTTTGTTGTTGTTGATGCTCACCTAGTTTGTTGTTGTTGGTGCTCACCTAGTTTGTTGTTGTTGATGCTCACCTAGTTTGTTGTTGTTGGTGCTCACCTAGTTTGTTGTTGTTGATGCTCACCTAGTTTGTTGTTGTTGATGCTCACCTAGTTTGTTGTTGTTGGTGCTCACCTAGTTTGTTGTTGTTGATACTCACCTAGTTTGTTGTTGTTGATGCTCGCCTAGTTTGTTGTTGTTGATGCTCGCCTAGTTTGTTGTTGTTGATGCTCACCTAGTTTGTTGTTGTTGATGCTCACCTAGTTTGTTGTTGTTGATACTCACCTAGTTTGTTGTTGTTGATGCTCACCTAGTTTGTTGTTGTTGATGCTCACCTAGTTTGTTGTTGTTGATGCTCACCTAGTTTGTTGTTGTTGGTGCTCACCTAGTTTGTTGTTGGTGCTCACCTAGTTTGTTGTTGTTGATACTCACCTAGTTTGTTGTTGTTGATGCTCACCTAGTTTGTTGTTGTTGATGCTCACCTAGTTTGTTGTTGTTGATGCTCACCTAGTTTGTTGTTGTTGGTGCTCACCTAGTTTGTTGTTGTTGATGCTCACCTAGTTTGTTGTTGTTGATACTCACCTAGTTTGTTGTTGTTGGTGCTCACCTAGTTTGTTGTTGTTGATGCTCACCTAGTTTGTTGTTGTTGATGCTCACCTAGTTTGTTGTTGTTGATGCTCACCTAGTTTGTTGTTGTTGATGCTCACCTAGTTTGTTGTTGTTGGTGCTCACCTAGTTTGTTGTTGTTGATACTCACCTAGTTTGTTGTTGTTGATGCTCACCTAGTTTGTTTTTGTTGATGCTCACCTAGTTTGTTGTTGTTGATGCTCACCTAGTTTGTTGTTGTTGATGCTCACCTAGTTTGTTGTTGTTGATGCTCACCTAGTTTGTTTTTGTTGATGCTCACCTAGTTTGTTGTTGTTGATGCTCACCTAGTTTGTTGTTGTTGATGCTCACCTAGTTTGTTGTTGTTGATGCTCACCTAGTTTGTTGTTGTTGATGCTCACCTAGTTTGTTGTTGTTGATGCTCACCTAGTTTGTTGTTGTTGATGCTCACCTAGTTTGTTGTTGTTGATGCTCACCTAGTTTGTTGTTGTTGATGCTCACCTAGTTTGTTGTTGTTGATGCTCACCTAGTTTGTTGTTGTTGATGCTCACCTATGTTGTTGTTGATGCTCACCTAGTTTGTTGTTGTTGATGCTCACCTAGTTTGTTGTTGTTGATGCTCACCTAGTTTGTTGTTGTTGATGCTCACCTAGTTTGTTGTTGTTGATGCTCACCTAGTTTGTTGTTGTTGATGCTCACCTAGTTTGTTGTTGTTGATGCTCACCTAGTTTGTTGTTGTTGATGCTCACCTAGTTTGTTGTTGTTGATGCTCACCTAGTTTGTTGTTGTTGATGCTCACCTAGTTTGTTGTTGTTGATGCTCACCTAGTTTGTTGTAGTTGATGCTCACCTAGTTTGTTGTTGTTGATGCTCACCTAGTTTGTTGTTGTTGATGCTCACCTAGTTTGTTGTTGTTGATGCTCACCTAGTTTGTTGTTGTTGATGCTCACCTAGTTTGTTGTTGTTGATACTCACCTAGTTTGTTGTTGTTGATGCTCACCTAGTTTGTTGTTGTTGATGCTCACCTAGTTTGTTGTTGTTGATGCTCACCTAGTTTGTTGTTGTTGATGCTCACCTAGTTTGTTGTTGTTGATGCTCACCTAGTTTGTTGTTGTTGATGCTCACCTAGTTTGTTGTTGTTGATGCTCACCTAGTTTGTTGTTGTTGATGCTCACCTAGTTTGTTGTTGTTGATGCTCACCTAGTTTGTTGTTGTTGATGCTCACCTAGTTTGTTGTTGTTGATGCTCACCTAGTTTGTTGTTGTTGATGCTCACCTAGTTTGTTGTTGTTGATGCTCACCTAGTTTGTTGTTGTTGATGCTCACCTAGTTTGTTGTTGTTGATGCTCACCTAGTTTGTTGTTGTTGATGCTCACCTAGTTTGTTGTTGTTGATGCTCACCTAGTTTGTTGTTGTTGATGCTCACCTAGTTTGTTGTTGTTGATGCTCACCTAGTTTGTTGTTGTTGATGCTCACCTAGTTTGTTGTTGTTGATGCTCACCTAGTTTGTTGTTGTTGATGCTCACCTAGTTTGTTGTTGTTGATGCTCACCTAGTTTGTTGTTGTTGATGCTCACCTAGTTTGTTGTTGTTGATGCTCACCTAGTTTGTTGTTGATGCTCACCTAGTTTGTTGTTGTTGATGCTCACCTAGTTTGTTGTTGTTGATGCTCACCTAGTTTGTTGTTGTTGATGCTCACCTAGTTTGTTGCTGTTGATGCTCACCTAGTTTGTTGTTGTTGATACTCACCTAGTTTGTTGTTGTTGATGCTTACTCACCTAGTTTGTTGTTGTTGATGCTCACCTAGTTTGTTGTTGTTGATGCTCACCTAGTTTGTTGCTGTTGATGCTCACCTAGTTTGTTGTTGTTGATGCTCACCTAGTTTGTTGTTGTTGATGCTCGCCTAGTTTGTTGTTGTTGATGCTCACCTAGTTTGTTGTTGTTGATGCTCACCTAGTTTGTTGTTGTTGATACTCACCTAGTTTGTTGTTGTTGATGCTCACCTAGTTTGTTGTTGTTGATACTCACCTAGTTTGTTGTTGTTGATGCTCACCTAGTTTGTTGTTGTTGATGCTCACCTAGTTTGTTGTTGTTGATGCTCACCTAGTTTGTTGTTGTTGATGCTCACCTAGTTTGTTGTTGTTGATGCTCACCTAGTTTGTTGTTGTTGATGCTCACCTAGTTTGTTGTTGTTGATGCTCACCTAGTTTGTTGTTGTTGATGCTCACCTAGTTTGTTTTTGTTGCTCACCTAGTGATGGCAATGTTGATGTTGACCTTAGTCTGTTGTGTCGATGTTTCATTTGTTGATCAGATGTCCCAAGGCCCCCTGGGGCCGGCCAAGGGAACAGGGGGAGAGGTAAGTAAGCTTGCAGAGAAGAAGAAGATGAGGAAGCTCTACTCCAAGTCAGATAACACGGTATGTTCATCTGTGATGTTGATCACAGTGTCATGATGATGTCATGATGATGTCGTGCCACGTAGGTAAGTCTGCGTCCTACGATGCAATCTGTCAAAATTGGCTCTTCCTCTGCCCGCAACAAGCCTGCCGGTGCTGCCACACCCACACCCACTTATCCAGAGCCAACAGACCTGTCTGAGGGCGGCACAGTCGAAAACATCCGAGAATCGGGAGGAGGAGGAGGAAAAGGAACGAACAAAGTCGTTGCCGTGTCAACACACATTCCACGGACACGAGATGATTCTTCCGATGAAGAAGATAGGTCGACCAAACCTCCGTCTCAGGGGATCATTCCAAACACCCCGCTTGGGGGGCTTGCCCCAATTCCACTGCGCCCCTTTTTGGCCGGGAGTAATTTCCCTCCTCTTCATCACCATCTCCACCATCACCAGCATCTCCCTCCCCCTCCTCCACACATGATGCTCTCACAGCAAGCACTGCCCCCGCAAGCGAGAGGGCCTGTGGGAGGCATGGAGCATTTTCAGGCCTTGGGCGGCAGGGAATTTTCTGGTCCAGCACCTCTCCTCTCACCTACGCATGGTGCCGTAGGTCGCT
Organism: Cladorhizidae sp. MBARI D1340-BT2; assembly: GCA_028752905.1. Lineage (NCBI taxonomy): Eukaryota > Metazoa > Porifera > Demospongiae > Poecilosclerida > Cladorhizidae > Cladorhizidae sp. MBARI D1340-BT2. Next base: position 16,075,805 of record JAQNBH010000003.1, on the reverse strand, counting down.
CCGTGAAGGGACTTCTGCCTCATCAGCCTCACCCACCCATGGTCAGTAATCTAGTTGTCATAGCCAGTAATCTTGTAAACATGGTCAGTAATCTATAAACATGTTGGTGATGTTGGTCATCATGATTTGGAGCACATGGTGAGGTTTTGTGTCATGACCCTTTACCATATTACTACACTGAGTAAGGGCTAGCTTGGCATTGGCCACCTCCTCCTGCCTGGACCCTTTACCAAATATCTACGCCAGATAAGGGTGTGGTGTCCAGAGGAAAAATTCTTGGCATATTGCCCACCCGTGATATTTCAATTTTGAAGGCTCCAATCAGAACGTGCATAAGTGACATACATGTAATATGCTTTACGCGGTCGTATTAATTAATTCGTGCGCATTTGTCTTCAGCCGCTGAAAAGAGCAGCTTCCCGCGATGTTTCTTAGCTCCTACCACACCCAGAAGATCTGGTTTGCTTGCTTGAAGCCATGTTTGTGAACAGTTTATCTGTTTCCTCTGTTCCGTCTGTAACTGGGCCATTGATACTGGGCTGGCCCAAAGGAAGACACAACTCTCTTGCCTCACTGTTAGTGCAAGGAATGATCTTCTTGGAAGACACAACTCTCTTGCCTCACTGTTAGTGCAAGGAATGGTCTACTTGGAAGACACAACTCTCTTGCCTCACTGTTAGTGCAAGGAATGAACTTCTTGGAAGACACAACTCTCCTGCCTCACTGTTAGTGCAAGGAATGATCTTCTTGGAAGACACAACTCTCTTGCCTCACTGTTAGTGCAAGGAATGATGTTCTTGGAAGACACAACTCTCTTGCCTCACTGTTAGTGCAAGGAATGATGTTCTTGGAAGACACAACTCTCTTGCCTCACTGTTAGTGCAAGGAATGGTCTTCTTGGAAGACACAACTCTCTTGCCTCACTGTTAGTGCAAGGAATGGTCTTCTTGGAAGACACAACTCTCTTGCCTCACTGTTAGTGCAAGGAATGATCTACTTGGAAGACACAACTCTCTTGCCTCACTGTTAGTGCAAGGAATGATCTTCTTGGAAGACTTCTTGGAAGACACAACTCTCTTGCCTCACTGTTAGTGCAAGGAATGATCTTCTTGGAAGACTTCTTGGAAGACACAACTCTCTTGCCTCACTGTTAGTGCAAGGAATGATCTTCTTGGAAGACACAACTCTCTTGCCTCACTGTTAGTGCAAGGAATGATCTTCTTGGAAGACACAACTCTCTTGCCTCACTGTTAGTGCAAGGAATGATCTACTTGGAAGACACAACTCTCTTGCCTCACTGTTAGTGCAAGGAATGATCTTCTTGGAAGACTTCTTGGAAGACACAACTCTCTTGCCTCACTGTTAGTGCAAGGAATGGTCTTCTTGGAAGACACAACTCTCTTGCCTCACTGTTAGTGCAAGGAATGATCTTCTTGGAAGACACAACTCTCTTGCCTCACTGTTAGTGCAAGGAATGATCTTCTTGGAAGACTTCTTGGAAGACACAACTCTCTTGCCTCACTGTTAGTGCAAGGAATGATCTTCTTGGAAGACACAACTCTCTTGCCTCACTGTTAGTGCAAGGAATGGTCTTCTTGGAAGACACAACTCTCTTGCCTCACTGTTAGTGCAAGGAATGATCTTCTTGGAAGACACAACTCTCTTGCCTCACTGTTAGTGCAAGGAATGATCTTCTTGGAAGACTTCTTGGAAGACACAACTCTCTTGCCTCACTGTTAGTGCAAGGAATGATCTTCTTGGAAGACACAACTCTCTTGCCTCACTGTTAGTGCAAGGAATGATCTTCTTGGAAGACTTCTTGGAAGACACAACTCTCTTGCCTCACTGTTAGTGCAAGGAATGAACTTCTTGGAAGACACAACTCTCTTGCCTCACTGTTAGTGCAAGGAATGATCTTCTTGGAAGACTTCTTGGAAGACACAACTCTCTTGCCTCACTGTTAGTGCAAGGAATGATCTTCTTGGAAGACTTCTTGGAAGACACAACTCTCTTGCCTCACTGTTAGTGCAAGGAATGATCTTCTTGGAAGACTTCTTGGAAGACACAACTCTCTTGCCTCACTGTTAGTGCAAGGAATGATCTTCTTGGAAGACACAACTCTCTTGCCTCACTGGTAATGCAAGGAATGATCTTCTTGGAAGACACAACTCTCTTGCCTCACTGTTAGTGCAAGCAATGATCTACTTCGGAACTCATCCAGGATGTAGAGGTCTCCTTTCCTTCCAAGACAGAAGGAATGCTCTGCTGCTGGGACCAGACATAAGTATTGCGTGCCAGCTAGTCAGCCTTGCCAGCTAAGACAACAATTGCATTATCCAAAATATTCTAGGCCTCAATCTATATATAGCACAATCCTATTGGTTGTTTAAATTAGCCACGTAGATCACGTGATGGTGGGCAATGCCAAGAAACTCTCCCTTGGAGACGAGCCTGAGTAGATGTGCATGGAAGGCCACACCTTGGCACGAGGCGAGGATCCAAATTACCAATTATCACTTATTTTTTAAACTTCCCCCCCCCCCTTCCTGATCACATGACACTACTGTTAGGTGTCATGTGACACTAACATTTTTGCTAAGTTCCCTTAATTTCAACACCATTCCTAACAATCTGGAGTGTTCCATTCCAATGATTGCAGTTCATTCCAAAGTTGTACCATTTCCATTCCATGGGGTATTCCACAGGGGTACTGTCACCATACCATTCCAATGTAGTACTGTCACCATTCCATTCCACAATGGTTCTTACGGTGACTGGCAAAGAAGAAGGTAAGAAGAGGAGCCAGAGATGCCTCTTTGTGATGCTGTTTGTTCAAAATCACCATGGCGGTACACAAATATCTAGCTGGCCCACCAGGGCGGGGTTCAGGGGGGAAATTGTTGGAGAAGGTTTGCATAAGGGAGGGAGGGGGGGGGGGGGGGGGGCTGCAAAGAAATATGGTACGAACAAGCAGCCGTGGGACAACTCAATAGCTGCTACAGTGGGACGGCTGCTACAGTGGGACGGCTGCTACAGTGGGACGGCTGCTACAGTGGGACGGCTGCTGCAGTGGGACGGCTGCTGCAGTGGGACGGCTGCTACAGTGGGACGGCTGCTGCAGTGGGACGGCTGCTACAGTGGGACGGCTGCTGCAGTGGGACGGCTGCTACAGTGGGACGGCTGCTGCAGTGGGACGGCTGCTACAGTGGGACGGCTGCTGCAGTGGGACGGCTGCTACAGTGGGACAGCTGCTGCAGTGGGACGGCTGCTACAGTGTGACGGCTGCTACAGTGGGACGGCTGCTACAATGGGATGGGGATGGCTGCTGCAGTGGGACGGCTGCTGCAGTGGGACGGCTGCTGCAGTGGGACGGCTGCTACAGTGGGACGGCTGCTACAGTGGGACGGCTGCTGCAGTGGGACACCATCAATGTGTTGAAGGATCTTTCTTTGGTGGTTCAGCAACTTTAAATACTATCTAAGCCAATGTTTAAATTAGATTAACATTCGAAGGGCTACCACCGCGTGGACGGCAGCAGCTAGAGCCGCACGACTGGCAGCACGTGCAGTCCCAGTCAGGTTCATAGCAGGACAGCCCAGTTAACCTGGGTGTCCACACTAGTCAGTAGTCAGTGCTAGCATTAGATCTACCTGGGTGTTCACACTAGCCAGTGCTAGCATTAGATCTACCTGGGTGTCCACACTAGCCAGTGCTAGCATTAGATCTACCTGGGTGTCCACACTAGCCAGTGCTAGCATTAGATCTACCTGGGTGTCCACACTAGCCAGTGCTAGCATTAGATCTACCTGGGTGTCCACACTAGTCAGTGCTAGCATTAGATCTACCTGGGTGTCCACACTAGCCAGTGCTAGCATTAGATCTACCTGGGTGTCCACACTAGCCAGTGCTAGCATTAGATCTACCTGGTGTCCACACTAGCCAGTGCTGGCATTAGATCTACCTGGGTGTCCACACTAGCCAGTGCTAGCATTAGATCTACCTGGGTGTCCACACTAGCCAGTGCTAGCATTAGATCTACCTGGGTGTCCACACTAGCCAGTGCTAGCATTAGATCTACCTGGGTGTCCACACTAGTCAGTGCTAGTATTAGATCTACCTGGTGTCCACACTAGCCAGTGCTAGCATTAGATCTACCTGGGTGTCCACACTAGTCAGTGCTAGTATTAGATCTACCTGGGTGTCCACACTAGTCAGTGCTAGCATTAGATCTACCTGGTGTCCACACTAGTCAGTGCTAGCATTAGATCTACCTGGGTGTCCACACTAGCCAGTGCTAGCATTAGATCTACCTGGGTGTCCACACTAGTCAGTGCTAGCATTAGATCTACCTGGGTGTCCACACTAGTCAGTGCTGGCATTAGATCTACCTGGGTGTCCACACTAGTCAGTGCTAGCATTAGATCTACCTGGGTGTCCACACTAGCCAGTGCTAGCATTAGATCTACCTGGGTGTCCACACTAGCCAGTGCTAGCATTAGATCTACCTGGGTGTCCACACTAGCCAGTGCTAGCATTAGATCTACCTGGGTGTCCACACTAGCCAGTGCTAGCATTAGATCTACCTGGGTGTCCACACTAGCCAGTGCTAGCATTAGATCTACCTGGTGTCCACACTAGTCAGTGCTAGCATTAGATCTACCTGGGTGTCCACACTAGTCAGTGCTAACATTAGATCTACCTGGGTGTCCACACTAGTCAGTGCTAGCATTAGATCTACCTGGGTGTCCACACTAGTCAGTGCTAGCATTAGATCTACCTGGGTGTCCACACTAGCCAGTGCTAGCATTAGATCTACCTGGTGTCCACACTAGTCAGTGCTAACATTAGATCTACCTGGGTGTCCACACTAGTCAGTGCTAGCATTAGATCTACCTGGGTGTCCACACTAGTCAGTGCTAGCATTAGATCTACCTGGGTGTCCACACTAGTCAGTGCTAGCATTAGATCTACCTGGGTGTCCACACTAGTCAGTGCTAGCATTAGATCTACCCACACTAGCCAGTGCTGGCATTAGATCTACCTGGTGTCCACACTAGCCAGTGCTAGCATTAGATCTACCTGGGTGTCCACACTAGCCAGTGCTAGCATTAGATCTACCCACACTAGCCAGTGCTGGCATTAGATCTACCTGGTGTCCACACTAGCCAGTGCTAGCATTAGATCTACCTGGGTGTCCACACTAGTCAGTGCTAACATTAGATCTACCTGGGTGTCCACACTAGTCAGTGCTAGCATTAGATCTACCTGGGTGTCCACACTAGTCAGTGCTAGCATTAGATCTACCTGGTGTCCACACTAGTCAGTGCTAGCATTAGATCTACCTGGGTGTCCACACTAGCCAGTGCTAACATTAGATCTACCTGGGTGTCCACACTAGTCAGTGCTAGCATTAGATCTACCTGGTGTCCACACTAGTCAGTGCTAGCATTAGATCTACCTGGGTGTCCACACTAGCCAGTGCTAGCATTAGATCTACCTGGGTGTCCACACTAGTCAGTGCTGGCATTAGATCTACCTGGGTGTCCACACTAGCCAGTGCTAGTATTAGATCTACCTGGGTGTCCACACTAGTCAGTGCTAGCATTAGATCTACCTGGGTGTCCACACTAGTCAGTGCTAGCATTAGATCTACCTGGTGTCCACACTAGTCAGTGCTAGTATTAGATCTACCTGGGTGTCCACACTAGTCAGTGCTAGCATTAGATCTACCTGGTGTCCACACTAGTCAGTGCTAGCATTAGATCTACCCACACTAGCCAGTGCTGGCATTAGATCTACCTGGGTGTCCACACTAGCCAGTGCTAGCATTAGATCTACCTGGGTGTCCACACTAGCCAGTGCTAGCATTAGATCTACCTGGGTGTCCACACTAGCCAGTGCTAACATTAGATCTACCTGGGTGTCCACACTAGCCAGTGCTAGCATTAGATCTACCTGGGTGTCCACACTAGTCAGTGCTAGCATTAGATCTACCTGGGTGTCCACACTAGTCAGTGCTAGTATTAGATCTACCTGGGTGTTCACACTAGCCAGTGCTAGTATTAGATCTACCTGGGTGTCCACACTAGCCAGTGCTAGCATTAGATCTACCTGGGTGTCCACACTAGCCAGTGCTAGCATTAGATCTACCTGGGTGTCCACACTAGTCAGTGCTAGCATTAGATCTACCTGGGTGTCCACACTAGCCAGTGCTAGCATTAGATCTACCTGGGTGTCCACACTAGCCAGTGCTGGCATTAGATCTACCTGGGTGTCCACACTAGCCAGTGCTAGCATTAGATCTACCTGGGTGTCCACACTAGCCAGTGCTAGTATTAGATCTACCTGGGTGTCCACACTAGCCAGTGCTAGCATTAGATCTACCTGGGTGTCCACACTAGTCAGTGCTAGCATTAGATCTACCTGGGTGTCCACACTAGCCAGTGCTAGCATTAGATCTACCTGGGTGTCCACACTAGTCAGTGCTAGTATTAGATCTACCTGGGTGTCCACACTAGTCAGTACTAGCATTAGATCTACCTGGGTGTCCACACTAGCCAGTGCTAGCATTAGATCTACCTGGGTGTCCACACTAGCCAGTGCTAGCATTAGATCTACCTGGGTGTCCACACTAGCCAGTGCTAGCATTAGATCTACCTGGGTGTCCACACTAGTCAGTGCTAGCATTAGATCTACCTGGGTGTCCACACTAGCCAGTGCTAGCATTAGATCTACCTGGGTGTCCACACTAGCCAGTGCTAGCATTAGATCTACCTGGGTGTCCACACTAGCCAGTGCTAGCATTAGATCTACCTGGGTGTCCACACTAGCCAGTGCTAGCATTAGATCTACCTGGGTGTCCACACTAGCCAGTGCTAGCATTAGATCTACCTGGGTGTCCACACTAGCCAGTGCTAGCATTAGATCTACCTGGGTGTCCACACTAGCCAGTGCTAGTATTAGATCTACCTGGGTGTCCACACTAGTCAGTGCTAACATTAGATCTACCTGGGTGTTCACACTAGTCAGTGCTAGCATTAGATCTACCTGGGTGTCCACACTAGCCAGTGCTAGTATTAGATCTACCTGGGTGTCCACACTAGCCAGTGCTAGCATTAGATCTACCTGGGTGTCCACACTAGCCAGTGCTAGCATTAGATCTACCTGGGTGTCCACACTAGCTAGTGCTAGTATTAGATCTACCTGGGTGTCCACACTAGTCAGTGCTAGCATTAGATCTACCTGGGTGTCCACACTAGCTAGTGCTAGCATTAGATCTACCTGGGTGTCCACACTAGTCAGTGCTAGTATTAGATCTACCTGGGTGTCCACACTAGTCAGTGCTAGTATTAGATCTACCTGGGTGTCCACACTAGCCAGTGCTAGCATTAGATCTACCTGGGTGTCCACACTAGTCAGTGCTAACATTAGATCTACCTGGGTGTCCACACTAGCCAGTGCTAGCATTAGATCTACCTGGGTGTCCACACTAGTCAGTGCTAGCATTAGATCTACCTGGGTGTCCACACTAGTCAGTGCTAGCATTAGATCTACCTGGGTGTCCACACTAGTCAGTGCTAGCATTAGATCTACCTGGGTGTCCACACTAGCCAGTGCTGGCATTAGATCTACCTGGGTGTCCACACTAGCCAGTGCTAGCATTAGATCTACCTGGTGTCCACACTAGCCAGTGCTAGCATTAGATCTACCTGGGTGTCCACACTAGTCAGTGCTAGCATTAGATCTACCTGGGTGTCCACACTAGTCAGTGCTAGTATTAGATCTACCTGGGTGTCCACACTAGTCAGTGCTAGCATTAGATCTACCTGGGTGTCCACACTAGTCAGTGCTAGCATTAGATCTACCTGGGTGTCCACACTAGCCAGTGCTGGCATTAGATCTACCTGGGTGTCCACACTAGCCAGTGCTAGCATTAGATCTACCTGGTGTCCACACTAGCCAGTGCTAGCATTAGATCTACCTGGGTGTCCACACTAGCCAGTGCTAGCATTAGATCTACCTGGGTGTCCACACTAGCCAGTGCTAACATTAGATCTACCTGGGTGTCCACACTAGTCAGTGCTAGCATTAGATCTACCTGGGTGTCCACACTAGCCAGTGCTAGCATTAGATCTACCTGGTGTTCACACTAGCCAGTGCTAGCATTAGATCTACCTGGGTGTCCACACTAGCCAGTGCTAGTATTAGATCTACCTGGGTGTCCACACTAGCCAGTGCTAGCATTAGATCTACCTGGGTGTCCACACTAGCCAGTGCTAGCATTAGATCTACCTGGGTGTCCACACTAGCCAGTGCTAGCATTAGATCTACCTGGGTGTCCACACTAGTCAGTGCTAGCATTAGATCTACCTGGGTGTCCACACTAGCCAGTGCTAGCATTAGATCTACCTGGGTGTCCACACTAGCCAGTGCTAGCATTAGATCTACCTGGGTGTCCACACTAGCCAGTGCTAGCATTAGATCTACCTGGTGTCCACACTAGTCAGTGCTAGCATTAGATCTACCTGGGTGTCCACACTAGTCAGTGCTAGCATTAGATCTACCTGGGTGTTCACACTAGCCAGTGCTAGCATTAGATCTACCTGGGTGTCCACACTAGCCAGTGCTAGCATTAGATCTACCTGGGTGTCCACACTAGCCAGTGCTAGCATTAGATCTACCTGGGTGTCCACACTAGTCAGTGCTAGCATTAGATCTACCTGGGTGTCCACACTAGCTAGTGCTAGCATTAGATCTACCTGGGTGTCCACACTAGTCAGTGCTAGCATTAGATCTACCTGGGTGTCCACACTAGCCAGTGCTAGCATTAGATCTACCTGGGTGTCCACACTAGCCAGTGCTAGCATTAGATCTACCTGGGTGTCCACACTAGTCAGTGCTAGCATTAGATCTACCTGGGTGTCCACACTAGCCAGTGCTAGCATTAGATCTACCTGGGTGTCCACACTAGCCAGTGCTAGCATTAGATCTACCTGGGTGTCCACACTAGCCAGTGCTAGCATTAGATCTACCTGGGTGTTCACACTAGCCAGTGCTAGCATTAGATCTACCTGGGTGTCCACACTAGTCAGTGCTAGCATTAGATCTACCTGGGTGTCCACACTAGTCAGTGCTAGCATTAGATCTACCTGGGTGTCCACACTAGCCAGTGCTAGCATTAGATCTACCTGGGTGTCCACACTAGTCAGTGCTAGCATTAGATCTACCTGGGTGTCCACACTAGCCAGTGCTAGCATTAGATCTACCTGGGTGTCCACACTAGTCAGTGCTAGCATTAGATCTACCTGGGTGTCCACACTAGCCAGTGCTAGCATTAGATCTACCTGGGTGTCCACACTAGCCAGTGCTAGCATTAGATCTACCTGGTGTTCACACTAGCCAGTGCTAGCATTAGATCTACCTGGGTGTCCACACTAGCCAGTGCTAGCATTAGATCTACCTGGGTGTCCACACTAGTCAGTGCTAGCATTAGATCTACCTGGGTGTCCACACTAGCCAGTGCTAGCATTAGATCTACCTGGGTGTCCACACTAGCCAGTGCTAGCATTAGATCTACCTGGGTGTCCACACTAGCCAGTGCTAGCATTAGATCTACCTGGGTGTCCACACTAGCCAGTGCTAGCATTAGATCTACCTGGGTGTCCACACTAGCCAGTGCTAGCATTAGATCTACCTGGGTGTCCACACTAGCCAGTGCTAACATTAGATCTACCTGGTGTCCACACTAGCCAGTGCTAGCATTAGATCTACCTGGGTGTCCACACTAGCCAGTGCTAGCATTAGATCTACCTGGTGTTCACACTAGCCAGTGCTAGCATTAGATCTACCTGGGTGTCCACACTAGCCAGTGCTAGCATTAGATCTACCTGGGTGTCCACACTAGCCAGTGCTAGCATTAGATCTACCTGGGTGTCCACACTAGCCAGTGCTAGCATTAGATCTACCTGGGTGTCCACACTAGTCAGTGCTAGCATTAGATCTACCTGGGTGTCCACACTAGCCAGTGCTAGCATTAGATCTACCTGGGTGTCCACACTAGTCAGTGCTAGCATTAGATCTACCTGGGTGTCCACACTAGCCAGTGCTAGCATTAGATCTACCTGGTGTCCACACTAGTCAGTGCTAGTATTAGATCTACCTGGGTGTCCACACTAGTCAGTGCTAGCATTAGATCTACCTGGTGTCCACACTAGCCAGTGCTAGCATTAGATCTACCTGGTGTTCACACTAGCCAGTGCTAGCATTAGATCTACCTGGGTGTCCACACTAGCCAGTGCTAGCATTAGATCTACCTGGGTGTCCACACTAGCCAGTGCTAGCATTAGATCTACCTGGGTGTCCACACTAGCCAGTGCTAGCATTAGATCTACCTGGGTGTCCACACTAGTCAGTGCTAGCATTAGATCTACCTGGGTGTCCACACTAGCCAGTGCTAGCATTAGATCTACCTGGGTGTCCACACTAGCCAGTGCTAGCATTAGATCTACCTGGGTGTCCACACTAGCCAGTGCTAGCATTAGATCTACCTGGGTGTCCACACTAGCAGTGCTAGCATTAGATCTACCTGGGTGTCCACACTAGTCAGTGCTAGCATTAGATCTACCTGGGTGTCCACACTAGCCAGTGCTAGCATTAGATCTACCTGGGTGTCCACACTAGCCAGTGCTAGCATTAGATCTACCTGGGTGTCCACACTAGCCAGTGCTAGCATTAGATCTACCTGGGTGTCCACACTAGCCAGTGCTAGCATTAGATCTACCTGGGTGTCCACACTAGCCAGTGCTGGCATTAGATCTACCTGGGTGTCCACACTAGTCAGTGCTAGCATTAGATCTACCTGGGTGTCCACACTAGCCAGTGCTAGCATTAGATCTACCTGGGTGTCCACACTAGCCAGTGCTAGCATTAGATCTACCTGGGTGTCCACACTAGCCAGTGCTAGCATTAGATCTACCTGGGTGTCCACACTAGTCAGTGCTAGCATTAGATCTACCTGGTGTCCACACTAGCCAGTGCTAGTATTAGATCTACCTGGGTGTCCACACTAGCCAGTGCTGGCATTAGATCTACCTGGGTGTCCACACTAGTCAGTGCTAGCATTAGATCTACCTGGGTGTCCACACTAGCCAGTGCTAGCATTAGATCTACCTGGGTGTCCACACTAGCCAGTGCTAGCATTAGATCTACCTGGGTGTCCACACTAGCCAGTGCTAGCATTAGATCTACCTGGGTGTCCACACTAGTCAGTGCTAGCATTAGATCTACCTGGTGTCCACACTAGCCAGTGCTAGTATTAGATCTACCTGGGTGTCCACACTAGCCAGTGCTAGCATTAGATCTACCTGGGTGTCCACACTAGCCAGTGCTAGCATTAGATCTACCTGGGTGTCCACACTAGCCAGTGCTAGCATTAGATCTACCTGGGTGTCCACACTAGCCAGTGCTAGCATTAGATCTACCTGGGTGTCCACACTAGCCAGTGCTAGCATTAGATCTACCTGGGTGTCCACACTAGCCAGTGCTAGCATTAGATCTACCTGGGTGTCCACACTAGCCAGTGCTAGCATTAGATCTACCTGGGTGTCCACACTAGCCAGTGCTAGCATTAGATCTACCTGGGTGTCCACACTAGCCAGTGCTAGCATTAGATCTACCTGGGTGTCCACACTAGCCAGTGCTAGCATTAGATCTACCTGGGTGTCCACACTAGTCAGTGCTAGCATTAGATCTACCTGGGTGTCCACACTAGTCAGTGCTAGCATTAGATCTACCTGGGTGTTCACACTAGCCAGTGCTAGCATTAGATCTACCTGGGTGTCCACACTAGCCAGTGCTAGCATTAGATCTACCTGGGTGTCCACACTAGCCAGTGCTAGCATTAGATCTACCTGGGTGTTCACACTAGCCAGTGCTAGCATTAGATCTACCTGGGTGTCCACACTAGCCAGTGCTAGCATTAGATCTACCTGGGTGTCCACACTAGCCAGTGCTAGCATTAGATCTACCTGGGTGTCCACACTAGTCAGTGCTAGCATTAGATCTACCTGGTGTCCACACTAGCCAGTGCTAGCATTAGATCTACCTGGTGTCCACACTAGTCAGTGCTAGCATTAGATCTACCTGGGTGTCCACACTAGTCAGTGCTAGCATTAGATCTACCTGGGTGTCCACACTAGTCAGTGCTAGCATTAGATCTACCTGGGTGTCCACACTAGCCAGTGCTAGTATTAGATCTACCTGGGTGTCCACACTAGCCAGTGCTAGCATTAGATCTACCTGGGTGTCCACACTAGCCAGTGCTAGCATTTATACTTCCCACCTACCACGCATCCCCACAGCTTATTCATAAATTAAATAATAATAATAATAATATAATAATAATAATATAATAATAATAATAATAATAATAATAATAATAATAATAATAATAATAATAATAATAATAATAATAATAATAATAATAATAATAATAATAATAGTAGTAGTAGTAGTAGTAGTAGTAGTAGTAGTAGTAGTAGTAGTAGTAGTAGTAATAATAATAATAAGGGGAGAGATATAAAATAAAATAAATGTATATAAAAATGAATAATGGTGATAATAATGATGATGATGGTCGTGGTGATGATGATTAATGATGGTGGTGGTGGTGGTGATACAAACTGTTTTATTACTCTCCTCCCCTCTTCGTAATCGAAGGGATGGGTGTAAAATAAGGGCTACAGTGGAGCCCCCCTACCTATTTAAGGAGTCCTGTTCTTGCTGCACTCTAGTAGTACTAACAGAGTACTAACAGAGTCATGAGTTAGTAGTACTAACAGAGTACTAACAGAGTCATGAGTTCCCCCAACAGATACTATTAGTGGTGGGGGGGGGGGGGGGGGGGGGGGGGGGGTCCCCACTGTGTATATCTAGTCATCATATCACCTCTCTGCAACGGAGGATATCGTAGATGACATACACCCCCCCCCCCCCCTCACTTATACCCAGTGCAGGGCACCACATAATGAGCCCACTGAGGCCAACTCACAGTGCTGGAAGCATGCATCGTGCACTGGTCATAGGCTAAGATCCCATCAGTGGGAGGGAGATGTCAGGTGGACACTCCTGACGACACATCACAGATGAGCGCCTCAGGCAATTTAACGGACAAAACTTGGCACTGCTGGCACTACAGTGAAGGGCGTGTCAGACCCCCCCCCACCCCCCCCCCCCCCCTGCAGACATGACCTCTAGGGCCACGAGTCATTAATCTCGGCATGATCCACGTCCTGATGGTGGCACATTGAGTTTGCGTGGAGGGTCCCAGCACTGCAGGATGTGGTCAGACATCCTGCAGTCTAGTCACCTATGGGGTGTGGTCTTTGTAAATTACCAACTCTTTCTCGATCTCGCTACGAGATACAGAGAATAACTATCATTATAATCTCGCGCTAAGGTTAATTATGTAATATACGGTAACTGTTGCAGTCACACACGAGAGTTGGTGCATGTTAGAGATGTGAAAGTTTTCTAAATGCTGTTAATGGTGCTTATTAAGGGGATGTCCATATTAAAGGCATCTCTATTTGTTAAGCACCTACTTCACTGTTGGTTCTAGCCTCTATTTGTTAAGCACCTACTTCACTGTTGGTTCTAGCCTCTATTTGTTAAGCACCTACTTCACTGTTGGTTCTAGCCTCTATTTGTTAAGCACCTACTTCGCTGTTGGTTCTAGCCTCTATTTGTTAAGCACCTACTTCACTGTTGGTTCTAGCCTCTATTTGTTAAGCACCTACTTCACTGTTGGTTCTAGCCTCTATTTGTTAAGCACCTACTTCACTGTTGGTTTTAGCCTCTATTTGTTAAGCACCTACTTCACTGTTGGTTCTAGCCTCTATTTGTTAAGCACCTACTTCACTGTTGGTTTTAGCCTCTATTTGTTAAGCACCTACTTCACTGTTGGTTCTAGCCTCTATTTGTTAAGCACCTACTTCACTGTTGGTTTTAGCCTCTATTTGTTAAGCACCTACTTCTCAGATTAGGCTCTATTTGTTAAGCACCTACTTTACTGTTGGTTCTAGCCTCTATTTGTTAAGCACCTACTTCACTGTTGGTTCTAGCCTCTATTTGTTAAGCACCTACTTCACTGTTGGTTCTAGCCTCTATTTGTTAAGCACCTACTTCACTGTTGGTTCTAGCCTCTATTTGTTAAGCACCTACTTCACTGTTGGTTCTAGCCTCTATTTGTTAAGCACCTACTTCGCTGTTGGTTTTAGCCTCTATTTGTTAAGCACCTACTTCTCAGATTAGGCTCTATTTGTTAAGCACCTACTTTACTGTTGGTTCTAGCCTCTATTTGTTAAGCACCTACTTCACTGTTGGTTCTAGCCTCTATTTGTTAAGCACCTACTTCACTGTTGGTTCTAGCCTCTATTTGTTAAGCACCTACTTCACTGTTGGTTCTAGCCTCTAGTTGTTAAGCACCTACTTCACTGTTGGTTCTAGCCTCTATTTGTTAAGCACCTACTTCACTGTTGGTTCTAGCCTCTATTTGTTAAGCACCTACTTCACTGTTGGTTCTAGCCTCTATTTGTTAAGCACCTACTTCACTGTTGGTTCTAGCCTCTATTTGTTAAGCACCTACTTCACTGTGGGTTCTAGCCTCTATTTGTTAAGCACCTACTTCACTGTTGGTTCTAGCCTCTATTTGTTAAGCACCTGCTTCACTGTTGGTTCTAGCCTCTATTTGTTAAGCACCTACTTCACTGTTGGTTCTAGCCTCTATTTGATAAGCACCTACTTCACTGTTGGTTCTAGCCTCTAGTTGTTAAGCACCTACTTCACTGTGGGTTCTAGCCTCTATTTGTTAAGCACCTACTTCACTGTGGGTTCTAGCCTCTATTTGTTAAGCACCTACTTCACTGTTGGTTCTAGCCTCTATTTGTTAAGCACCTACTTCACTGTGGGTTCTAGCCTCTATTTGTTAAGCACCTACTTCACTGTTGGTTCTAGCCTCTATTTGTTAAGCACCTACTTCACTGTTGGTTCTAGCCTCTAGTTGTTAAGCACCTACTTCACTGTTGGTTCTAGCCTCTATTTGTTAAGCACCTACTTCACTGTTGGTTCTAGCTGTTGGTTCTAGCCTCTATTTGTTAAGCACCTACTTCACTGTTGGTTCTAGCCTCTATTTGTTAAGCACCTACTTCACTGTTGGTTCTAGCCTCTATTTGTTAAGCACCTACTTCACTGTTGGTTCTAGCCTCTAGTTGTTAAGCACCTACTTCACTGTTGGTTCTAGCCTCTATTTGTTAAGCACCTACTTCACTGTTGGTTCTAGCCTCTAGTTGTTAAGCACCTACTTCACTGTTGGTTCTAGCCTCTAGTTGTTAAGTTTTGTGACTGTGTCTCCTCTTGCTCAAGAGGGATTGCTTCTTCACTTACTGGGGGACCTGACAGACTTATAGATGTCCACGTAAGACACTTTCCAGGCTCTGCTCTGCAACAGTTCAACTCTCCACCATCCCTCCCAGCTAGCTCGTGAATAGAGGACGTTCTTTATCTGTAAGAAATTGATTTCCTCTGTGCATGGGCATTGCTTGTTAAGCAGCTGCCATTTTTTCAAGTGGCCATTTTCTTGCTGAGGGATGCTGCTTAGCAATCAGTTTTTATGTATACATATTTAAAAATCATTTTTTTAAATTGTTTTTTCCCACCCCTATGATGTCCCTAATAGATGTACATGGGTCCCTCACCGCCGGGACCCCAACACCTCCCAGGCCCACCGGGGATGGTTCAATATGGCCCACCTGGACCTCCCGTGTCAATGGGTGCCCCCTCAATGGGATACTTTCCTCCTCTCTCCACTCCTCCCGGACCCCCTCAGGGACATGCTTTCATGGCCCCTCCCCCTGTGCCCAGCTATGGACAACTGCAGAGGTAAACACTGAGAGGACCCCCTTAATTAAGGAAATGTCTGTCCTATTTGTGACCTCAATAATAATACAATCTGACAGGAGTTGACGAAATCAGTCAACTGTACAGAAAACTAGTGTTAAAAAAAAAAGGACTTTCAATATTTCTATTCTGTATTTACTAATACTTAGCCTCTGCCTTCATGCTTTCATATCTACTAATACTTAGCCTCTGCCTTCATGCTTTCATATCTAATAATACTTAGCCTCTGCCTTCATGCTTTCATATCTATTAATACTTAGCCTCTGACTTCATGGTTCATATCTATTAATACTTAGCCTCTGCCTTCAGGCTCTAATACTTAGCCTCTGCCTTCATGCTTTCAGATCTACTAATACTTAGCCTCTGCCTTCATGCTTTCATATCTACTAATACTTAGCCTCTGCCTTCATGCTTCATATCTACTAATACTTAGCCTCTGTCTCTTCAGGCTTTCATATCTACCAATATTTAGCCTCTGCCTTCATGCTTTCATATCTACTAATACTTAGCCTCTGCCTTCATGCTTTCATATCTACTAATACTTAGTCTCTGCCTTCAAGCTTCATATCTACTAATATATACTTAGCCTCTGCCTTCATGCTTTCATATCTACTAATACTTAGCCTCTGCCTTCATGCTTTCATATCTACTAATACTTAGCCTCTGCCTTCAGATTTTAATGTTTAGGCTTTCAACGAGCAGATTCAAGTTCCATTCCATAGGTAACTTTGTGTTCATTGGTCTGATACCAAGAAGTCAAGTTAGGTTGTTCTGCTTCTTGCCTCAGATCTTAGCACTCCTTGCATTAGGTGAGCTCTACCATAGCTAGCATAGTTTGTTGGTTATGCAGTATTTGTGAGCCAACATCAGAGACGCGAACACCCCATGCATGTGGACATACCCTAAAAAAAATGGACGCCATTGCCAAGCGTCTTGCTGTTTCTAGCAATGGTGGTATCCCATTTGGATCCGGATCAAACTTTACAAAAACATGTCACACACCCATCCAGTTCCATAGAAATTTCGTCCATATCCGACCTTTTGTTTGGCTGCTAAAATGTGGCAGACACATCGACGTGTTTAGCTTTATTCATCTTCGCAGATCCTGTTTGTAAATTATACGTAGAAAGTTCGCAGGAGCTAATTATTTTGGTGTGTTCTAGGCCCTTAGGTCCGTACCCTGGTCAGCCATGGGTTGTGCCCAATCAGGACAGAGACAGATCTCACCCAGCCCCCACGCCCCCGGAAGCAGACAAAATCCCTCCTCGTCCCCCTAACCTGGAGAGGAATGAGCCCATCATCAAGTACAAACCCAGCAAGAAGCCCGGAAGTGTGAAGAAGGGAATCCAGGACGCCAACGAAAGGAACGTGGTACGTTGCCTGATATATAAGTGAAAGTGTTTTTAGGTAAGGGGTCATTTGCATAGTGTTGAGCCAGTTTTTCAAATTTTATTTTATTTTTTATTATTTTTTAATTGTTGTTATTATTATTATTATTATTATTATTATTATTATTATTATTATTATTATTATTATTATTATTATTATTATTATTATAATAATTATTATTATTATTATTACTATTACTATTACTATTATTATTATTATTATTGGTAGCAGCAGCAGTAATATTCTATTATTATTATTATTATTATTATTATTATTATTATTATTATTATTATTATTATTATTATTATTATTATTATTATTATTACTATTACTATTACCATTACTATTTTTATTTTTTTAATATTTTAAATTTTTTAATTTTTTTAATTATTATTTTTATTTTATTATTATTAATCTTTACACCTCTTTACACCCCCAAACGCGGATAAAAAGCAACCAAACAGAATATTAAATTAAATTAAAATTAGAATTAGATCCCTAAGAAGGAGAGGGAAGGGGACGACATTGAGCTAGAGAGTGCATGATATCTGGATGAGGCTGGACCATGGCACAAAGTGCAGATGCAGGAGTATTATATATTATATAAAAATGACTGCTGCAGGCATCGCTGATCAATGATTATCTTCGGTCGCGCAACGTTGACGAGGCCGTGGAAGAGGTCAAACGCCAACTGGATGGGAATGTGGCGAAGGAGACCCTGTGCATTCTTTGCATCACTAAGACATTGGATAAGTCCGGTGAGCTGACGTGATATGTACGTGATCAGTACTCCCACACCCTTACTGTACTTTGGACATTTGGATTTTAGGATGTTGTGACTATTCCGGAATATCTTAGTTTTGGGGAGGTGTGGGTGACTATTGCATGGCTCCTGGAATCAGGGCTAGGGCCTAGGGCTAGGACTATTCTAGGGCTAGGAGTATTCTAGGGCTAGCAGTATTCTAGGGCTAGGAGTATTCTAGGGCTAGGAGTATTCTAGGGCTAGGAGTATTCTAGGGCTAGCAGTATTCTAGGGCTAGGAGTATTCTAGGGCTAGGAGTATTCTAGGGCTAGGAGTATTCTAGGGCTAGGAGTATTCTAGGGCTAGGAGTATTCTAGGGCTAGGACTATTCTGGGGCTAGGACTATTCTGGGACTAGGAGCATTTTAAGCTAGGAGTATTCTAGGACTAGGAGCATTTCAAGGCTAGGAGTATTCTAGGGCTAGGAATATTCTAGGGCTAGGAGTATTCTAGGGCTAGGAGTATTCTAGGGCTAGGACTATTCTGTGGCTAGGAGTATTCTAGGGCTAGCAGTATTCTAGGGCTAGGACTATTCTGGGACTAGGAGGCTAGGACTATTCTGGGACTAGGAGGCTAGGAGTATTCTAGGGCTAGGAATATTCTAGGACTAGATGTATTTTATGGCTATGGGGATTCTAGGGGTAGGGCTAGGGGGTGTAATTTTCTTGGGCTACCGTATGACTACGGACATCTTTGGATAGTCCCAAGTGTGCTGGGAGCCCTAGATAAGAGGGTGATGTGTGTGGATGTGGTGATTTTGTGAGTCAGTTGTAGTTGTTGTTGTTACAGGAACTATAATACTTGCAATAACTTATATCACCCACTTTGATCATGTTTCCATGGTAATCGGTAATCAGAGGATGACAGAACTCACATGAGCAACTTGCTTGAAGATCTACACACGAGAGCTGTAATCAACCCAAAAGACATACTGCAAGTAAGTGCAGCCTTGCAGACTATTTGATAGAGTCGGAGAGGCGGTCCAATTGTTGTATCAGACTTCTAAGCCACGATGTGGGTGGGGTGGGTGGGGGGGGTGTTGTTAATCCGTTGAAGCCAAATTTTAAGTAATGCAAAACACTTACTGTATTACCCTTTAAGTCATGTGACATAGAAAGAGTAGGATTTTTAGGTCATGTGGCATAACAACTGCTCGAGTTCCATGTCAAGATAGAAGCAGCAACGGTCTTCAGTCATGTGACATAGAAATGGTCACAGTCTGTATCATGTGAGATAGAAACAGCAAGTGTCCTAAGTCATGTGACATAGAAATGGCCTGCTTGCAGCGAGAGTCTTGAATGTCTTCTTCATTGCGTGAGGACTCGATCAGGTTAACGATGAGCTGAAGGCAACAGCAAATTGGTCTAGAACACAACATTGAAGATTTCTGGAGACGAAAGTTCATTTCCTTGTGTACAGATCTGGGAAGTGCTTGACAAATGCATGCATGTACCAGCATTAAAACTTGGAATCACAGCTTTGACAAATATATGTATGCACCATCACGCTTGACAAATACATGTCATGCTGGACAAATACATGCATGTACCAGCATGTTTGAAAATACATGCATGTACCAGCATGCTTGACAAATACATGCATGTACCAGAATGCTTGACAAATACATGCATGTACAGCATGCTTGACAAATACATGCATGTACCAGCATGCTGGACAAATGCATGTACAGCATGTTTGACAAATACATGCATGTACAGCATGCTTGACAAATACATGCATGTACCAGCATGTTTAACAAATACATGCGTGTACCAGCGTTCTGGACAAATGCATGTACAGCATGTTTGACAAATACATGCATGTACAGCATGCTTGACAAATACATGCATGTACCAGCATGCTTGACAAATACATGCATGTACCAGCATACTTGACAAATACATGCATGTACCAGCATGCTTGACAAATGCATGCATGTACCAGCATGCTGGACAAATACATGCATGTACCACCATGTTTGAAAATACATGCATGTACCAGCATGCTTGACAAATACATGCATGTACCAGCATGCTTGACAAATTAATGCATGTATAACATGTTTGACAAATACATTCATGTACCAGCATGCTTGACAAATGCATGCATGTACCAGCATGCTTGACAAATGCATGCATGTACCAGCATGCTTGACAAATACATGCATGTACCAGCATGCTTGACAAATTAATGCATGTATAACATGTTTGACAAATACATTCATGTACCAGCATGCTTGACAAATACATGCATGTACCAGCATGCTTGACAAATTAATGCATGTATAACATGTTTGACAAATACATTCATGTACCAGCATGCTTGACAAATGCATGCATGTACCAGCATGCTTGACAAATGCATGCATGTACTAGCATGCTTGACAAATGCATGCATGTACCAGCATGCTTGACAAATACATGCATGTACCAGCATGCTGGACAAATACATGCATGTACCAGCATGACAAATACATGCATGTACCAGCATGCTTGACAAATGCATGCATGTACCAGCATGCTGGACAAATACATGCATGTACCAGAATACTTGACAAATACATGCATGTACCAGTATGCTTGGCAAATACATACATGTACAGCATGCTTGACAAATACATGTATGTATGTACTAGCATGCTGGATAAATACATGCATGTACCAGCATGCTGGACAAATGCATGTATGTACTAGCATGCTTGAGAACAGAAAGGGAAAAAACAGAAAGGGAAAAAACCCACAGCAAATGCTTTGCTTACCTTTACTGTCTCCCCTGCTCTCTCTCTCCTTTAATTTTTTTTCTTCGTTTTTTTAAATTTTTTTAATTTTTTTTTAACTTGAATTAAAAAAAAAAATTTTTTTATCAAAGCCATTCCAGAACTTCAGCGTTTTACTTGAATTAAATCAACCCTAGCAAAGAGATTGCTAAGAATCGACCTTTGACATTTCCCCCTTTTTTCCCTTCCAAAATGCACTCCTATGCACAAACACGTTCTCTCGTTGACGTGTGTAAAAGTCCCCTGCGCGGATATATCCACTCTCGGTCGTAATGAATTATGGGATGAGAACCATGTGGCATTTTTGTAGAAGCACGTTTTCTAGTTGTGAAACAAGGTGAGTTTTTCACAGGTATGACTCCAACCTTGTGAATACAAAACCCTCACCTCTGCGGCAGAGAGAAGTTGTACATACACCTTGTCGAAGAAAGATTAGAGAGAGACTCGGAAGAAATCTTCTCAAGTACTTGGCCAAATTAGTCCAACAGTCTCTCGACAACTGCTACAGCGGATTGGTCATGTGGGATAC
Organism: Cladorhizidae sp. MBARI D1340-BT2; assembly: GCA_028752905.1. Taxonomy (NCBI): domain Eukaryota; kingdom Metazoa; phylum Porifera; class Demospongiae; order Poecilosclerida; family Cladorhizidae; species Cladorhizidae sp. MBARI D1340-BT2. Next base: position 16,054,356 of record JAQNBH010000003.1, on the reverse strand, counting down.
CAAACACTCTCGGGGGACTAATTCATCTTCAGCGCTAGCTTCCCTTGTGTGAATCTCGGCTTATCAACCAATGGTCAGCCGATTTCAGCTCGGGCCATCCCACGCGTGACGACCTACACTAGTGCCTTCTCCACTCCCTTTTGTCGGCCGAAACGACATTTAGGTAGAGAGGGGGAGGGAGGTTACTGTCTTCCATTTTAAAGACCAGGAAGTGTTACTGCACCTCCCGACCATTCAGCTGGCTGTATTGTTAATGTTCTCTAAACAGTGGGTTCCTCGCCGGGTAGCTACTGGCAATCGCCCCAGACCCATTCATCTCAGGCATCGTGAAGTGTACCTGGAGCACCAGTGGGGGGAGCACTTGTGGTGGACCGCCCTCCTCCTTTAATTAAGGATTGATCTGTCAAAAAGGTCACTATACCCCCGTAGTGCTTGGTCCCCGTAGTGCTTGGTGACCCTTTACCATATTACCAGTGTGGTGTAGTGGATAGGTCTAGTTTCCATTTTTTTGACATATATACCGTAGTTAAAACATTTTGTTCTCGTTTCAAGTTGTCGTTTTGTTTGCTTGTGTTGTTGTTGTAGTTTCTATATGTGATAGTCGCGCGGTGAAGAACTACACTACTGCCTGACTTTTCCGGGACTCCAGCCTTCTTAAACACTTCTAACATGTCTCTTCTTGTTGCACACCACATATATCAGTGCATGCCATATCTTGTTGCTACTGTTGCCTGCACCCATGGAGACTACAAGAACAAGCAGAACAGTATGCAATGCCTGATTTGTGAGGCCAGGCTGTTCTATTTGCTCTGTGCTTGTTTTTCACTTACCTTTCTCTCAGAAGAATTTTCTCTCAGAAGAACAAGATTCTCTGTACGGCCATTGACCGCTCACTTCTTTGCTAGTAGTTGCAGCTGCACAGAAGATCGCAGCTGCTATATATCCACACTCCACGTGAGGCATCTAGATCATCGATGATCTTTTTGTGCTTGTCCCGCAGCCTACGTAGCTAGTGTTGTGTGTACTGGACACATGATTCCTTTTTAACATTATGAAACTCTTTCTTGTTACACAAGGCTTCCCTCAGACCTGGGACTACCCTGGCACTCATCCATCCCGCAATGTCAGGCCTGAGGAGAGTAAACTGGCTGGATCTGCATGGGCTAGGGCTAGGGCAGCTGCTAGGCTAAATATTAAGCATGCAAAAGTATTGTGTTAATGACCTTTACCCATTTTTGGTGTTTTATTTTTTGTTTTGTTATTTTCTATGTTTTTACTGAATCGAGAAACGGATTAGCTGCTGCAATGCATCGGACAGTTTGGAATGTTCTGGTAGTGAAATTATAAGGAATGGACCTATTGCTTGCAAGTTCTGTGTGGGGGGGGAGAACCGGATGGATAGATTAGATAGATAGATAGATAGTGTAGGTGCAAGATCCTTGGATCATTTATGAAGGCAGTAAATTGAATCTTCGAGACACGCTGGAAGTGTTTTTGGAGCTAAAAATCTGCCCTTGCCACTGTGTAGGGTTAGGGACTACAAAACTGCCAATGCGAGTTTTAGCTGAGATATAAACGTGTTTTGGGTGTCTGTTTAAAAAAAAGTATTTTTATTTTTATATAGCAGCGAAACCAGTATAGGTAAGTGTGGTAGCACACACCTATGCCTGTATATATATCTAAATATATAGTGTGTATACAGCAAACCCTCGTTTATCTGGATCCTTTAATCCGAAACCTTGCAAATCTGAATCGCTATATTGCGCATGTGCTAAACACACCCTCCCGATAAGCATAGAGTCTACGTGCATACTTTTCATAGGCAGCTGCTGGGAAATGGCCGTCGTGATGAAGAAAAGGACTGTAAAAAGAGTACACAAACCACTAACAATCAAGAAAAGGACTGTAAAAAGAGTACACAAACCACTAACAATCAAGCAGAAGGTCAAGTCAGATTGGAAAGAAGAGCTCCAAGCTTCTGTCTGAACAGTATGGAGCAGGAAGTTCCATGGAGCCTGCGAAAGAAAGCTGACGGAGATGGGATGCAACAGAGAAGCGAAGATTATGGAGATCAGAAGTTGGAAGAAGCATTTTTTCTACTGTTCAGATTTCTCTGCAGTGCATACTTCATGCAGCAGCCTATCACCAATTACATGCTGCACATTGTGACTTGTATATATCTCTACCCAGTAAATAGACAACAATAAAGACAAGGATATTCATGCCTTGGTAATAATATTCATACATTCAGTAAATATCAGCCATGCAGGAACCTGTAATAAAACAACAATATAAACAAGGATATTCATACCTCGGTAATAGCATTCCAAAATTCCACTAATCTGAAGAGGCTGAAGTCTCAGTTTATTCAGGTTGGTGAGTGTCTCCTGATGTATATATGTATATAGAGCCCTTTCCATAGCATCAGAGAAGAATGAACTCTATGTAGCTGTGGGAGTTGAGAATTCGTTGTCTAATTACAGCCATGTAATTAGAAGGTGTGTGTGGCTAAGACCACCCACTTACCACCAGCAAGACGTTAATTTAATTTACTATATATACATAGTGCATGCAATTTCTTCAGTGTGTCGCCTTCGGCTAATATTTAACTGCCCGAAAACATCCTGCTAAGTGGTATTAGGACGGTGCTAGAGTTTATAGAGTCTTCTCTAAAGTCATCAAGCTATATAGAGGTATAATCTCCATGCCTTGCTTGTGGGTGTGGTTAAAAGGAGACATCGCACAGGTGGTAGTGAAGTTTGGTAATGAGATTTGTAAAGTAGTAATCTCACACACTCTAGACCCAATTAGTGAACACGCAAAATTGGTTTTGAGGCGGATCACTGCAGAGCATGCTGTGGGAGTGGAATGTAGCTTTCCTGTCGGTGCAGAGGTGGAAGCTTATGGTGCTCAAGCAGCAGCTGTTAAGTCACCAACTTTGCTGCAAGTCTAGAGAAGAACCCTGTAATTGGCAACATAGAGTGGTGCGAAGGTCAGACAGAGGTCACTTGATTTCTAGAATTTTTCAATGTTCAACCGAATCATTTGCGATGGCATGCGATGGATGTGCCACGCCCACTAGTATGCATGCATGTAAGAATACAAGTGTTTATTTCTCGTTTTGTGATGTCTCAGGCGCTGATGACTGTGATTGGTTCCTCCCACTGTGCCGAGCCCCAGAATAAGATGTATCTGGCGGGGTTCATAGCCAGGGCCGTGGGTAAGGTCAGTCCAGAGTTATGCTGTCTTGTTGTTGTTGCTGTTGTTGTTATGGGTAGAGGCAAGGACTTTTATACGTACGACACCGGGATTCCTTGTGGGATGGCACTCATGACTAGGTGTGGCGTGGACCCTTTCTTTCCTTGTGTGTGAGGGTGGGGTATGGCCATGGCTAGCATTAGGGATAGCTAAGGTTAGAGTTAGGGCTGGGGCAATGGCTAGAATTAGGGCCTAGAGTTAGTGCTGATGTTAGAGCAGGGGCCATGGCTAGGGTTAGAGTTAGGGCTGGGGCAATGGCTAGGGGTGAAGGTTAGGACTCATGCATGTTGTGGCTGTCACCAACATGCCTGCATAAACTCAAACACTTACATTGAGTGGGGCATTAGTTAGGGTGAGTGTGACCCAGTTATGAACAAAAGAACCCAGCACACTTGACAACATTCTGTTAAGGATTGTGAGTATGAGGTGAGAGTCCTTTCTTCAAATGCGTCAGAGTCCTCTCCCCTCTCCTCCTCAAGCCCTTCAGTTAATTAACCCTCTCTGCAAGTTGCCCACCCACGCGGTGTTAATAGTTGGTCTCCTAAAATGCCTTGGAAAATATACAAAAACAAATATCAGTTGAAACTCACTTCCACAACATGACCTCCTGCACCTGATGCCATCAGCTGCGGTGGCTGTGGACTCCACCGTCCTCCCACAGAGGCACTGCTGGTGTGTGCATCTCTGTTAGTTTCATCCAGCCAGCTTCCCTCTTTGACCTAATACTTGAAAATATAAGAAGTACTATTGATATGAATGAATGAATGAATAAAATAAATAAATTGATTAATTAATTAATAATGAATGAATAATAATGAATGAATAAATAATTAAATGAATATTAAATAAATGAATGAGTGAATGAATAAATAAATGAATAAATAAATGAATGAATAAATGAATATTAAATAAATGAATAGATAAATGAATGAATGAATAAATAAATGAATATGAATAAATGAATAAATAAATAAGAATATATAAATAAATATATATATAAATATATAAATAAATAGGGTTTTAGTGTCTGCATCTTGAGGATATATATATTTATCTGCCCAATTTCTCCCAGTTCAGTTTCCTAATTACAAAACAATTGAATCAACAAAATGTATTTAAGAAATAGTTTAAGGAGTCATCTGACCATTATTAAGTATGTGATATTTAAAACATTAAATAAATTGGGTAGCATTAACAGATCCCTCATCATATGGCGACACAAAGCCACGCAACAGGTTTAGTAATGCTCCCCGCTTGCACGTGCTAGTAACTTACGTAAGTGATATTTTGCTTTTATGTCAGAAGCCTAATGACTTATGCCCCTGGCTTCAACTGTGATAAGTGTTGGTTGTGGTAACCTTGGCAACAGTAGTGGTGTTAGTAGGGTGTGCAGGTGCACTTACTGGGTCTCCTAACCACCTCAATGGACTTGTTTCAAAAACAATCTTCTTGTGATGTGTTTTTGATGAGCTAGCCCTGCCTAGCAGACGACGTAGCAGAGAGGTCTCTGTTGTCACTCTGAACACTTTAAAAGGGATGCTTCAGTGATAATAGTTAATTTCACCAAAGACTGCTCGGCTGACCTGTTAATTAGGCATTAATGAGTCTCCTGAGTAGCACGACTGTGGCCTCGAGTTTCTGCATGATAGGTCGACTCTTACCTTGATCATGGTTGGTTTCTTGTGTGTGGTGTGTCTTGATTCTGTTCCATACTGCTTCTTTGTCCGGTATCTCCAGTATCATCGCATCCTGCAGCCAGTGGCAGCCAGTTCTCTCTCCTCTACTGACTGTGCAGCCAGTTCTCTCTCCTCTACTGACTGTGCAGCCAGTTCTCTCTACTCTACTACTGACTATGCAGCCAGTTCTCTCTTCTCTCTTCTCCACTAACTATGCAGCAGTCTTCTCTCCTCTACTGACTGTGTAGCCAGTTCTCTCTCCTCTACTGACTGTGCAGCCAGTTCTCTCTCCTCTACTGACTGTGCAGCCACTGACTGTGCAGCCAGTTCTCTCTCCTCTACTGACTGTGCAGCCAGTCCTCTCTCCTCTACTACTGACTATGCAGCCAGTTCTCTCTTCTCTCTTCTCCACTAACTATGCAGCAGTCTTCTCTCCTCTACTGACTGTGTAGTCAGTTCTCTCTCCTCTACTGACTGTGCAGCCAGTTCTCTCTCCTCTACTGACTGTGTAGCCAGTCCTCTCTCCTCTACTGACTATGCAGCCAGTTCTCTCTTCTCTCTTCTCCACTAACTATGCAGCAGTCTTCTCTCCTCTACTGACTGTGCAGCCAGTTCTCTCTCCTCTACTGACTGTGCAGCCAGTTCTCTCTCCTCTACTGACTGTGCAGCCAGTTCTCTCTCCTCTACTGACTGTGCGGCCAGTTCTCTCTCCTCTACTGACTGTGCGGCCAGTTCTCTCTTCTCTACTGACTATGCAACCAGTTCTTTCTCCTAGGCATGCCCTAGCCATGCATTAGCTGGAACACTACAGGCATTGGGCTTAATTAACCTAGCCAAGAAGCCACACACACCCTCTGCACTGACTTGGTAAACTTTGGAGCTGGGAAGTCTTTTTTTTTTTAATATTCTCTCCAATTTGTTTGTTCATTAATTAATTATTTATTTTAATGCATTTATTTTAATGCATTAGTTGCTGTTATGTTGTTGTGGGAGAATACTTAATTGGATGAACTTTGTACTGGGTGTGTTTCGTTGTTGTTGTTTTGTGTGTTGTTGTTGTTTTGCGGGAGCCAACAGGAGAAGAACTACCTGCATAGTTACTATCTCACTTGATTTTAGTCCACGAGGGCTCCATTGCAGTTTAGTATTAGAAGCAGTCAGTCCATGGATAATGAGTAATATGGAGTCGGTGGGTGTCCCCCTAATCCTCCTCTTCATGCCAGCTGTGCTGAGTGAGAACACTCTGGGAACCAGCTCTTGTTAACTTGCTGTTACCTAAGTGATTAAGAACACTGCATATGCCTGCCAGATGTGCTGAGAACACTCTGGGAACCATCTCTTGTTAACTCGCTGTTACCTAAGTGATTAAGAACACTGCATATGCCTGCCAGATGTGCTGAGTGAGAACTGTATGGGAACCAGCTCTTGTTAACTCGCTGTTACCTAAGTGATTAAGAACAGTGCATATGCCGACCGACCGAAACAGTAAGAAGTGGTTGTTTCAAAACTCCTAACAAGTGATATAATTATATTAACATTATTTTGTTATTGTTGTTGTTATTATATTATTATTACTTATTATTATTAATAGTACTATTATTATTATCACTATTATTATTACTACTAGTTTATTATAATTAAAAGAAAATGTCATCAGAGTCCAAAGTTTATTATTATTATTATTATTATTATTATTATTATTATTACTACAACAACTACTACTATATTATTATTATTATTACTACTACTACTACTACTATTTACTACTACTACTACTACTAATATTATTGTTACTATTTTTTTTATTATTGTGCCTAGCTAAAACTCTTGTGGGGCAAGACTGTCCCTGGAGGGTTCAAGGTTTAATGTAGTTCCAAGTGATCAGCTGCTTAATGTGGATGGTTGCTAATTGGTGATGGAGTTCAACTGATATCTGTGAATTGAACTACTTAATTGTGCAAAGTTAATTAGTAGAGGGAGAAGGCAGACACTAACCTAATAAGGTATTTCTTTGCCATGCTGCTGATCTCACTCCATGCTGATCTCACTGTCATTACAAACACTCCGTGAGGCTGCCATCTTGTGTTTAGGTGCTACTCTCAGTTAGGTGACCATCTTGCTGTATGAAGCCTTGGTCTCACTGCTGTTACAGAGACTCTCAGTTAGGTGACCATCTTGCTGTATGAAGCCTTGGTCTCACTGCTGTTACAGAGACTCTCAGTTAGGTGGCCATCTTGCTGTATGAAGCCTTGGTCTCACTGCTGTTACAGAGACTCTCAGTTAGGTGACCATCTTGCTGTATGAAGCCTTGGTCTCACTGCTGTTACAGAGACTCTCAGTTAGGTGACCATCTTGCTGTATGAAGCCTTGCTGTTACAGAGACTCTCAGTTAGGTGACCATCTTGCTGTATGAAGCCTTGGTCTCACTGCTGTTACAGAGACTCTCAGTTAGGTGACCATCTTGCTGTATGAAGCCTTGGTCTCACTGCTGTTTACAGAGACTATCAGTTAGGTGACCATCTTGCTGTATGAAGCTTTGGTCTCACTGCTGTTACAGAGACTCAGTTAGGTGACCATATTGCTGTATGAAGCCTCTCACTGCGACTCTCAGTTAGGTGGCCATCTTGCTGTATGAAGCCTTGGTCTCACTGCTGTTACAGAGACTCTCAGTTAGGCAACCATCTTGCTGTATGAAGCCTTGGTCTCACTGCTGTTACAGAGACTCTCAGTTAGGTGACCATCTTGCTGTATGAAGCCTTGGTCTCACTGCAGTTACAGAGACTCTCAGTTAGGCAACCATCTTGCTGTATGAAGCCTTGGTCTCACTGCAGTTACAGAGACTCCCAGTTAGGCGACCATCTTGCTGCGTGAAGCTCTGGTCTCACTGCAGTTACAGAGACTCCCAGTTAGGCGACCATCTTGCTGCGTGAAGCTCTGGTCTAACTGCTGTTACAGAGACTCTCAGTTAGGTGACCATCTTGCTGTATGAAGCCTTGGTCTCACTGCTGTTACAGAGACTCTCAGTTAGGCAACCATCTTGCTGTATGAAGCCTTGGTCTCACTGCTGTTACAGAGACTCCCAGTTAGGTGACCATCTTGCTGTATGAAGCCTTGGTCTCACTGCAGTTACAGAGACTCCCAGTTAGGCGACCATCTTGCTGCGTGAAGCTCTGGTCTCACTGCTGTTACAGAGACTCTCAGTTAGGTGACCATCTTGCTGTATGAAGCCTTGGTCTCACTGCTGTTACAGAGACTCTCAGTTAGGCGACCATCTTGCTGTATGAAGCCTTGGTCTCACTGCAGTTACAGAGACTCTCAGTTAGGTGACCATCTTGCTGTATGAAGCCTTGGTCTCACTGCTGTTACAGGGACTCTCAGTTAGGTGGCCATCTTGCTGTATGAAGCCTTGGTCTCACTGCAGTTACAGAGACTCTCAGTTAGGTGACCATCTTGCTGCATGAAGCCTTGGTCTCACTGCTGTTACAGAGACTCTCAGTTAGGTGGCCATCTTGCTGTATGAAGCCTTGGTCTCACTGCTGGTATACAGAGACTCTCAGTTAGGTGACCATCTTGCTGTATGAAGCCTTGGTCTCACTGCTGTTACAGAGACTCTCAGTTAGGCGACCATCTTGCTGTATGAAGCCTTGGTCTCACTGCAGTTACAGAGACTCTCAGTTAGGTGACCATCTTGCTGTATGAAGCCTTGGTCTCACTGCTGTTACAGGGACTCTCAGTTAGGTGACCATCTTGCTGTATGAAGCCTTGGTCTCACTGCTGTTATAGAGACTCTCAGTTAGGTGGCCATCTTGCTGTATGAAGCCTTGGTCTCACTGCTGTTACAGAGACTCTCAGTTAGGTGGCCATCTTGCTGTATGAAGCCTTGGTCTCACTGCTGTTACAGAGACTCTCAGTTAGGTGACCATCTTGCTGTATGAAGCCTTGGTCTCACTGCTGTTACACTCAGTTAGGTGACCATCTTGCTGTATGAAGCCTTGGTCTCACTGCTGTTACAGAGACTCTCAGTTAGGTGACCATCTTGCTGTATGAAGCCTTGGTCTCACTGCTGTTACAGAGATCCTCAGTTAGGTGACCATCTTGCTGTATGAAGCCTTGGTCTCACTGCTGTTACAGAGACTCTCAGTTAGGTGACCATCTTGCTGTATGAAGCCTTGCTGTTACAGAGACTCTCAGTTAGATGACCATCTTGCTGTATGAAGCCTTGGTCTCACTGCTGTTACAGAGACTCTCAGTTAGGTGACCATCTTGCTGTATGAAGCCTTGGTCTCACTGCTGTTACAGAGACTCTCAGTTAGGTGACCATCTTGCTGTATGAAGCCTTGGTCTCACTGCTGTTACAGGGACTCTCAGTTAGGTGGCCATCTTGCTGTATGAAGCCTTGGTCTCACTGCTGTTACAGAGACTCTCAGTTAGGTGGCCATCTTAGCCTTGGTCTCACTGCTCTGGAAATAGAGGACATTTTTTTTGCTGATGTGCTTTGTCGTGTAAGTCAACGAAACTTTGAAATCCTGGAGGGGGCTAGGGGAGGGGGTGTGATTTTAATGGTATATATGTTGGGGTATTGTTACCTTTATTTGCTTCTCTGTTAGTTGTTGTTGTCATCCTCATGTTCTTAGCTTGTTTGTTGTTGTCATCCTCATGTTCTTAGCTTGTTTGTTGTTGTCATCCACATGTTCTTAGCTTGTTTGTTGTTGTCATCCTCATGTTCTTAGCTTGTTTGTTTGTTGTCATCCTCATGTTCTTAGCTTGTTTGCTGTTGTCATCCTCATGTTCTTAACTTGTTTGTTTGTTTGTATATTGTTGTGTGTTTGGTGCATTAGAAGGTACTGAGTGTGAAGGATGTTTGTCCTATGTTCGAGCAAGGCGTCCATCACCCCACGCTGTTGGTGTTCCTACAGGCACTCACTTCTCTGCTCGGCGAGGCAAGTTCTGCACTGTGCACGACATTTAGTTCCGAGCCGTAACTCTTGCGAGGTTTTCGGGGATCAACGTATTAACCCTTGAACTTTTAAAACTTACCTGCGGAGTAACCCACACCCACGCACCTGCATAGTGTACAGCCACACCCATGCACATGCATAGTTTACACCCACACCCACACACATGCATAGTGTACACCCACACCCACACACATGCATAGTGTACACCCACACCCATGCACATGCATAGTGTACACCCACACCCACGCACATGCATAGTGTACACCCACACCCATGCACATGTATAGTGTACACCCACACCCATGCACATGCATAGTGTACACCCACACCCATGCACATGCATAGTGTACACCCACGCACATGCATAGTGTACACCCACACCCATGCACATGCATAGTGTACACCCACACCCATGCACATGCATAGTGTACACCCACACCCATGCACATGCATAGTGTACACCCACACCCATGCACATGCATAGTGTACACCCACACCCACGCACATGCATAGTGTACACCCACACCCATGCACATGCATGTACACCCACACCCATGCACATGCATAGTGTACACCCACACCCATGCACATGTATAGTGTACAGCCACACCCATGCACATGCATAGTGTACACCCACACCCATGCACATGCATAGTGTACACACATGCACATGCACATGCATAGTGTACACCCACACCCATGCACATGCATGTACAGCCACACCCATGGATATCTTTAGTAGTGTGTCTCTGAAAATATGGAAAATGTTCAGTTTGCTTTAAAAGATGAGCCGTACCATCTCAGCTGGTCTGCAGCTTGGCAAGCAAGACTAAGCTGACCATTAAACGTCTGCCTTGATAGTGACCCTTTTCCTCAGCACATGTGTCCTGTGTATGTTTGTTTCCTCTCTATCCTCCAAACATTTCTACTTCATTTTTTTCCTGTTGTCACTTTAGCTCTTCAGTTTGTGTTAGTATACTAACACTTTTGCGTTGGGCAGTTTATATGCGTCTCTCTTTGGAGAGACAAGCATGTAAACCTGCTTCATGGTGGTCTGCTGCTGTTTGTCTCCCCTTCCCCCAACCCCATCTCTAAAATGTCTCTTCACAGAGTTTTCTTTTCTCTATGCCTAACCTCAACAATTGAACTTGAACTTTTCACTGTCATTCCTCCCCACAATGCTCTTCTCTCTCTCTTTTCCACTCCCTACTCTTCCCTTCTTCCTCTCCCTCCTCTCTGCCCCTCCTTTCTTCTTTCTCCTTCCCTCTCTCCTCCTCCCTTTTCCTCTTCCTCTCTCCCCCCTCTCCCTTCCCTCTCCTCCTGCCTCTCTCCCCCCTCTCCCTTCCCTCTCCTCCTGCCTCTCTCCCCCCTCTCCCTTCCCTCTCCTCCTGCCTCTGTCCTCCTCTCTCCCCCTCTCCCTTCCCTCTCCTCCTGCCTCTGTCTCCTCTCTCCTCCTCTCCCTTCCCTCTCCTCCTGCCTCTGTCCTCCTCTCTTCCCTCCTACAGAGTGAAGTTTTCCAGATGTTCAAGGCTAGTGAGTACCCTCTGGCCTCTCTGTTGCCTGTGGAGTATCGTTCACACACGGCACTGTCCAATTTAGTGGAGACAAAGGTGTGAATCAGGTCTCATCTGCAGCTGCAATGGAATACTTGAGAGAAGACTGTCTTGTGTGTGTCGGGGTGTAGGTGTGGTTCTTACGCAACTTCATAGATTTTTTTTCTTTTTTTTTCTTGATTGGTGGGGGAAACATGTCCTCTTGGAGCGGAAACATACCCCGTTCTCCCCCTGCTCCCCAACCCCCCTCAGATAAAACCCTGGTAAGTACATTTATGTGTGTGTGTGTGTGGAAGAAGTGATAGGAGTAGGTGTGTGTGAGGGGGGGGGGGGGGGCGGTATGAAGAGTAGATGTGAGACAAGACAGTGAGGGTGTGTCAATGTGTGCCAGTTGTTGGTGTGTGGAGTTGGTGTGAGTGTGATTGTGCATGAATTCTGTAGAGGCAATGCAATCCCAGCCCTGGTTAGGGCAATGAAAGTGCTGGAAAACTAGACATGGCAATGGCTGGGACAGTTGACATGTCAATAGCTAGGGCAGTAGACAGCAATGGCTAGGGATAGGGCAGGACAGGGCAATGGCTAGGGATAGGCAGTAGACATGGCAATGGCTGGGGATAGGCAGTAGAACAGGGCAATGGCTAGGGATAGGCAGTAGACAGCAATGGCTAGGGATAGGCAGTAGACAGCAATGGCTAGGGATAGGCAGTAGAACAGGGCAATGGCTAGGGATAGGCAGTGGACAGGGCAATGGCTAGGGATAGGCAGTACACAGGGCAATAGCTAGGGACAGGGCAATGGCTAGGGATAGGCAGTGGACAGGGCAATGGCTAGGGATAGGCAGTAGACAGCAATGGCTAGGGATAGGGCAGTAGACATGGCAGTAGTTAAGGCTGGGGCAGTGGCCAGTACCTTGATGGTGACTAAGCCAGTGGCTCTTGGATGACGTGGAGACATCGGCTGCTGGCTTGCCAATGTAGTTGATGATGCAATATTTTGTAATCTACAAGAAGTGGTTTGCATGTGTGTGTAGGAAATTTCCCAATACCCAAACTTGGAAATTTCTATGAATCCCCCCCCCACCATCATCTCATCCATGAAATTCCCATTTCCCCTGGTTCTACATGCTCTGGTTACGAGGCACGTGTAGTGTAGTCCCTGTGTGGTGTAGTGCAAGCCTAAAATTGGTATTGTAGTACACGCATGCAATATAAGTGGTCAGTCTTACTTTACCACGGGTATTTTCTCTCATCTTGAGCTTAGTGTCATTACACTATCTCTCGTGCTGTCTCTCGTGCTGCACAATTATTAATGAGTAGTGAGAATGACCGTGTTAGGGCTGGGCCAATTGCTAGGGCAATGGGGCAGGTTTGGGATAGTTGCTAGGCATAGGAAAATATCCTGCTCTAGGATAGTATACAGGGAAATGGCTAGGACAGTAGACATCGCAATGGCTAGGGCTAGGACAGTAGCTATTGCTGTGATGGTGACTATGACGACACTGGAGGACAGAATAGGACAATTGCAACATGTATGGATTTAAGGAGGGAAGGCCCGCATATCATTATGATGTAATCATTATTAAGTGTGCAGGGTAATCTGTCTCGGGACATTTTTGTCTCCTTGGTAACACGAAGAAGGATTGTAATGGGAAGCCAATGGGGCCCAGAAGTACATGCACACATGCACACTCACACATGCACACACACATAAACTCACACATGCACACACACCCATACACTCACACATAAATACTGACACACACACACACACATGCTCAACTGACAAAGGTATTCAGCTAACTTTAGTCAAGTGGCTTTGCCTCATTCAGTGCTGCATGTTTCTGTCTGGCATCAGAAATCTTACACAAGACACGAGATCTGGAACTGAAGCTGGAGAGTGCTCATCTGCCTACCTCTGTTTACATGGAAACATGCCTTGTGGCTTAGCTCTTACATATCAGCTAATGGTGGACATCTCTGCTAACATTTTCATTCAAGGAAAAATGGTGTTGTGTTCATTTGGTGCCTCTGTGTTCATGTCTTGGCCTGTGTCCACAGAAGTGCTGTGTGCGCAGGAAGTCCTGGGGTATCCAGGATACTTGGAGGTGAAATTTCTTGTCCACCCAATACTGGCTAGCAGTTGACCCTGGGGTTGTCCATAGTTGACCCCAGGATGGTCCATAGTTGACCCCTGGACTGTCCATAGTTGACCCCTGGACTGTCCATAGTTGACCCCTGGACTGTCCATAGTTGACCCCATAGTTGACCCCAGGATTGTCCATACAGTAGTTGACCCCTGGGTTGTCCATAGTTGACCCCTGGACTGTCCATAGTTGACCCCAGGATTGTCCATACAGTAGTTGGCTCCTGGGTTGTCCATAATTGATCCCAGGATTGTCCATAGCTGACCCCGGAATTGTCCATATGTAGTTGACCCCTGGGTTGTCCATACTTGACCTCGGCATTGCCCATGGCTTTGCAAGTCTGTCTGGAAACAAGTGGCATTAGCGACGGTGTAGTGTGTGTGTGTGTGCATGTCTCTGTGTGTGTGTGTGTGTGTGTGTGCTGACTGACAACATTAAAATTAAATTCTATCTACATATATGATGTTCCCTCTGCATTGAAGTATGTGGTGCTGATGCCCCCTCCTTGTGTTGAATCAATTCTGCATGGAAACAAAGAGCTAGAGCCCCCCTCCCCCCCCCCCCCCCCCCCATGGCTGTAATTGTGAGTGGAGCATTGCAGAAATTTGCTGTCAGAGTTTGGTAAAAGTTCTTTGCACTTTTCAAGTTGTCTGGAGATATTGTTTAGGCAGCAGGAAGGTATTATTTTATTTTTTATTTTTGGGATGGGGGCAGGGTTTCATTTAGAAAATTGTCCAAGGTGGGGAAACTGGAGGAATCTCGATATTAAGGGGGGGCATGATGGGGCATGATGGTTAAAGATCCCCCCCCCCCCCCTCTTCCCCTCAGATAAAAAGATATAATCCTGTTCCTTAGTCAGTTGATTGCTGCAGTTACTAATGCATGGACTAGTCCCATTATGACTGGGTGGTGTGTCCACATTGCAGCATCTGAGCTTCCTCTACCCTCTCAAGAGGATTCAGTCGGAACTGGCATCCAAGTTGCGGCAAGAGGCTTCGGCACTATCCATCTACAAGTGGATCAAGGTCATCCGCACTCTAACTAAAGGCATGGCATGAGGGGCTGGAGAAGATAATAAGGGCTGGGCTGCATGACACTAAAATAGGCAATGGGAGAGGAGGGGAGGAAGGGGGTGGGGAAGATATGGCGTCCACCATTTCCACATGCCTCGCTTGGTGTTAAATAAAAATGTTTAAAAAACCCAGTCACAAACGACTGTCCGATAAAGAAATGAAACCTGACTGTAACCATGCCGACCACAACCAGTTACATGCCCAAACTCTGGCACCTTAATTTCAAAGTTCGCGAGGTCACAATTTTCATAACGCTGCTCCAAAAGGCCTTGAGCTGGTTTGGTGAATAAGAGAATATTGTTTGGTTGTTTGTTTGTGTGGGTTTACGTGTCCCAGGTATTGTGTCCCTGTCATTAGTATGACGATCGTTAGTAAGATGACCATTAGTATGACGATCGATAATAAGATGACCATTAGCATGACAATCATTAGTAAGATGACCATTAGCATGACAATCATTAGTAAGATGACCATTAGTATGACGATCATTAGTAAGATGACCATTAGCATGACCATCGTTAGTAAGATGGCACGCATGCCTACAATATTAGTGGCAAAAGAAAGCACACAGATAGAGCTACTTAGCGTGTGGAAGAGATGCAGCTGCTCTGAAGTAATTTATTTCCTATTTTTACCTGTTAGGTACTTTTCTCCTGTGAATATATTATGCCAGTTTTGGTAGCCCTGGATACTAATACATGTGACACTACCGGTATGCATATCATTATAGCCACGCACTGATACATGCGGCACTACCAGTATGCATATCATTATAACCACACACTAATACTTGTGGCACTATCAGTGTGCATATCATTATAACCACACCTAATACATGTGGCACTACCTGTGTGCATATCATTACAGCCTGCACACTTATACATGTGGCACTACCAGTATGCGCATCATTATAGCCACGCACTGATACATGTGGCACTACCAGTATGCATCATTATTGGCAAGCGAAGTGAGCCCTCGCAGAGTTTAATGGGAAAACTTGGTATTGCCATGACAATGGTCATTATAGAGAAGAGAAAGATCGAGAAAATAGTAGCAGATTTGAAGCCGGGGGGGGGGGGGGGGGGGGGGTAGAGGGGATTGACTGCACAGGCAAGTGAGAACAGGTTGCATGGTTGCTAGCTACCAGGAGAGGATGATGGAGTTTCAGTCTGACATAGCTACTTAATTCGTTATAGCCATGAAGGGGGGGGGGGGGGATATTTTGTCAAGATGGATGCAGGGACTGATATTAAGCTTGGTAAGGTATATACTGCACTTCTGCTCTGTATGGGTAGAGGGAACTGGCTACATTTTGGCCTGTGGAGGAGGGTAACTGATGCAATATTAAACACACTATCAGGTGTCCAAGCTACATGTATCACTGTATCAAGTTCCTGTCAGCTTCTGCTGGTCTTCCGTTAAGTATTCTGAGACTTCCTGCAGAAAGCACCACCTGGTGAGCTCACTCTAGGGTAGTTACCATCTTCAAGGGAAGCCTGCTTCCAAGTAATCTAAAGAATAACCTCCTCTTTCATCCATATTTCACCCCCGCACTGTCATGTATCTTACTGTAGGTGGACTTCCTATCTTCAGGGGAAGCTACTTCCAAGTAGTCTTACGCAAAACCCTCCTCTCTCAGCCCTACATTATATATTTCTGTTTCTCTGTTGCAGGGCATCCGGTTGTGGCAGCCATGCATAAGTTCCATAAAGAACATGCATGTGCTCCATCATTTACAAATAGAGACGCACAATAACTTGCAATGATATTTAATAAAAATCCGTGCAACTTTCCAAACATCCACACTCATTCAAAATGGCCAAGACCATCGCGATGCTCGTGTCCTGAAGGTTCCTTTGCTTACCTGTCCTTAGATGTTTAGAATACACTTTTTTTTTTAAACACGAAGATAGTCGTCTACTATAAGCACATCGACCACAAGAATAATGTGTGTGGTATAGGTGAGCTGTCAATAAATGCATGCGTCTATTCCAATAAAAGTGCATTGCTGAAGCAAAGGGAGATCGTAGAACCTGTAATACAAGTATACGGTGGCTTCGTCGTGTCTTGCGGGGAGTATGAAGGGGAAATGGGGCAGGAAGAGTTACAGTGTGTGGAACAATATTATATTATAGATTGTAGTATCTGGAGGAGGAAAAACCCGAGCAGAAGTAGAGGAAATATTTCATCGTGCTTGTGTAATTAGATAGGCATTTTATATTTATTCCGAACACAAGTAAAGTGTATGCAATTAGCTGTAATCATCCAGGGAAGAAGGAGATGGTTGTGGTCATGGAATCCCTTTTTGCCTCAAGGTGTAGTAGGATCACATGGAGCCGTCAAGGACCTCCTTATATATATCATGTCAGACTTCTCAGAGTAAAAGGGGAGGGGGGGGGGGAAGGGGGGGAAGGGGGGGAACATAGTGCAGCTGCTATAACTACAGCTGTGGTGGCTAGCAACAACTTTCTCACACCACAAACTCTCGGATTGTATACAGTAGTTCCAAAGTTCCAAATTTGCTTGTAAGTATGGTTTCAAAAATTCACCTGTAGACTTGGAGATGGAGAAACAGTTATGGGGTTTGTGGCTTAGCTTTCTCATGGCACTGAGAGCTCTATCGGAGGGGGGGGGGGGGGGGGGGGGGAATGTATTACGTATTCCATCACTAACATTGGAAACAGGGTTGGCAGTAGAGGGAATTTTCTTTCAATACTGCTTGGCATTGAGTGATTTAATTGCACTACTAAGAGCTGTTCAGTACAATGACAGAACCTTGTGAAAGACAAGATGGTAAAGGGAAGAAAGAAATGAGTGAGAAGGAGCAGAGAGTGCTTTGGGAATTTGGCGGTTCATTGGCGTCATTAGAGAAGCGTGTGATTGAATTTGATGATCCGTGAATCATTTTACCAAAACTCTCTTCACTTCCTGGAATTTTCACATTTGCGATGATGTACTTCGACTGCAATGTTAGACGTACATCTTGACTAATTGTCTTCCCGACTTTATGGGTGGTACCTTCGTCACCATCACTGACACCCACACTCTTCCTCTTGGCCATCATTGTGTTACATAGGCGTATACTGGTATACGCACTTGCAGGAATGTTTAAGCTAATGATCGTTGGTTGATTCCTCGTGTCGCAATCCTGGCTAGCTATCGTCATGGTGACATCAATACTGTAAGCGATCAGTGCTGAGTTAGGCACGCAGTTATAGACAGGGCAATGGCATGGCTTAGGCTAGGGCAGCAGCTAGACCAAAGCAAATCCTCATGCTGATGTAATACTAGCTTTGTGGGATTCTGAACAAGAATATGTGTAGCATTAAAGTTGTGTGTTGTCTCTTTCTCTATATTTATATGTATATTATGGTAATGGTATCTTACGGTATTTGAAGGATGCTGAGCTTCACTTGGCTGCAATAGTGCTGTAGCAAATGTTTGCCACGTGCTTATGTGCATAAAATACTGCCAGTTAGCTGAAGCACAATTATATCATGAATATTCATAAACCACACGCCTCACTCTACTTCTGGTGGACAAGTGAATGATAATGGACTCGAGTATGTTTACACTGGTTAACTCTGGTTTATAAGCTATAAGCACATGCTCTCTTATAAGCTCACACTGGTCAACTCTGGTTTATACATGCTCTCTTATAAGCTCACACTGGTTAACTCTGGTTTATAAGCTATAAGCACATGCTCTCTTACAAGCTCACGTTGGCCAATGGCCATTCTCCTAAACATTTTGAGCAATTGGCTTCAAGCCAAACAGCCTTCTAAAGTTGCAGAGTCTGTAGCTATGAAATTGTGTAACCAAAACAGGAGGAACCAGCTGTGTCAATACATTGTGCAATATTCCATGAATTCCATGACAACTAAAGAAATAAGTGTGCTGATCTTAGTATGGGGAAATACAGTGTGCTGATCTTAGTATGGGGAAATACAGTGTGCTGATCTTAGTGGGCAAGACTTCTGTACACGTCACAGGTTGAGGTCATAGTTGATATGTCACTTCCACAAGAAATTGTTCCCTAGATGCAGAAATAAAATAATTAACAGATTGATAGATACATAAATGGAAATAAAACCAGACCTCTATAGTAGATGAAGAAATCTATAGTAGATGAAGAAAATGTTAAGTTCCTCCCCCCACCCCTGTACCTGTAATGACTAATATTGTAGGCAGTTTTCCCACCATTAAATAAAAAATTAATAATAATAAATAAAATAATAAATAAAATAATAATACTGACTTCTTCAACTAATATCATTACTTCAACTTATATAAATTAATTGTATAAATAATAATAATAATAATAATTTTTTTTAAATATTAAAAAATATTTAATTTTTTTTTAATAAATAATAAATAAAATAATAATAATAATAATAATAATAAGGCTGGCGGTAAACAAACTCGGTGCAGTAGCAGCAAAAGCAGAGGATATGAAGATGTCAAAGTACTGCAACCTAGACTCATCCTACCTGTTCATGCCAGTGGCAGTGGAGACCTTTGGTGTTTTTGGCCCCAAAACAAGTCTTTATACGAGAACTTGGACGTCGCCTCTAGACAGCCACTGAAGATAGAGACTCATTTCAGTACCTGCTACAGAGGATCTCAGTCGCAATTCAGAGGGGAAATGCAAGTTCTGTTTTGGGGACAATGGGACAGCAGATGGGATTGATGGACATTATTTAGATTGTACCTATACATATAATAATATACCTATATATATATATATATATATATTTTTTAATTTAAAAATAATAATAATAATAATAATAATAATAATAATAATAATAATAATAATAATAATAATAATAATAATAATAAAACAATAAAGAGTTTAAAAAAATTGTTTTTAAAAAGTAAGTAAAAATTTTTATTTTATTTTATTGCAATCAAGAAGGGAGAGAGCAATATTTTACGTGTTTATTGTTCTTGCTTGTGCGTGCGTATACAGGCCAACGTGGACTCCTCCTTGTACCCCACTCCAGACTTCATCATGGTGTTGTCCCGGTGGTGAGTGGGCTAATATATTTGCAGAGTCACGCTACAGGGAGGATGTGTGTGTGGGGGGTGGGGGGGGGGAGGGAGGAGAAGGGAAATATTCCACGAAATATTTATCCTCGTAATTCTCGAAGCTAATTGGTTGAGGGATTTGGTAATCATCCAACTTCAAGTCCATAAGTAATAATATAGAATAAATAATTAACACTGCAATGTGATATCTCAAACTCCATTAGTAAAAATAGAATAAATAATTAACACTGCAATGTGATATGTCAAACTCCATAAGTAATATATAGAATAAATAATTAACACTGCAAATGTGATATCTCGAACTCCATAAGTAATAATAATTAACACTGCAATGTGGTATCTCAAACTCCATAAGTAATATATAGAATAAATAATCAACACTGCAAAGTGATCTCTCAAACTCCATAAGTAATAATAATTAACACTACAATGTGGTATCTCAAACTCCATAAGTAATATATAGAATAAATAATTAACACTGCAAAGTGATCTCTCAAACTCCATAAGTAATAATAATTAACACTGCAATGTGGTATCTCAAACTCCATAAGTAATATATAGAATAAATAATTAACACTGCAAAGTGATATCTCAAACTCCATAAGTAATAATATATAGAATAAATAATTAACACTGCAATGTGGTATCTCAAACTCCATAAGTAATATATAGAATAAATAATTAACACTGCAAAGTGATATCTCAAACTCCATTCCATAAGTAATATATAGAATAAATAATTAACACTGCAAAGTGATATCTCAAAATCCATTCCATAAGTAATATATAGAATAAATAATTAACACTGCAATGTGGTATCTCAAACTCCATAAGTAATATATAGAATAAATAATTAACACTGCAAAGTGATATCTCAAACTCCATTCCATAAGTAATATATAGAATAAATAATTAACACTGCAAAGTGATATCTCAAACTCCATAGTAATATATAGAATAAATAATTAACACTGCAATGTGATATGTCAAACTCCATAATTAATATATAAGCTGAGAAGAAGAGGAACTCGACTAGTTAACAAACGAGACAAATTGAACCACATAATAATCAACACAAATGAGTGCTAGTGATGTTGGCAGTCATAGAGACCAGAACTGGGCATCACTTCCTCTCTGCATGGCAACTGAAAGTTGCTAGTTACTGCAGGACGTACAGGCTGGTGGCGGTGCCTCATTCTTCCTGTTAATTTTTTCACTGTGTTTTATCGTCATGCATACACGTGCTCATAGAAGTGGATAATTGGGTTGTTGAATATTTCCCTCCTCCAGCAAAGTTTAGAGTGCAACGTAATAAAAATATATATAAATATATTTATTATTTTGCATGCCATGGCCCTTCTTATTGCATTGCAGTATTCTGGATCAAGTGACGTCTTCTTCCTCGTTGTCCTCCTCCATCAGCCCCTCTGATAATCCCGGTAAAGAAATGGCGGCCAAAGAGAAGGAATGCATGGAGAAATTCAAGGTCAGGGAAGACATGAAGTTCACACTGGCAGCAGTTGGAGTGGATATTCAGAAAGGAGGGGGTGCATGAGAAATGAAGGGGGTGAGGGGGCATTTATCCTCGACCCGTCATTTGAAAATTTGATGCTACCACCAAGGAGGAAGAAGGGGTTATAAATCTAGCAGAGAGGGGATTTATCGTAGGGGAAAGAGGGTTATGAAGTCTAGTGGGAGGCAAAGGAATTATATATAAAGTATAAAGTCTAGTGGGGGGGGGGGGGAATTATGAATTCATTTTCAATTACAACTTACCAAGTTAATTTGGGGAAAAACCCACACTTCCACTTTCAAGATCCTTAATCAGATTTCTGGCTAATTTGGCTCATTTTGTGCGGCATTACATCAGGCACTGTGGCTGTGGAATACCCAGTTGCTATGGCCTCCTGTTGTATCTGTTTGGCTTCTGGGAATTTTTCATGTTTGTTTGTATTTCAGTATAATGAGTGATATTTACATCATGGTGGGGAGGGGGAGAGTGGGAGGGGGGAATCCATGTGTACCCCCAAGAAAAAAGGATGGAGAAGCTAATTATTAAAATTGGAGTGGATTACATGTAGTAATAATAATAAGTATTAATAAAATTAAAAATAAATTCTTTTCATTTGTTTGGCTGTATGTGTTTGTGGCTGCATATGCGTGCAGCAGTGGGTGTGTTTTATCGGTGCATTCTAAGATGCCAAACTATGTGACACAGTGTCAAATATCAACTGCTAGCTGCCGATAGTCTGAAAGGACCGAAACAGATGGAGTGCGTACAGTTGGGAGTTGAATAGAGCTCAATATATACGATGTTCCTCACAAGGGTTGGGGGGGCATCTCTTGGATCAAATGCAGAGACCATCCCAGACTCTTCACCTCGGGTGAATACACGAGGATTGGGGGTTTCAGGACATCACTTCCTCCCTCCATCCTCCCCCTTCTTCTCCATTTTGTGGCCAGATAACCTTTTTGTTGACTTCCTGGCTATTCTCTTGAACTTGTTCATCAACGACGAAACGTCGAGTGAGTACATTTTGAGTTGAATGTCATTACATATGGTGTATGTGTGAGAAACTACTGGCGTGCTGGAACACCTGCTGGTTGCATTTTATGTTCCTCAGATCCATTATAGGGCAGGAGCAGAGGTTGTACCTCGAATATGGACACCAATACTAATTAACTATGAGCACTGAAGCCACTTGCATCACACAGAAGCCATGTGATCTGCTGTAATTGGATCTCTCGTTTCAGCAATTTGGAGTCTAGCATTTTTGCAAGGGTTGCAGTTTGCCTGCTGCTTTTGATACAGGCCACTCATGGAGCTTGCTGGTGAGTGAAGCACAGCTTTCTGTCGGTGCAGCGATGGAAGCTTATGGTGATCAAGCAGCTGCTGAATATAACCAACTTTTTCTTTTAAGTCTATGGAGGAACTGGGCAGGAAACGTTGCCATCGCCAACATAGAGGTGTACAATTGACAAGGTCAGACAGAGGTTGCTTCAGATTGTTGGAAACTGCTTTTCAAGATTCGACCAAGTAGTTTTCTCTATAATATTATAGTGTTACCATGTGCTCCATCACATGAGTGGCTGCAGTTGTGTCCCCTGATTGGAGAGTGTAGTGGTTGATATTAGTATCTGTGGCAAGAGGATGCCCTACTCTACAAAAGAAGTGTTTACATTGGCATTAAAATGTGACGGAAGTGGACAAGCACACGCAAGGGTGCTGAAAATCAATTTCTGTTTCCAATCATGAGCCACAACTGGAGTCAGTTCAGGCACTAGAATTTTGAGGTACCTCCACTTTGGCTGCAAATTTGGCAGAGTTATACTTATTGTAACTTCTTTTATTATTATTGAGTAAGAGAGCAAACAGAGAGATAATCTTTGAGCTATATATATGAGTGAAGTGAGCAGCTCCAAAGTTATAACCACAAGTTTTGTTAGCACTTTATGTTTGAGTTACCTCCTTCACACGAACATAAGTCTTATAAAAATGTTTCCCTCATCATCTTAAATGATCTAGCAACTACAGTTGTTATAGCCAGAGGCCTGCTGCTTGTGCTGTATGTAGCACTAAAACAGTTTTTGAGGGAGAGATTGACTTCACATTCCAACCTTCAGTTCCAAAACAAAAAAACATATGGAAACAAAAAGAATCAAAAAAGAAATTTCTTTAGCAAGCATATCAAATGTGCTCCATTACATCAGGACCATGGCACGAATGTGTGCCAAGATAAGATACTTTATAAGCATATCAAATGTGCTCCATTACATCAGGACCATGGCACGAATGTGTGCCAAGATAAGATACTTTATTGGTGCTCTTCCTTTTCACTGCTGCAACCTGCTCTCCTTGCCACCAGGTCTCTCTCCTTGCCACCAGGTCTCTCTCCTCTACTGACTGTGCAGCCAGTTCTCTCTCCTCTACTGACTGTGCAGCCAGTTCTCTCTCCTCTACTGACTGTGCAGCCAGTTCTACTGACTCTGCAGCCAGTTCTCTCTCCTCTACTGATTGTGCTGTATCCTGTCCTCAGCGTGGTTTTCAATAATTATTTAATGGGTTTTCCCCATTGGGTAATGCTGTCCTTTTAAGTGGCTAAACAGGAAGTCTAGTAGCTATAAAGCATCTCAACTGCTGGACTATCAGCAAACTAGCTGGTTTTGGATTCTTGCAATATTCTACAAGTGTCAGCAAGTGTCAGCCTATAGGTGCAACAGCCATGAAGTCACCATCATCAACAGCAGCTACTCTCAACCTTGCAACAAGCTCAGCCCTGCTTAGCTTGCTTCTATGTGTGCTCTCTCCTCTGCCAGTACTGTCCACTTGGATGCCAATAGTGCACAGAGTAGAGTGGTCACCTGATGGGGTCCGACGCTACAATTCCACTCATCCTCTTGAAGTGAATCTTGATGATTTAGTGGTACTGGATTGTCCCACTAGAGGTGCATATATGTACAGCAACTTGGTGGTCCAGTATCACGAGGAACAGTACAAACAGTGCAACTGCTCCACATCTGCTATGGTGTCTTGCAAGTCTGCTCTCAGAAATGCCTACTGTGCCCCAGGACTTGAATATATATCTGTTAATATCAAAGAAAGTTCCGCTGATTTAGCCAGCGTCATTAACTATCACTCTGGGACTCGGTACTATTTCATAAGCTATGCACTTGGAAGTGATCTTGCAGATGCAGCTAATAGGGACGTATTTGCTGGAGGGCAATGCTTGGAGGGACTCAAACTATCCATCTTCGTGCGTGACAACACGGCGACAACCACGGAAAGTGCGCGAGTCACATCTCCAACTACAGACGGTATGCGAGTGCCTTCTCCAACCACAAACCATGACGATGGAGCAACTTCCATCGCTTCAATATCTAGGAAAGAGGCTGACACGTCAGAGAATCCTACAGGGAAGGGTATTGTCGCCGAAGCCCCTGAGAAATCTGGCCTATTCGGTGAGCTATCAGATGCTGAAATGTCGCAGGTATTGAAATACACCATCGGGATTTTTCTTGGTTTGGTGGTGTTGCTGTTGGTATTGGCAGTCCTGATCGTGGTCATTTTGAGACGAAGAATGTTGCATAAAGTTGAAGAGGCTGATGGCGAGAAAGGAGATAAGACAGAAGAAGTTGGTGGACTGACTGGGTATGTTGAAAAGTGGGACGAAGCCAAAGACAATGTTTATGTGTCTGATGATAATAACACTGTCTCCACCTTCAAGAAACAAGATCTCCAACAAGCACCGCACAGTTACTAGGGTAATTCACACCTTGCTGGTCATTTTTATCCATCGGTCACTTAACAAATGTTAAATTATACAAACTTTTGTGTGTGTTTTGTTGACAAGTCTGTTGGTTTGTTTGTGCATGTGTGCACTCCATATTTTCACGTGTTATGTCGAATGCTCTTCCGTATAAATTTGCACCCTCTATTTGTTCTTGGGGGAGGGGAGGGAGACTCAAACTCTCTGGTGAGTGTGTGGTTGTTGTTCTTCCTGGGAGTGGGACTGACAAGTATGGTACCTAGAGCTGTATTATTGCTACCTCTAGTGTAGTGTAGGCTGCAGAGCCTTAGCTCACCAAACAGCTACTCTAGAGTGCTCAACAACTTTCACAACTGGAAAGTGTCCTGGTAGCACACCAACCAATCATTCATGCTGGACATGTAGAAACTGCGCACCACCTTGAGTCACGTGATGCCAACCCTTGACCTTCCAGTAGCGGAGGAGAGGGTCTGAGAAAACGAGCATCATAAATTTGTTCTTGTCGCAATATAACCAATACATATACCAATACATATACCAATACATATACCAATACATATGCCAATACATATGCCAATACATATACCAATACATATGCCAATACATATGCCAATACATATGCCAATACATATGCCAATACATATGCCAATACATACGCCAATACATATACCAATACATATACTTGTGGTCTATGATATCAACATGTCCAGCACGAACCACTGGTTGGTGTGCTGTCACCTTCCAGCTGTGAAAGCTGGTGAGCACTGGAGAGCAGCTGTTTGGTGAGCTACAGCTGTGTGGCCTTCCATGGTGGTACTTTGCATCATTTCATTCCGCATGGAATTGGCTAATGACTCGGAACTTGGCTTCCTTCTCCCCCTCCCTCCCCCCGGTGTGGAGGTCCTGTCAGCCTCACAGGTGTGTCAACATCTCACGTCTCAGTTTACGATGTCAATTAAACGGCTCATTCCTTGTTGACGTCAGTTCCTTTCTGTTGCTGAACTCCAGCCAATCAGTGACGCCGATAAATACATTCGTCTGAAATTTAGTATGTTCATGTTCCTAGGATGTTCTCTGAAGGGTAAAGGTCGGCAACAGCAGGCTGGCACCAACTCACTGTCTGGAAAACTGGGCCAGAAAGCTGTCATAACTAGAGAGTGTACAACCAGTTCTCGAGGAACTAGTGCTCACAGGTTGACATGTACACCAACTTCCACCTCCTGGGAACTTGGAAGACTGGTATGACTGGTATCAAAACCAGAGCATGTACTGCCAGATCACTTGCTGCAGCTTGGACCAACACAACTCATTGCCTGGGAGCTGGGAAGACGGGCATCAAGACTAGGGTGCAGTGTCAACTCTCAAAGATAGCTTGTGGTTTATGTCACATGACCTAGTAGTGATCTTTTACTCCTCAGCTGATAGTTGTTGTTTTAATCAGGTGTAGTGATGGCAACGGTTGATGAATGACAAAGGAAACGCAATGCAGGAATGTACAGGGCAGCGGTCTCACTGAAGGTCAGCTATAACATGACGGGGTAAGAATTTCAGAAGTTAGGCGAGGGAAGTGCTGTGTAGTGAAAACATGTGCTAAGTGGTGACATGTACAAGTGTTGGATGTAACAAAGTAATTATTAATGTGCTTTGTGGTGTTATTTCTTTTCTTCCCTTTCCCCTGTGCAAGGATTGTCTGTCGGGAGGTAAATGATTCCGAAGGTGAGGCAGTATATTGCAACAACTAGCTAGCACTAGATCTATTTGCAGGAGAGCAGTTCTCATTTAACTTTCCTGATTTAGTAGAGCTGCTGCAGAAGGGGATGTAGAAGGCGATGAAGTACGAAATAGCCAAGTGAGACTTTTCACACAAAAATAGCGTCTATCAATTCCAGTTGGTACAATAATGGGAGCAGAGCAGGTCTGAAGTCAAGTCGTTGAGAATGGACTTGCATAGATGCACGCCTCTGGCACCCTTTCTAGCTTCTTCATATCTTTGAGTTGGTGAGGATGCCGCTGAGGGGGAGCAATGTGTATGTTAGGAGC
Organism: Cladorhizidae sp. MBARI D1340-BT2; assembly: GCA_028752905.1. NCBI lineage: Eukaryota > Metazoa > Porifera > Demospongiae > Poecilosclerida > Cladorhizidae > Cladorhizidae sp. MBARI D1340-BT2. The sequence continues at coordinate 16,027,339 of JAQNBH010000003.1, read as the reverse complement.
TAACCAACGACACGTACATCAACTACTCTCTGGAGAAATTATCTGACTGGAACTTTGGGTGGATATCTGATAGGATTTGGAAAGGAAGGAATGAGTTCCAATGGAGTGGAGGAGACCTAGGTCTCGGTTTGTGTCTAGGAAGAGATATGTCACCACCACTGAATGGGCGCTTGAAAACAAAGGGGGGTGCTGGTACAGAAAGAAATGAAAGGAATACTCGTTTCACAAACTAGGGGATTGCAGTTCTATTCTTTACTCCAGGTGGAAAGGGAGTCCAAATCTAGCTGTAGTTGAATGCGATGGAGAAAGGATGTTTGCCTTGTGTAGACATCCACCGCCATCAGGAAAGGAGAGCAGTCAACTATAACGTAAACTTGGGTGTAGGTGGTTGGTGCATTAGAAACATCGTAGGGCCAAGGATGCTTGAAGGAGAGTCACAGCTATAAATATAATGGAAGATTTATAAGATTGCGCTGAAGGAAAGTCACATGACTTGGATAGTCTCGTTGCCTAGCCCAGACATCACTTGGACAGTCACGTTCAATAGCTACTGATCCATCGACAGTGATCTTTTTTAGCAAGAGGAGAGATACGTGTTATCCTAACCATCTTCAACAGGATCAGCATCATGGAGACTTGTATCCTGCAGCATACTTCACCACACAATGAATATCGTGAGCTGAGCAGTTGTAAAGGAACGACGGAGAGAGGTTTCTGGTACTCTCTCCATGGTCTGCCATGACAGCCTATCTGCTCTTCCTTCACATTCGATGACACCAGAGGGGACTAAATTATACTCCCTCTCTGACTCTGTAGAGATGAGATGACCCCTCGATACCTGAGCTAAATCTTTCTCTTTAACCAGTGTGGTAAGTTTCATTAGTGTACTTCTTTAGGGCCTGTGGCTCTTTTCCTAGAGGCAGGGGTGGATCCAAGGGTGTTGCCATGGTGCCCCAGTAGTTTCTCCATTTACTACCAGTGCACTGGCTGCTGTGACACTGCAAGTCACTCTATTAGATCAGTGCTGAACCGCATCGTTAGATGTCTGCTAAAGGTGAGCTATTCCACAGGGCAGGTGTTGTATACATTGTATTGCTTACTGTACTCCCTACAGCTGCCAGCTCTGCTAGCAATGATAGCTGACCATGCAGCTGGCCAGTGTCAATACAATTACAACAATTCACATGTGACATCGACTTCTGGAGAGCTTGACCTTCTGCTTACATTGAGCCTCTTATGCTAAAACTTTGAGCCTCTCCTTCTAGCTTAAAAGCCTGAGCCTCTCCTTCTAGCTTAAAAGCCTGAGCCTCTTCTGCTAGCTTAAAAGCCTGAGCCTCTTCTGCTAGTTTAAAAGCCTAAGCCTCTTCTGCTAGCTTATAAGCCTGAGCCTCTCCTGCTATCTTAAAAGCCTGAGCCTCTTCTGCTAGCTTATAAGCCTGAGCCTCTCCTGCTAGCTTATAAGCCTGAGCCTCTCCTGCTAGCTTAAAAGCCTGAGCCTCTCTTGCTAGCTTAAAAGCCTGAGCCTCTCCTACCAGCTTAAAAGCCTGAGCCTCTCCTGCTAGTTTAAAAGCCTGAGCCTCTTCTGCTAACTTAAAAGACTGAGCCTCTTCTGCTAACTTAAAAGACTGAGCCTCTTCTGTTAGCTTAAAAGCCTGAGCCTCTGCTGCTAGCTTAAAAGCCTGAGCCTCTTCTGCTAACTTAAAAGCCTGAGCCTCTGCTGCTAGCTTAAAAGACTGAGCCTCTTCTACTAACTTAAAAGCCTGAGCCTCTTCTGCTAGTTTAAAAGCCTGAGCTAGTTTAAAACCGTGAGCGTAAAAACCGTGAGCGTATCCTGCTAGTTTAAAACCGTGAGCCTCTTCTGCTAGCTTAAAAGCCTGAGCCTCTTCTGCTAGTTTAAAAGTCTGAGCCTCTCCTGCTATTTTAAAAGCCTGAGCCTCTTCTGCTAGTTTAAAAGCCTGAGCCTCTCCTGCTAGCCTAAAAGCCCAAGCTTCTCCTGCTAGCTTAAAGCCTGTGTATGTCTAATTGCCAAGGCCAACTGCCTGTCACTAAGATTAAGGTAACATGCAAAACACGGATATAGCTATGCCACTTCTTTCCTGGAACTTCTTGCAGCCTAAATTTAGACAGCTCTGCTACCTTGCAGATGATCCAAGTTTTCAACATTCATGTACCTGTTCCTTCAAATGAGGCTGCTGCAGTTAGTGAAGCTGTGCGTACATGAAGATGAATAAGTGCCCTGTGGTCATGATGAGCAGTGACTTCATAGCTGGTTGGACAACAGCTGTGCTCCTGTGAGTGATGAACATGAAATCGAAGGTAGTATTCCTAGTAACCTTGGAAACTGATGCTGAGAGTAACTGAGTTCATTTAGATCCCGTTGTCCGGTAGGCATGGCAGGTGGCACATGAAACTGACCTGGGTACTGAGAAGAGCTCTTCAGCCGAGCATCCGAGTCACTTACAAGCGCTGCAGGTTTTGCCTCGGAAGAGCTCTTGAGCCGAGCATCTGAGCCACTCACAAGCGCTGCAGGGTTTGCCTCGGAAGTGCTCTTCGGCCGAGCACTCACAAGCGCTGCAGGGTTTGCCTCGGAAGAGCTCTTCAGCCGAGCATCTGAGCCACTCACAAGCGCTGCAGGGTTTGCCTCGGAATACAGAATTTGGCTTGTGGTGCTGCCTTGCCGAAGACCATTCCATCTCTCTTCTGACAGACTCCCACCCACTCTAAACTTGTGGTTGATTTTTTATGGAACAACTTAATATGTAGCATATCTGTCACTCCTGGTTTTCTCAGCGCCAGGCCCAGGACTTCACTGGGTCATGTCTTCAGATCCTCAAAGATCAAGAAGTGCTTAGCGTGTGGTCGTGTTCTGTATCAGTGAGCTGCCCAGAAAGATATAATCAGCCCACCTAAAGCCACACTGAGGTGGTCTCTCCCTCTCTCTATCAACTTCTAGGATCTATGAACTGTGTTCTGGCAAGAAATTTCCCAGCCACACAAATCACCACACCATTGCTTATCAACAAGGGGAATAATATCAACAAGGGGAATAACATTGGGAAAGAGGAAGGAATGAGTTGGTGGAATCACTTCTTTACTCCCAAAATTGTGTTCATAACATTGGCTACCATTCCAGTAGAACACTAGCCCCACTTCAATTTTCTGGAGTGATATTAGAACTGCCTGTTGCTTTTGCATTATTCAGTTTGAAGTGACCCTTGGATACTTCAGCTACTATTGGCTTAGTACCAATGATGTAACAGCTTCCCTCAGTCTCACTTTGGTCAACTCTGCACCACCTTCATGTAGCGTGTCTTGGTGAAGTGTCTTTTCCAGTATTACAGATGTAACGTTTTACACTCCCATCACAGATGGGTAACCACTCTGGCAGGAGCTCCACCTCTTCTTCCAAACTGCACCCCCCCCCCCCCCATCTCACACACACACACAGCACACACACACCCAGGCCAGTTCTCTCTCCCTCATACGCATTATTCCTTCTCTGTAGCTGAGGGGGTCTGCTCTTTACAACACCAAACAACTCGTCCATGATTCAATCAAGGCAGAGCACTCTCTCTTTGCAGCTAACAAGCCTCTTGCCTCCATTCATTCCTACCCTCTTCATGAGACCTCTCCATGCCATTCTCCCCTAGCCACACATAAGCTGATGGTCTTGTGTCATTCTCGGCATCTTTCTTCACAGTGATGTCCAACCACACCTACTCATCACCTTGTATCACGACGACAATCCACTTGGACTTGGAATGTACCCACGTCACTTTGTGCATCTCCTTCCTGAACCATGAGTTACATCCATTTGCCTGTTAGGCAAGAAGAAAGCAAATTATTTCTTCCCTGCATTATTGGTGACCACGCATCCGTGTAGACCTTTTACCTATAACCCTCTGCCACCCTCACCCCAAACATGTGTATTGAAGTTACGGTGTCCATCTCATCAAGTATCATCTCCACTCTCTCTCTTATACACAACACACACATGCACACACTAGACAAGGCCACACGCAATATAAATACATATTATTACTATCCATAGCTTGTGAGTGTGACTAATACATGCGTGTATTTAAAACAGTCTATAGCTTAACAGTGCTGGTACTTTATTATAGAGCCAAGATAATTGTTGACGTATATGTGTTTGTTGTCGTTTTTCAGCTAGATGACCCGACTATAAAAGCAGGTGAACTTTGTCCTCCCAACAACAAGTGTCAGCAAGTGTCAGCCTATAGGTACAACAGCCATGAGGTCACCATCATCATCAGCAGCTGCTCTCAACCTTGCAACAAGCTCAGCCTTGCTCAGCTAGCTTCTATGTTTGCCTCTCCCTAGCCAGCATTGTCCACTTGGCAGCCACCAGTGCACAGTATCTTGGTTCTCTCTCCCCAGCCAGCACTGTCCACTCGGCAGCCACCAGTGCACAGCATCTTGGTTCTCTCTCCCAAGCCAGCACTGTCCAATCGGCAGCCACCAGTGCACAGCATCTTGGTTCTCTCTCCCCAGCCAGCACCCACTCCGCAGCCACCAGTGCACAGCATCTTGGTTCTCTCTCCCCAGCCAGCACTGTCCATTCGGGCAGCCATATGGAACATAGTGGAACCTGATAGGGGGAGGCTTACAATTTCTACTAATCCTCTTGAGGTGGAGCCGGGTAATTTAGTGATAAGATTGTCCCACTAGAGGTCTGCACATTTACGTCAACTTGGTCCAGTTCCACCAAGATCAGTAGGGACAGTGCCTAGGGCCTGGAGCTCTTCTGGTGTGTTAATTAGGATGCATTGGTGTTGAACTTTGACACCATCTCTGGTTGCTTGCAAGTCTTATTTCAGAATTACCGAATGCAGTTCCTACTGGTGTGCGTTAAGTGTTTGTTGACATCGACGCCACCTCTGGTTGCTGCAAGTTTTATCACAGAATTATGTACTGCATTCCATCCACTCGTGTTTATCAGTAAATGGCTAACTACCCAGGGACTCGGTGCTATTTCACTTGGAGAAGATCTGGCAACTACATCAAGCAACGTATTTGCAGGTGGGAAATACTTGGCTCGACTCAGACCATCACTCTTGGTGCGTGGTAATGACAACTAGTACAACCAAGTCAGTGAGACCATGGTCGGCACGATGGTGTACCTTTCGGCCATGAATCCTGGTGGAAGTGCGCTTCCTGTTCCTTCCCAACCTATCTCTGAAGCAAGGTGTCTGAGAGTCACGAAGTGGCTATGTCCGTCACCCGGGCACCTACAGAGCCATGCCGATCTAAATTCAATATTAGAGGCCTCATTATAGTCGCCACTACAGTGTCGATCTGGATGAGCGTGGGGTTGGGCAGAGTGTGCCTCTGTGTGGGCTCGGAGGAGGAGGAAGGAAAATGTACACCTGTGGAGCCTTTGACACAATGCGAAATTGAAGAGAGCATTGTTGCATCAAGAAGAAGGAATGAAATATTGAGGACTCTCTGAAGACTCCAACACCCATTAATTACACACAAAGCATTGTGACCCTTCTATTTAATGCTGAATGCATCACTTTCATTGAAGGAGTTAGTTAGTGCAACACCCATTAATTACACACAAAGCATTGTGACCCTTCTATTTAATGCTGAATGCATCACTTTCATTGAAGGAGTTAGTTAGTGTGTCCAGTACTTCCCTGTTTATTTATATTTAGCCTAGTGCTCTTCATGGTACATCACATGATATCACATGATCTACCATCCCCAGTACAACTCCACCTTCAAACAACTGGTTTAAGTCTCTGTGAAGAGGTGACTGTTGAATGAACTGCAGAGCTGCAGACCTCTAAATTGTGGTTCTTTAGTATCCCTGCTAACCCCCTACCTGTACCCTATGTCAGGTAGGTAATTACCCCCAAACACCAAACCTATTTTCAAAACAAAAAATAATTTGTAAAAGTGCTCTCAACAGCACAGAGGATGTTCCACTCTGTGTTGATATGATTAATTCTCAATCCAAGATAACGAGTGAGCGCAAGAGGAAATCTGACAAGAGCTCCCTGTTAATAATCACTCTAGTACCAAGCTTATATAACTAGGCTACTATAATTTATTGTATTAGCATATCTTTATCTAGTACTTAGACTCTTTATAGTAGAACAACAGCTATTTATCTGCTCTTGAAAGTTCTGTTTATATATACCTAGCTTTGTTTGCTCCTTGTTCTAGTACAGACATACAGCAAAAGGGTTATACATATATCTATATATATAATGGGAACTCTCAAGACTAGATAACTAGCTTTTATTCCGGTTCTTTGTCATCTATTTATATTTAATTATACCTGCAAAGACTATAGCAACTCTGATTAGCACTAGTCCTTGCAGCTGCTATTGGTCTAGACTTAGCCTACTCAACCAGACCACATATGATTAGATTTGAACAACCCACCCTACATAGAGGGCACCTTCCAGGAATAGTAAGTAGTTTTTACAGATAACCTCCAGATTTCCTCCAGAATTAGTAAATAGATGTTTTACAGAAATCCCCCAATGAATTAGTACATAGGGGGTATCTTCCAGGAATCAGTAATAGTTTTTAAAGATAACCTCCAGAATTAGTAAATACAGAAACCCCCCCCCCCCCCCCCCCCAAGCATAGATTTGTACAGAACCCCCTCCAAAAACTTAGTTAGCCACGCTACTTATTGGTACTCTACTTTTTCAACTTACCACTGTAAAAACAGTAGTTACTAAAACTAGCAGCTGCTATGACATCAGGATTGAGACCTAAAAACAGATGAAACCACATTAGCATTAGCAACTAGTAAATATATATATATACACCACACTAGCATTAGCAATAGTACATATATATATATATACACCACACTAGCATTAGCAACTAGTACATATATATATACACCACACTAGCATTAGCAACTAGTACATATATATACAACCACACTAGCATTAGCAACTAGTACATATATATATACACCACACTAGCATTAGCAACTAGTACATATATATATACACCACACTAGCATTAGCAACTAGTACATATATATATACACCACACTAGCATTAGCAACTAGTACATATATATACACCACACTAGCATTAGCAACTAGTACATATATATATACACCACACTAGCATTAGCAACTAGTACATATATATATATACACCACACACTAGTACATATATATACACCACACTAGCATTAGCAACTAGTAAATATATATATACACCACACTAGCATTAGCAACTAGTACACATATATATACACCACACTAGCATTAGCAACTAGTACATATATATACACCACACTAGCATTAGCAACTAGTACATATATATACACCACACTAGCATTAGCAACTAGTACATATATATATATACACCACACTAGCATTAGCAACTAGTACATATATATATACACCACACTAGCATTAGAAACTAGTACATATATATACACCACACTAGCATTAGCAACTTGTACATATATATACACCACACTAGCATTAGCAACTAGTGCATATATATACACCAACTAGCTTTATGTATTTTCACTAGTTCGACTAAGAAGGAGGTAGCTATGTCTTCTCAAGCACACTAGATTAGCATGTACTTAGAGGACCAACTTAATTCTGTGAAGTAAAATGTGGCAAAGGAATGTGCTAGTGGGCCTGGTGTGTGAATTAACACCAGTGATATAGCCCATTGGACTTGACAACAGCGATAGAACAAATTAAAAAAACAAATTTTGCATTGGCCGCGGACTGTCTGAGGTCTGCATCATTTCCTTTCTGGCCAAGAATGTCGCACATGAAGCTGCAATGGCTTCCTTGCCTGTACTGTCAAACACCTGCCCTGTCCTCACACATGCCAGCACTGCCAGTTGAACCCTCACTAAAGTCACCTGGATTTTTGTTAGCTCAGTTGCCTGGATATGTACTGGATAGGATCCCATTCTCCTCCTCCTTCTCTTCCTCCTCCTCCACCCCCCCTCCTCCTCATCCTCCTTTCTCTTTCTTCTCTTCCTCCTCCACCCCCCCCTCATCCTCCTTCCTCCCCCTCCTCCTCGTCCTCTGCTTCCTCCTCCTCCATTACCCCTTTCAATTCTCATTCATGCATCTTATTAAATGTGGCTGACTTAGCATTCTGTTTTATTATGTCCTGCCTACAGCAAATGTGTGGCAAGGAATTGTTTTCTCCCATCTATTTGTGTGTGGTGTGGTGTGTGTGTGTTTGCATGGATTAAAATGCTTTATGGGTCTTGACCAAATATGGTAGACATACAATATGACAGTGGTTCAAGTCAACGAGGTCAAAGGTGACATCAAGTGAAAATTGAAAATGACCTGTCATCTATATCTCTTGGAGAAAGTGTCTTAGAAATACCAAGTGAGGTTAGGCAGATGAAGTACCAAGGGACAACCATTGGAACCTTAAAGGTCAAAGGTCATTATCAATAGCGAAAATACTCCTTGATTGTCTTCAATGAATTTTTGAAGTATCCTTAGGCAGGGTCTTATATCTTGTAGCTCTGGAGTGTTGGTGGGCAGGGTCCTACGTCTTGTAGCGCTGGAGTATTGGTGGGCAGTGTCTTGTAGCGCTGGAGTATTGGTGGGCAGGGTCTTGCGTCTTGTAGCACTGGGTATTGGTGGACAGGGTCTTGCATCTTGTAGTGCTGCAGTATCAGTGGGCCTTGTATCTTGTAGCGCTGGTTTTCACCACTTGTAGTTACCGTTGAAGATGCTCACTAAAGCAACGTCCCAACAGAGCAGTAAATATCCACGCCTGGATGGATATTTATATATCTTGGAATAACACAAGAATGACTTTTTTCCGAGACAGAATTATTACTTGCATAATATTTCCTCAGAAACGTATTGAATTTGATTCTACGTGCCAGAGTCCAATAGGTCACTACGTGCCATGACAGCTAGCAAGTAGAATTAGTTAGCTGAAGTCTGAAGTGATCAGATGAAATATTCTGTGAGGACTGATTCTCTCTTGGAAACAATTCATCAATAAGGGGCGTGGTAGCTCAAATGGCTGGGCATCTTATTGGACACTTTCAATTCCTCAAAGCAGGTTTGTGAGTCGACCAGAGTTGAAGGAAATGGCACCTTGAGAGCGTGGTGGTTTGAAAATTAGTCGCTAACATCAGGTGACCTCTGTCTGACCTTGTCAGTTGTACCACCCTATGTTGGCGTCGCAAGGTTTCTTGCCTGGCTCCTCCCTAGCTGGTTAGTTGCTCGATCACCGCAAGCTTCCAACTCTGCACCAACAGAAAGCTGCCCTCCGCTCACCACCATGCTCCATGGTGGTGGCCCATCTCAAAACAATAGAACAAACTATGTACAAACTTTGCACAAGTACTAACTGGGTCTAGAGTAGTGCATGGACTTATTACCCTATAAATCTGATTACATCTCTTCCTGTAGTATACTAGGCATATCCTGCAGTATACTGGACACTTCCTATAGTTTACTTAATATTTGTCGTTATATTCAGAAGAAAACAATATTTATGTTCTTCATGATCTTATTTATATTGCTGTTGTTGTTTTTGTTTGTCGTTAATGCTGTTTAGATTCTCGTACAGAAGTTCGTGAGTGACCGTGACAACTTGCAAGTGTCGGTTCTCTATGCCACGCAAGTTTTTTGCCACGATAAAGGATTTCCCAAAGGCAAGTGGCACTGATACTGCCACCAAATTATGCTGCTCTTTATAATGATCTGTATAGTGTCTGGTGTGTACGATTTCAAGGGGGGACAAAACCATAACGTATTAGTAAGTGTTTTTTTAAAACTTGTGGTTACCACGTTATAGCTCTGTAGATTCTGCAAACTTCATGCTATGGAGTTGATATATAGCTCAAAAGATAGGTCTCTCTGTGTGCTCTCTTTTGATACCAAAACATTTTTCATAAGTATAACTATAGCCAAGTTACTGGAGCTAAAGTGGGGGTACCTCAAAACCTGAGGGCCTGATTTCTCTGCATAAATATCTCCAGATTGCCAAGTGCTAGAGAGCTTAAATTGCACCAGTGACTAGAAAACCCTAGTACATGTACTTGCAACGACTTTTTTCATTGGGCATTAAGTACGTGGTCAAGCGCGCAGGTGGAAAAAAATGAATTTTTTTTTAACTTCCTCAAAATTTATTTTCCAATCAAGTGCTTGACCACGTGAAAAAGTTGTTGCATGCAGTAGCTAATTGTGCCAGAGGGCATGATATCACCAGGGACCATGGCCTGACTTACCCACCCCCATTACAAACGCTACTACACATTACACTAAGTCAGACTATATCAAGTATAGAGAAATCGATATAATGCCTAGTTACTAGAACAAGCTGCAGTTTGGTGTAGGAATCTGCTCCATTGAGGTAAGCAGACAAACGCTACTGCAAAGTCCTGCGATGTTTACGACTAAGAAATCAATAAAACAATACTGTCTCCTTTCTCAATGAAGGTGATTTATTAGAGTGGTTCCTGGAAGACACAGGTGCCTGGCGACTTTTCCTCGGCAGAAGAGCCTCAAGAAACAGCAGGATTGCTTAGGTGGAGACAATCCAAGATGGTGGTTGCAAGAGTGGGTCTTAAGAATTTTTTTCAACTTTTATTAATATAAACCCCCAAAAATGTGAGCATACTTCTCCCACCATTTTGTTGTGATCAGCAGTCAACTGGGCATGTGTGAATCTTTTTTTTTTTAATCATGTTTAGCATGTAGGGCTCAAACATTTCTTTTTGCAAACTATGTCCAAGTTTGCACATACCTTCACTTCGCTTATGGTGGTCGGTCACCTAATAGCCAACGTTTATGGCAGATGAGCTGGCTGCATGTTGATGAATCCCGCACCTACATTTTCTCTCCCGTGCCTCAATGACCAATCCGATTGGTCTGAATTCCGATAGCTGAGCTGCCAAATTTGTAAATCTCTGCCAGACGTACATTTTGGTTTCTTGCACAGCTCAGCCATGACAAACAACAAGCTAGATAGACTCGACTGACATGATTCTGGAGGCCTTGACATCGATCTTTCCGTCTCTCGCATGGTTTTCATGTTGTGGTGAGCCTCCCCTTAGCAGTGAGAATGTGATTTGTTCCCAGCATATTTGACTAGAGGCTTGCTTGTCCGTGTGGGCCCGTGGTACCACGGACAATCTTGTTTTATGCATGGATGAATGACGTTCAGAAGTTGTTTTCCCCCAACCTTGCTTCCCATGACCATAACCCTTGTTTCTAGCCTAAGATCTTGTTCATCGCGTCCATTGCCCTCATCATAGCCATAGTTGGCCCTTGTTAATAGCCCTAGCCCTTGCTCATGTTCCCCATCCTTGGCCATCCTTGGATGATCCAGGAAGATTCAGAGAAGTAGGGTTTGAACACTGTCAACCTACTTCAACCTGCCTCCACCCAGTGTGGTGTTGGTCCATTGTGTGTCCCCATAGAGCTATTGTCAACCTACTTCAACCTGCCTCCACCCAGTGTGGTGTTGGTCCAGTGTGCATCCCCATAGAGCTATTGTCAACCTACTTCAACCTGCCTCAACCCAGAGTGGTGTTGGTCCAGTGTGTGTCCCCATAGAGCTATTGTCAACCTACTTCAACCTGCCTCCACCCAGTGTGGTGTTGGTGCAGTGTGTGTCCCCATAGAGCTATTGTCAACCTACTTCAACCTGCCCAACCCAGTGTGATGTTGGTCCAGTGTGTGTCCCCATAGAGCTATTGTCAACCTACTTTACCCTGCCTCAACCCAGAGTGATGTTGGTCCAGTGTGCATCCCCATAGAGCTATTTTCAACCTGCCTCAACCCAGAGTGATGTTGGTCCAGTGTGTGTCCCATGGCCTGAGTGGTTGCTACACACCAGTGCATGAAGTGGTGACTCCAGCTACACCCCATGTGCTTGGTTGAAATGGGGGTGGTCAGTAACATGGCTGTCTTGGGGGGCCCACTAAGAGTGTCATTGGCACTGAAGCAGTTGAGAATGGTGTCAGAGGCTGAAACTGCTGCCCATGCCTCCAGGAGACAGGACACAGGCTGTTGCACTCATCTTCCTTCATGTGTCTCCAGAGGTCTCCTCCTTCATCTGCTTAGTTCTCACTGTCTTTGCTTGTTCTGTGGGATAAGATTATCCTGCGAGCTGGGGTTGTGTCCAGCATGGCATCTCTCTCCTGTCTTTCGTGTGAGCCCTAGCTCACTTTAGCCCTAGTGAGGACTAGGGCTAGGGTTATCCTCAGCCCTAGCCTAGAATACTCCTCACTCCAGCCTTAGCCCTAGCCCTAGAATACATCACTCCAGCCTTAGCCCTAGCCCTAGAATACTCCTCACTCCAGCCTTAGCCCTAGCCCTAGAATACTCCTCACTCCAGCCTCAGCCCTAGCCCTAGAATACTCCTCACTCCAGCCTCAGCCCTAGCCCTAGAATACTCCTCACTCCAGCCTCAGCCCTAGCCCTAGAATACTCCTCACTCCAGCCTCAGCCCTAGCCCTAGAATACTCCTCACTCCAGCCTCAGCCCTAGCCCTAGAATACTCCTCACTCCAGCCTCAGCCCTAGCCCTAGAATACTCCTCACTCCAGCCTCAGCCCTAGCCCTAGAATACTCCTCACTCCAGCCTCAGCCCTAGCCCTAGAATACTCCTCACTCCAGCCTCAGCCCTAGCCCTAGAATACTCCTCACTCCAGCCTCAGCCCTAGCCCTAGAATACTCCTCACTCCAGCCTCAGCCCTAGCCCTAGAATACTCCTCACTCCAGCCTCAGCCCTAGCCCTAGAATACTCCTCACTCCAGCCTCAGCCCTAGCCCTAGAATACTCCTCACTCCAGCCTCAGCCCTAGCCCTAGAATACTCCTCACTCCAGCCTCAGCCCTAGCCCTATCACTCCAGCTAGCTTTGGTGCAGATTCCAGGCTCCAAGATGTCTAGTCAATGACCAGGAACGAATTATAATGGAGAAACATTAGACAATTCCTCATTAAATCCAGGTCATGTATGTATGTATGTATTACTACCACATGGGCAAGAGATAGTTGTGAACGTCTGTCACCTGTTAGTGGGACAATGGAAGAGCTCCCTACGCCAGAACTTCTAGTATTCTAACCACGAGTTGCTACAGAACCTTGGGATAAACCTGGAGTACTACTACAACAAAGAAGTTCTGGGTAGACAGATAGCAGATAAGAGCTGGCTCTAGTTTTGGTGAGTTTTGGTGAGTGTGAAGTTCACTTAAGGTTTCTTCTTTTAAAATTAAGAAATGTAAATGCACACTTGCGGTGTTTGATCTTATGAGCTCACCAGCTGATCTGGCACAAACTGTTGACAAACCAAGTACTCCATCCAGACACAATCTATTTTCATCTGAGACACACCTCCTGCATGGGTCACACTTTTATTCCCCTCCTTGCTGACTGACACACCATCCAAGGCCCCCCATCACTCTTCTGGCTTCAAAGAAAGCACGTGCTTGTGCAGCTACGAGTCATGTGACAGAGCATCTTATATGCCTGTGAAATACCACAGATGCTAGAGTATCGGCACCTAAGCACCGACTCTACTATCGGTTTATGCCTTTGTTTGCTAAGTGTCTATCACGACCAGATCTCCTCGTGCTCTAAGATCAGCGTCTCTTCCGTTGCTAGCGACCAGTCAAATTTATAAATGTGATGTCCATGTACAACACACTGCTCTGCAGGAACTCAACCACCCTCCATTCCTCCCAGCTTAGCTAGCCTGGTACATACACTCGGCGATCCCTACCCATTAAAGAAATTGATTACACTACTATTACATTGATTGTATTTGATTACACTACTATTGATTACATCTGTGCATGGGCACTGCTTGCAGCTGCTCGGTGCTATACGCACATGCTTAGCAACTGCTTTAAGGGTAGGTTAATGTTGCCGCCTTTTTCTCAGGAACAAAAAAAAGCTGTCCACTATGATGTGTTATTTGGTAAAGGGTCTTTTCCCACAAGACTTTTTTTCTTCTTTTTTCCCCTCTCTTATGACTGTCAGTTGTTGAAAAGAGTACTAATAAAGATTCTCAAGCCAACTTGCAGCTGTCGTTATTAGAATGGAATGACTTTTTCAATTATCATTTTTTAGAACTTTAAATAGTCATTATTCCTGACGCAGGCTAGAGTGTATGACCCAGTACGAGTGTCTAGCCAGAACATCAACAAGTCTTGAGTTAATCATTGAGAAATCATTTTTTATTCGTGAACACATGCACCCCTGGTGTGCAACATGCTCTTAATTTGTTAGCTGTTGCCATAACTCGGTGTATATTAGAGCTTTGATAACCTGCTTCACGGTGGGGAGGTTGGTGTGATAATCATCTTCTGCAGGTGCATGAAAGATGATCCTACACATTGGACCTGAAGATGGTCTTCTAAACTCAAGAGTACCTTGACCCAGAGCTGGGGGTGTTAGCTCGCACTGTACATGTGTAAAGTATAGCGAAGTTACAGTGTTGTCTGTTGCTGTGTGTGATGGTGTTGGTTTGGCGATGATGATGTGTCAGGGTGTGGGTTTGGTGAAGATGTGTGACTGTGTGTGTGTGTGTTCAAACAAAATAATTTTGATATTTACACGACTATTGATATTGATTTTTAGTCGAGGAGTATTAGTTCAAATGCCACTATAACCTGGAACAAATCCGTATCAAGCTGAATTTTTTTGTACAGGTAGCTAAAAGTGTCCTTAAAAACATATCAAAAGTCCAGAAAAATCCAAGGATAGTGTTTTTTTTTGCAATTTCAATTTTTTGCAACACCTTTTTTCGATCAAACAGAAACATGATTTTGTGAATTATATTGGTTCAATTTTGTTTTTTTGTATATTCAAAGACAATGTACTCCAAATTGTGTCTGTAGAACTGCACATAGTGTGTTGGTGGGGAGGGGAGGGGTTAGGCTGGAGTTAAAGGGTATTACATTATTATTGTCATACATGTACTTCTCTTGTTGCTCAGTGTGCTGTTGAGCAATGTTAGTACAAGTCTGCCCGACACAGATGGTGCACGTGGGGCTGCATTTCATTCCTAACCTCCTGCGGCTACATCTTTTCCCACATCCTGTTTTGCAGCCGCAGGATATCAACTTTAGCAGCTTATCTGGTGCTACATTCTGCTCTGTCATATGTAGCTGCAGAATCCCATTCTCCTTCATCCACCCCCATTCAGTAGGTTCCAGTTCCCTTCCCATACACTGTTGCACGGTGTGATATGTTCTATATGAGTGCTGCTTCGCTGCCAAGGATGAGGGGGAAGAGACTCCTTGAAACAGCTAGATAGCTTTGAGTTGCGGATAATCTTGAAGTAGCGAAGGAATCGTTCTCTGTTCAGAATAGATTCAGCGCAGTTGTCGTAAAGCCTCAGGAGAAAGCGCTCCCTAGCTTGTTCAATTTCTTTGTGAGTGCTTCCTTCCCTAATGAAGACCTCAAGCTCTTGCAATTCTGTTTCTTGACAAATTCCAAGCAGTTGTCTTGCCTCTGCTATGGTGCAGAAGTAGTGTCACATCCACTAAGAGCATGGATAACCGTGAGGAACTCCCTCTGGGGAGCAGTCAGCTTCCCCTGAAACTCCTGAATGCTGTAGAGAACAACAGGGTGAGTATCTGCCTGCAAGTATACATCCCACACAGGCTGACACTTCTCCACCAGCATCACAAGTATGTCAGTATCGTTTCCTACCACCACATGCTGATTGTTCTCCGAAGCTGCTAGAACTGCTGTTGCTACAATGAGATGATCTGCATCTCCTTCAGCCTGCTTTGAGGAAATTCCGTCATCATCAAAGTGTTCCTTTAACTGCTGAATTAACCTGGCTTTATTAAAGCTGTTTCCCAAAAATGACTCTGCTTAGTTACAGCCATCATTTCCAAGTCAGGAAATGTTTCTTGACGCTGATTTAGCAGCTTGAACCTGGCGTGCAGAGCTTTTTGTGCAAGTGCTGCTCTCGTACCCATCAAACACCACAAATTACATTTCTCCCAATGATCCGAATCACATACTGCACACATAATTAGAGATAATCTGCCGGTAGGTAGCACGAGAGGGCCACTGAATTTTGTGTAGGAGATGTCCACCACCAATAACATAGAGAGGCTCACCCTGCACGGCATCTCTGATTTCAACTCCCTCCCTTTAGTATGGTCCCTAAGACACTTTTTGTGGCTGCCTGCATCACTCCTCTTTTAAATAGAGATGCAGGCTCAGGGCAGAGCTCAAACTTAAGCAATTCCTCCATTTCCTCACTGCCGTTTAGTACACAAGTTATCCTGTTGAAGAAGAGTTGGAGATTGATATCCACCACCTCTCCCCTCAACTGAACTTTATTCTTAGCACTCTTGAAAGTTGTCACTTTATCTTTTCTATGGAGACTCATAGTAAATTATTTTCCTGAGTTGGCATCAGCTGCTGCTTTCCCGATGCTAAAAGCTTCCTCACAGTTAACAGATGGGTCAGCCACAACTCCATTTTCTAAGCAGACTAAGCCATTTATTGCAAAAAAGCTGTGAGCAGATAACCAATTGGAGAAACTAGCCAGATGTTCTGCATCTTGTGTCCTTCTGGATGGCCGCATATCCTTGTGCTGGGTTGAGCTCACTGTGTAGACCCCAGAGACCTTCTCCAGATAGTTGCATATTGGTATGAAGTGAGGCAGGGAGTTCACAAAGCGGGAGAGGCTGCTGTCTGTGATGTGCCTTCCACGTGTTAACCCCCCAGCTGATTTAAGGAGCCTCATAAGGTCTTGTTCAATGGTCTGGTCACTGAAGAATAGATCTTTTCTCCTGATGGTGAAATAACCCTTGGTGGTATACATCTCATACTCTTCCATGGGCATCCTCTCCTATAATTCTTCCATCTGTTGCACGAAAATCCTCACACTCTTAGCAGATGCTAAATGCCCAGCAGCATGGAAGTAAGGTATCATCTCCCTCTGGAAGAATAGGTGCTAAGCAAAATCACCTGCTCTTTCAGCAAAAATGAACATGCGCAGTAGGTAGGTCTGGTACAAGTAGGATTTCCAGAGCTTGAGAGTTCTGCTGTCAGTGGTCTTAACTTCAGTGAGATTGCTGAGCTTATTCACAATATTCCTCACATGTGCTGTATTGTGCACAGCCATCACTAAAATTTAGTAATACATGTGTTATGATAGATCCTAAGATGAACATTTACAGCAGCGAGACTTAAAACAATTCTCACCTTCAACATGTCCTTCCAATATGTCCTGCACTGTCTTCTTCATCTGCTCCTCTATACCTATACCCTCTGCTTCAGAAGCATGCTCCAGTATATGCTTCCTTATAGCAGCATAGGTGAGGATGTGAGCTCTGAGTGCTCTAGCATAATCATGCCCAGTCAGCGTATGTACTACAGTGTTAGGAGCATACACAGTCTCTCACAGCTCCTCCAACCCAGATCCAGCATGATATTGTCCATAGCACCCATGAATGACATGACTGTGTGAAAAAACCCTAGCTTGGTGAAAAGAGAATTCAGCTCATCTGGCTTGGCTGCTAGGATCTCCGTGCCTTCATGTATGGCGGCTGATCAAATGTGACAGGGCAGCACTTCAGATTATTATCCTTGCACTGCTGCTGTGTGAAGCGGAGTGCAGTGTAGAGAGTGCGTGGGATCTGTGGGATTCTCCTCAATAAAAGGCAATATAACGATACTGGACTGCTCATAGTTGCCTCCACAAACTGCGCTCTGCCATGAAGCCATTGTAGAAGGGTGTTGGGGAGACCTCCCTGTGCTGAAGGTAACCCTCCAGAGACAGTCCAGTGTCTTAGCCATCCTAAGAGTAGAAGGGGAAGAGTTGGTTAACTGCAGAGGAGAAAACACCTTAAAGGAGAGGGCTGGCTTCTTGTAATCCATAACATTGATGGATCCAAATCTTCCCTGCTCTTCTAAGGATGGAATCTTTGTAGATCTTTTAATCACTTCCTCTTCAGGGCAACTCTTAGGTGTAACAACCGCTATACCACCGAGGGAGTGAAATGTTCCATGCCCAGTAGTAGTTCTTATGTTCTTGTCAGCATTATCCCAGGCAACGAAAGTTGTAGGAGGGGTCACCTGCATCTAAGAAGGCTGCATTTAGCTTTTGGATATCATTATACCCATCTGCGAAAGTTTTTTTTTGTTGTTGTTGTACTTGAGCCATTTTTGGGGACCATTTTTGGCCCATAGAGAAAACAATCGAGAAAACAATCAATGAAATAATTCTTGTAGGAGCTTAAAAGTGCTAAAGAAAGTACTTGGCAGGTGAAAATGTGGGGGTAGGGATAATAATCAAGTTTCTATCACTAATAGTTGTGTTTTGCCCTGGGGGAAAATGGGGTGTTCCAAAAAAAATCAAAATTGCGAAAAACACTATCCTTGGATTTTTCTGGACTTTTGATATGTTATAAAGGACACTTTTAGCTACATGTACTTGCAGTCAAAAATCCAGCTTGATACAAATTTATTCCAGGTACTTCTCTAATGGCACCGGACTATTTGGGGAGTTCCATATTTTGTCCCCCGCTGTTCTTCCAGGGGTAATATGTAGCAATATTTGGGGGGGCCCTATCTCGCTTCTTCCCCTCCTGCAGTGGTAGTATATAACATTATCCCTGCACCTAACAAAACAACAACAGCAACAAACCTTGCCACTGATATCATGGACATCCATTTCATTTGCTATATATATTAATATCCTTCAGGGTTGCTTCTGCGAATCTTCTCCTATTGGTACGACATGGATGTCATAGAAGAAGAATCATTCTTCAAGTGGAAGGAGGACGTTCACCAGCAGTACCCGGGAAAGGGACAGGCCTTGTTTCAAGTATGGAACTAATTAAGAGTCTGTGTTGTGAACCACCCTTTACCACATGGCCAAACAATTCATCGAAATCTTGAGAGAATAAATTGATTATGAGAAGGTCTTGTAATGTTAGGTGAATGGTTGGTCTCCCCGAGCTGAGAGCTCAGCTGGGTTAAGAGCAGGTTCCTTGGGTCGTTTTAGTCAGCAATCCATGCATGTTCCATACAGCCACTGCTTAGGGAGGGTGACTGACCGTGCAGGCACCAGGCACATCATGAATATGGCAAGGCTGTCACGTTCAGAATATGTGCATGAGTGGGTCACTGAAGGGGACCGGCTTGCAAAGCCAATCAATCTGGTCTACTCCATGCTAAAACAGAACCTTTCTGAAGGGACATTGTCAGAATACAGGACTCCATGAAGACATTAGAATTCACATTAACACATTGTCACAACAAATTAGTGGTCACATGATCTTTACATGATCTTGTAGTCTTCTTTATTGATTACTGGCAGTCTTTTTTCCCCTATTTTTCTTTTAACAACTAACGACCTCAGATCAAGGTTGAATGTGTAATACTAGCCAGTGTCCCACAAGAATACTAGCTATTGTACAATCAGAATATTAGCCACTGTATTATAAAGACAGTGTACTACCAGAATACAGCTAGTATACTACCAGAATACTAGCCAGTGTACAATTTAGCGACATAGAATTTCTAAAGTCAGGCTTGTTTTGTGAGTTTTGGTGTTCAATGACTGCTAGGGGTGTTCTATGACTGCTAGGGGTATTATATCAGGTATTCTATAACTGCTAGGGCTCTTCTAGGGTTAGACATCTTCTATAGAACTAGGGCTAGTGACTAAGATCAGGTTTATGGCCATTCTCTGGCTAAAGGCTCTTCTAGGGCTGAGGCTATGGGCCTCCAAGAGTGGCCAGGGTATTCCAGGACTATTAGCGTATGAACTCTTCCATTTCAAATATGTAGACTAGCTCTGGACAGGTCGTTCACACTTGGCTGGGGGGTCAAGAGGCGCCCCTAAACACCCTTTACCGCACAAGATTAGCTGCATTCTGTTCCCATACTCTAGATAAGCATAGCAGCACGTGCTGTTGCTTTAACTAGAGGAATGAATGCAGAAGAGGAATGAATGCAGAACACTGGGGAACCATGGGCTTGTGAAGTACTTGCCACAACTGACCTTGATAATGTTATTATTATTATTATTGGATATATAATTATTATTATTATTGTTATTATTATTATTGTTATTATTATTATTATTATTATTATTATTATTATTATTATTATTATTATTATTATTATTATTATTATTATATTTTGTATAAAAGCTGTGATGAACTGTAGTATAAGAGCATGAGCATGTCAAAAGGTTCCTCGTGCAGTGCCACACCTACAAGCAACAGTAGAGGCCTGACGGAAAACCAGTAAGGAGTGGCAGGTAAACTGATGTAGTAGGCAACAGCAAATGCAACAAACTAGTTAAGGCCTGGAAACAAAATGGCAACAGCAAATGCAACAAACTAGTTAAGGCCTGGAAACAAATGGCAACAGCAAATGCAACAAACTAGTTAAGGCCTGGAATGGGGGGAAAATGGCAACAGCAAACGTAACAAACTAGTTAAGGCCTGGAAACAAAATGGCAACAGCAAACGCAACAAACTAGTTAAGACCTGGAAACAAAATGGCAACAGTAAATGCAACAAACTTGTTAAGGCCTGGGGAAAAAATGGCAACAGCAAATGCAACAAACTAGTTAAGACCTGCAAACAAAATGGCAACAGCAAACGCAACAAACTAGTTAAGACCTGGAAACAAAATGGCAACAGTAAATGCAACAAACTTGTTAAGGCCTGGAAACCAAATGGCAACAGTAAATGCAACAAACTAGTTAAGGTCTGGAAACAAAATGGCAACAGCAAACGCAACAAACTAGTTAAGGTCTGGAAACAAAATGACAACAGTAAATGCAACAAACTAGTTAAGGCCTGGAAACAAAATGGCAACAGTAAATGCAACAAACTAGTTAAGGTCTGGAAACAAAATGACAACAGTAAATGCAACAAACTAGTTAAGGCCTGGAAACAAAATGGCAACAGTAAATGCAACAAACTAGTTAAGGTCTGGAAACAAAATGGCAACAGTAAATGCAACAAACTAGTTAAGGCCTGGAAACAAAATGGCAACAGTAAATGCAACAAACTAGTTAAGGTCTGGAAACAAAATGGCAAGATACATGACAAGCTACTGCTCTACCATAAACTGGTAAGGCGTCACCAATATAACAGGCATCACCAATATAACAGGCGTCACCAATATAACTCATCATTGCTATGGAGACCATGCTCTATATTTGATCTCCGATGTTAGGCAATAATTTCATTCCTACATATTTCCGCCTGAGGGTGGGGGGAGGTGGAGGAGGTAATGGGGTGGGTGAATATATCTTAAGATATTCTCCCCCACCCACCACGGAGGGAATTTAATCAAACATCCACCTCTTCTATTTTGACCCGCCCACTTACCCCTCCATTTATGTGATATATTTTAATCCATAGAGCCAAGCAAAGGGTAGGGCTAGTACTAGAGCTAATGGTGGTCTAGGCTGTATGTAGATTGGCATTTGTTTCTGTTAAATATGCATGCTGAAATAGGACAAGCTAGAAGATCAACGGATGCTAAACTTATATAGAGGTAGTACATAGTATTATATGTAGGTGGAACATAGTATTACATGTAGGTGGAACATAGTATTACATGTAGGTGGAACATAGTATTACATGTAGGTGGAACATAGTGTTACATGTAGGTGGAACATAGTATTACATGTAGGTGGAACATGGTATTACATGTAGGTGGAACATAATATTACATGTAGGTAGAACATAGTATTACATGTGGAACATACTATTAAAGGTTGTCATAAATATATTCATAGACAATAGACATTCTCTGCACTGATAGTAATAATTAAAGGAGTAAAAACCTCCTAGAGGCGTAAGAATATTGTACATATATAACCACACCCACTCCACCCCTCCCCCTTCCAAGTTGAAGGTATTGTGGAGGAGGTGCAAATATCGTCAGACTGCCAGTCTAAAAAAAAATCACTAACATGTAGTTCGTGATAAGTGAGTTTGAAGGAGAAATGGCTGGTCCATATTCCTGTTCTATTCAAAACTCAAGTTCTTTTAAAGCTGCTCGTACTTAGTAAAGCTTCTGTATTGCCAGGCAACCATTGGCTCTGGGTGGATGTTACTGTTCTGCCGACATTTGTACGTAGCGTAAATAATAAGCAACCTCATCACGTTTGATTTTTCTGGCGTGTGCGGAAGGGACGACTGCCTCACAGGAGGAGGATTTGCTGAGCTTATTTGATTTTAAAAAATTTAAAAAACCCCAACAAAACAAAAATCATGAATTATTCATGAACATTGCACTTACCTCATAATTAACTTTGGTATATGTGACATCATCTCATTATCCTGAGGGGCAAGTTGACAAATACTTCCTTTCTTGTATCTGTATAGAGCCTGTTTATATTTAATATGAGTGAACTTATGATGCTAAGCCCATGTTCCCAGAGGAGCACCTCCTCAACCCAGTGTGGTGTTGATCCAGTGTGTGTGCTCTTGTCAACCTACTGTACTTCAACCTGCATCCACCAAGTGTGGTGTTGGTCCAGTGTGTGGCCCCATAGAGCTATTGTCAACCTACTTCAACCTGCCTCCACCCAGTGTGGTGTTGGTGCAGTGTATATTCTTATTAAAGGAGTTTTGCACACTGCCAGTACACTTAGCCATATCTTAAAGAATGGTTTCTAATAATCAAGTCCCTGTCTGTCTGAACTAGGGCTAGAGCTAGGGCTAGGGCTAGAGCTAGGGCTTGCCAGTGTATGTTTCTGTGTTGGCCCTGCAAAGTCTCCTGCCTGGTTCCTCCCTGGGTTTGCTGGGTACAAGCCGCCGCTTCTAGATTACTATAAACTTCCATTTGTGCATAAAGATGCTATGTGGCATCCCCATCTCAGAAGCACAAGCATGCTGCATGGAGTCTCAGAAGCACAAGCTCATTGCCACACTTCCTGTAACTAAGACACCCGTGAGATGTCTCCTTTAATATTACTGGCTGGAGGTGTGTACCTGTAGGTCAACCACCTCTAATATTACTAGCTGGTGGTGTGTACCTGTAGGTCAACCACCTCTAATATTACTGGCTGGTGGTGAGTACCTGTAGGTCAACCACCTCTAATATTACTGGCTGGTGGTGTATACCTGTAGGTCAACCACCTCTAATATTACTGGCTGGTGGTGTATACCTGTAGGTCAACCACCTCTAATATTACTGGCTGGTGGTGTGTACCTGTAGGTCAACCACCTCTAATATTACTGGCTGGTGGTGTATACCTGTAGGTCAACCACCTCTAATATTACTGGCTGGTGGTGTGTACCTGTAGGTCAACCACCTCTAATATTACTGGCTGGTGGTGTGTACCTGTAGGTCAACCACCTCTAATATTACTAGCTGGTGGTGTGTACCTGTAGATCAACCACCTCTAATATTACTGGCTGGTGGTGTGTACCTGTAGGTCAACCACCTCTAATATTACTGGCTGGTGGTGTGTACCTGTAGGTCAACCACCTCTAATATTACTGGCTGGTGGTGTATACCTGTAGGTCAACCACCTCTAATATTACTGGCTGGTGATGTGTACCTGTAGGTCAACCACCTCTAATATTACTGGCTGGTGGTGTGTACCTGTAGGTCAACCACCTCTAATATTACTGGCTGGTGGTGTGTACCTGTAGGTCAACCACCTCTAATATTAGTAGCTGGTGGTGAGTACCTGTAGGTCAACCACCTCTAATATTACTGGCTGGTGGTGAGTACCTGTAGGTCAACCACCTCTAATATTACTGGCTGGTGGTGTGTACCTGTAGGTCAACCACCTCTAATATTACTGGCTGGTGGTGTGTACCTGTAGGTCAACCACCTCTAATATTACTGGCTGGTGGTGTATACCTGTAGGTCAACCACCTCTAATATTACTGGCTGGTGGGTGTACCTGTAGGTCAACCACCTCTAATATTACTGGCAGGTGTGTAAACTGTAGGTCAACCACCTCTAATATTACTGGCTGGTGGTGTATACCTGTAGGTCAACCACCTCTAATATTACTGGCTGGTGGGTGTACCTGTAGGTCAACCACCTCTAATATTACTGGCAGGTGTGTAAACTGTAGGTCAACCACCTCTAATATTACTGGATGGTGGTGTATACCTGTAGGTCAACCACCTCTAATATTACTAGCTGGTGGTGTGTACCTGTAGGTCAACCACCTCTAATATTACTGGCTGGTGGTGTATACCTGTAGGTCAACCACCTCTAATATTACTGGCTGGTGGTGTATACCTGTAGGTCAACCACCTCTAATATTACTGGCTGGTGGTGTATACCTGTAGGTCAACCACCACTAATATTACTGGCTGGTGGTGTATACCTGTAGGTCAACCACCTCTAATATTACTGGCTGGTGGTATATACCTGTAGGTCAACCACCTCTAATATTACTAGCTGGTGATGTATACCTGTAGGTCAACCACCTCTAATATTACTGGCTGGTGGTGTGTCCTGTAGGTCAACCACCTCTAATATTACTGGCTGGTGGTGTGTACCTGTAGGTCAACCACCTCTAATATTACTGGCTGGTGGTGAGTACCTGTAGGTCAACCACCTCTAATATTACTGGCTGGTGGTGTGAACCTGTAGGTCAACCACCTCTAATATTACTGGCTGGTGGTGTATACCTGTAGATCAACCACCTCTAATATTACTGGCTGGTGGTGAGTACCTGTAGGTCAACCACCTCTAATATTACTGGCTGGTGGTGTATACCTGTAGATCAACCACCTCTAATATTACTGGCTGGTGGTGTATACCTGTAGGTCAACCACCTCTAATATTACTGGCTGGTGGTGAGTCCCTGTAGATCAACCACCTCTAATATTACTGACTGGTGGTGTGTACCTGTAGGTCAACCACCTCTAATATTACTGGCAGGTGTGTACCTGTAGGTCAACCACCTCTAATATTACTGGCTGGTGGTGTGTACCTGTAGGTCAACCACCTCTAATATTACTGACTGGTGGTGTATACCTGTAGGTCAACCACCTCTAATATTACTGGCTGGTGGTGTGTACCTGTAGGTCAGCCACCTCTAATATTACTGGCTGGTGGTGTGTACCTGTAGGTCAACCACCTCTAATATTACTGGCTGGTGGTGTATACCTGTAGGTCAACCACCTCTAATATTACTGGCTGGTGGTGAGTACCTGTAGGTCAACCACCTCTAATATTACTGGCTGGTGGTGTATACCTGTAGGTCAACCACCTCTAATATTACTGGCTGGTGGTGAGTACCTGTAGGTCAACCACCTATAATATTACTGGCTGGTGGTGAGTACCTGTAGGTCAACCACCTCTAATATTACTGGCTGGTGGTGTATACCTGTAGGTCAACCACCTCTAATATTACTGGCTGGTGGTGAGTACCTGTAGGTCAACCACCTCTAATATTACTGGCTGGTGGTGTATACCTGTAGGTCAACCACCTCTAATATTACTGGCTGGTGGTGTATACCTGTAGGTCAACCACCTCTAATATTACTGGCTGGTGGTGAGTACCTGTAGGTCAACCACCTCTAATATTACTGGCTGGTGGTGTATACCTGTAGGTCAACCACCTCTAATATTACTGGCTGGTGGTGTATACCTGTAGGTCAACCACCTCTAATATTACTGGCTGGTGGTGTATACCTGTAGGTCAACCACCTCTAATATTACTGGCTGGTGGTGTGTACCTGTAGGTCAACCACCTCTAATATTACTGGCTGGTGGTGTATACCTGTAGGTCAACCACCTCTAATATTACTGGCTGGTGGTGTATACCTGTAGGTCAACCACCTCTAATATTACTGGCTGGTGGTGTGTACCTGTAGGTCAACCACCTCTAATATTACTGGCTGGTGGTGTGTACCTGTAGGTCAAGTTCAACCACCTCTAATATTACTGGCTGGTGGTGTGTACCTGTAGGTCAACCACCTCTAATATTACTGGCTGGTGGTGTATACCTGTAGGTCAACCACCTCTAATATTACTGGCTGGTGGTGTATACCTGTAGGTCAACCACCTCTAATATTACTGGCTGGTGGTGTATACCTGTAGGTCAACCACCTCTAATATTACTGGCTGGTGGTGTATACCTGTAGGTCAACCACCTCTAATATTACTGGCTGGTGGTGTATACCTGTAGGTCAACCACCTCTAATATTAATAGCTGGTGGTGTGTACCTGTAGGTCAACCACCTCTAATATTACTGGCAGGTGTATACCTGTAGGTCAACCACCTCTAATATTACTGGCTGGTGGTGTATACCTGTAGGTCAACCACCTCTAATATTACTGGCTGGTGGTGAGTACCTGTAGGTCAACCACCTCTAATATTACTGGCTGGTGGTGAGTACCTGTAGGTCAACCACCTCTAATATTACTGGCTGGTGGTGTATGCCTGTAGGTCAACCACCTCTAATATTAATAGCTGGTGGTGTGTACCTGTAGGTCAACAACCTCTAATATTACTGGCAGGTGTATACCTGTAGGTCAACCACCTCTAATATTACTGGCTGGTGGTGTATACCTGTAGGTCAACCACCTCTAATATTACTGGCTGGTGGTGAGTACCTGTAGGTCAACCACCTCTAATATTACTGGCTGGTGGTGAGTACCTGTAGGTCAACCACCTCTAATATTACTGGCTGGTGGTGTATACCTGTAGGTCAACCACCTCTAATATTACTGGCTGGTGGTGTATACCTGTAGGTCAACCACCTCTAATATTACTGGCTGGTGCTGTGTACCTGTAGGTCAACCACCTCTAATATTACTGGCTGGTCGTGAGTACCTGTAGGTCAACCACCTCTAATATTACTGGCAGGTGTGTACCTGTAGGTCAACCACCTCTAATATTTCTGGCTGGTCGTGAGTACCTGTAGGTCAACCACCTCTAATATTACTGGCTGGTGGTGTATACCTGTAGGTCAACCACCTCTAATATTACTGGCTGGTGGTGTATACCTGTAGGTCAACCACCTCTAATATTACTGGCAGGTGTGTACCTGTAGGCCAACCACCTCTAATATTACTGGCTGGTGGTGTGTACCTGTAGGTCAACCACCTCTAATATTACTGGCTGGTGGTGTATACCTGTAGGTCAACCACCTCTAATATTACTGGCTGGTGGTGTATACCTGTAGGTCAACCACCTCTAATATAACTGGCTGGTGGTGTATACCTGTAGGTCAACCACCTCTAATATTACTGGCTGGTGGTGAGTACCTGTAGGTCAACCACCTCTAATATTACTGGCTGGTGGTGTATACCTGTAGGTCAACCACCTCTAATATTTAATATTACTGGCTGGTGGTGTATACCTGTAGGTCAACCACCTCTAATATTACTGGCTGGTGGTGTGTACCTGTAGGTCAACCACCTCTAATATTAATAGCTGGTGGTGTGTACCTGTAGGTCAACCACCTCTAATATTACTGGCAGGTGTATACCTGTAGGTCAACCACCTCTAATATTACTGGCTGGTGGTGAGTACCTGTACAGGTCAACCACCTCTAATATTACTGGCTGGTGGTGTGTACCTGTAGGTCAACCACCTCTAATATTACTGGCTGGTGGTGAGTACCTGTAGGTCAACCACCTCTAATATTACTAGCTGGTGGTGAGTACCTGTAGGTCAACCACCTCTAATATTACTGGCTGGTGGTGTATACCTGTAGGTCAACCACCTCTAATATTAATAGCTGGTGGTGTGTACCTGTAGGTCAACCACCTCTAATATTACTGGCAGGTGTATACCTGTAGGTCAACCACCTCTAATATTACTAGCTGGTGATGTGTACCTGTAGGTCAACCACCTCTAATATTACTGGCTGGTGGTGTGTACCTGTAGGTCAACCACCTCTAATATTACTGGCAGGTGTATACCTGTAGGTCAACCACCTCTAATATTACTGGCTGGTGGTGTATACCTGTAGGTCAACCACCTCTAATATTACTGGCTGGTGGTGTGTACCTGTAGGTCAACCACCTCTAATATTACTGGCTGGTGGTGTATACCTGTAGGTCAACCACCTCTAATATTAATAGCTGGTGGTGTGTACCTGTAGGTCAACCACCTCTAATATTACTGGCAGGTGTATACCTGTAGGTCAACCACCTCTAATATTACTGGCTGGTGGTGTATACCTGTAGGTCAACCACCTCTAATATTACTGGCTGGTGGTGTGTACCTGTAGGTCAACCACCTCTAATATTACTGGCTGGTGGTGTATACCTGTAGGTCAACCACCTCTAATATTAATAGCTGGTGGTGTGTACCTGTAGGTCAACCACCTCTAATATTACTGGCAGGTGTATACCTGTAGATCAACCACCTCTAATATTACTGGCTGGTGGTGTATACCTGTAGGTCAACCACCTCTAATATTACTGGCTGGTGGTGAGTACCTGTAGGTCAACCACCTCTAATATTACTGGCTGGTGGTGAGTACCTGTAGGTCAACCACCTCTAATATTACTGGCTGGTGGTGTATACCTGTAGGTCAACCACCTCTAATATTAATAGCTGGTGGTGTGTACCTGTAGGTCAACCACCTCTTAATATTACTGGCTGGTGGTGTATACCTGTAGGTCAACCACCTCTAATATTACTGGCTGGTGGTGTGTACCTGTAGGTCAACCACCTCTAATATTAATAGCTGGTGGTGTGTACCTGTAGGTCAACCACCTCTAATATTACTGGCAGATGTATACCTGTAGGTCAACCACCTCTAATATTACTGGCTGGTGGTGTATACCTGTAGGTCAACCACCTCTAATATTACTGGCTGGTGGTGTATACCTGTAGGTCAACCACCTCTAATATTACTGGCTGGTGGTGAGTACCTGTAGGTCAACCACCTCTAATATTACTGGCTGGTGGTGTATACCTGTAGGTCAACCACCTCTAATATTACTGGCTGGTGGTGTATACCTGTAGGTCAACCACCTCTAATATTACTGGCTGGTGGTGTGTACCTGTAGGTCAACCACCTCTAATATTACTTGCTGGTGGGGAGTACCTGTAGGTCAACCACCTCTAATATTACTGGCAGGTGTGTACCTGTAGGTCAACCACCTCTAATATTACTGGCTGGTGGTGAGTACCTGTAGGTCAACCACCTCTAATATTACTGGCTGGTGGTGTATACCTGTAGGTCAACCACCTCTAATATTACTAGGTGGTGGTGTGTACCTGTAGGTCAACCACCTCTAATATTACTGGCTGGTGGTGTATACCTGTAGGTCAACCACCTCTAATATTACTAGGTGGTGGTGTGTACCTGTAGGTCAACCACCTCTAATATTACTGGCTGGTGGTGTATACCTGTAGGTCAACCACCTCTAATATTACTGGCTGGTGGTGTGTACCTGTAGGTCAACCACCTCTAATATTACTGGCTGGTGGTGTGTACCTGTAGGTCAACCACCTCTAATATTACTGGCTGATGGTGTGTACCTGTAGGTCAACCACCTCTAATATTACTGGCTGGTGGTGAGTACCTGTAGGTCAACCACCTCTAATATTACTGGCTGGTGGTGTGTACCTGTAGGTCAACCACCTCTAATATTACTAGCTGTTGGTGAGTACCTGTAGGTCAACCACCTCTAATATTACTGGCTGGTGGTGTGTACCTGTAGGTCAACCACCTCTAATATTACTGGCTGGTGGTGTATACCTGTAGGTCAACCACCTCTAATATTACTAGCTGATGGTGAGTACCTGTAGGTCAACCACCTCTAATATTACTGGCTGGTGGTGTGTACCTGTAGGTCAACCACCTCTAATATTACTAGTTGGTGGTGTGTACCTGTAGGTCAACCACCTCTAATATTATTAGCTGGTGGTGAGTACCTGTAGGTCAACCACCTCTAATATTACTAGCTGGTGCTGTATACCTGTAGGTCAACCACCTCTAATATTACTGGCTGGTGGTGTATACCTGTAGGTCAACCACCTCTAATATTACTAGCTGGTGATGTGTACCTGTAGGTCAACCACCTCTAATATTACTGGCTGGTGGTGTGTACCTGTAGGTCAACCACCTCTAATATTACTGGCTGGTGGTGTGTACCTGTAGGTCAACCACCTCTAATATTACTGGCTGGTGGTGTGTACCTGTAGGTCAACCACCTCTAATATTACTGGCTGGTGGTGTATACCTGTAGGTCAACCACCTCTAATATTACTGGCTGGTGGTGAGTACCTGTAAGTCAACCACCTCTAATATTACTGGCTGGTGGTGTGTACCTGTAGGTCAACCACCTCTAATATTACTGGCTGGTGGTGAGTACCTGTAGGTCAACCACCTCTAATATTACTGGCTGGTGGTGTGTACCTGTAGGTCAACCACCTCTAATATTACTGGCTGGTGGTGTGTACCTGTAGGTCAACCACCTCTAATATTACTGGCTGGTGGTGAGTACCTGTAGGTCAACCACCTCTAATATTACTGGCTGGTGGTGTATACCTGTAGGTCAACCACCTCTAATATTAATAGCTGGTGGTGTGTACCTGTAGGTCAACCACCTCTAATATTACTGGCAGGTGTATACCTGTAGGTCAACCACCTCTAATATTACTGGCTGGTGGTGTATACCTGTAGGTCAACCACCTCTAATATTACTGGCTGGTGGTGTGTACCTGTAGGTCAACCACCTCTAATATTACTGGCTGGTGGTGTATACCTGTAGGTCAACCACCTCTAATATTACTGGCTGGTGGTGTATACCTGTAGGTCAACCACCTCTAATATTAATAGCTGGTGGTGTGTACCTGTAGGTCAACCACCTCTAATATTACTGGCAGGTGTATACCTGTAGGTCAACCACCTCTAATATTACTGGCTGGTGGTGTATACCGGTAGGTCAACCACCTCTAATATTACTGGCTGGTGGTGAGTACCTGTAGGTCAACCACCTCTAATATTACTGGCTGGTGGTGAGTACCTGTAGGTCAACCACCTCTAATATTACTGGCTGGTGGTGTATACCTGTAGGTCAACCACCTCTAATATTACTGGCTGGTGGTGTATACCTGTAGGTCAACCACCTCTAATATTACTGGCTGGTGGTGTGTACCTGTAGGTCAACCACCTCTAATATAACTGGCTGGTGGTGAGTACCTGTAGGTCAACCACCTCTAATATTACTGGCTGGTGGTGAGTACCTGTAGGTCAACCACCTCTAATATTACTGGCTGGTGGTGTGTACCTGTAGGTCAACCACCTCTAATATAACTGGCTGGTGGTGAGTACCTGTAGGTCAACCACCTCTAATATTACTGGCAGGTGTGTACCTGTAGGTCAACCACCTCTAATATTACTGGCTGGTCGTGAGTACCTGTAGGTCAACCACCTCTAATATTACTGGCTGGTGGTGTGTACCTGTAGGTCAACCACCTCTAATATTACTGGCTGGTGGTGTGTACCTGTAGGTCAACCACCTCTAATATTACTGGCTGGTGGTGAGTACCTGTAGGTCAACCACCTCTAATATTACTGGCTGGTGGTGTATACCTGTAGGTCAACCACCTCTAATATTACTGGCTGGTGGTGTGTACCTGTAGGTCAACCACCTCTAATATTACTGGCTGGTGGTGAGTACCTGTAGGTCAACCACCTCTAATATTACTGGCTGGTGGTGTATACCTGTAGGTCAACCACCTCTAATATTACTGGCTGGTGGTGTGTACCTGTAGGTCAACCACCTCTAATATTACTGGCTGGTGGTGTATACCTGTAGGTCAACCACCTCTAATATTAATAGCTGGTGGTGTGTACCTGTAGGTCAACCACCTCTAATATTACTGGCAGGTGTATACCTGTAGGTCAACCACCTCTAATATTACTGGCTGGTGGTGTGTACCTGTAGGTCAACCACCTCTAATATTACTGGCTGGTGGTGAGTATCTGTAGGTCAACCACCTCTAATATTACTGGCTGGTGGTGTGTACCTGTAGGTCAACCACCTCTAATATTACTGGCTGGTGGTGTGTACCTGTAGGTCAACCACCTCTAATATTACTGGCTGGTGGTGTATACCTGTAGGTCAACCACCTCTAATATTACTGGCTGGTGGTGTATACCTGTAGGTCAACCACCTCTAATATTACTGGCTGGTGGTGTATACCTGTAGGTCAACCACCTCTAATATTACTGGCTGGTGGTGTATACCTGTAGGTCAACCACCTCTAATATTACTGGCTGGTGGTGTATACCTGTAGGTCAACCACCTCTAATATTACTGGCTGGTGGTGTATACCTGTAGGTCAACCACCTCTAATATTACTGGCTGGTGGTGAGTACCTGTAAGTCAACCACCTCTAATATTACTGGCTGGTGATGTATACCTGTAGGTCAACCACCTCTAATATTACTGGCTGGTGGTGTATACCTGTAGGTCAACCACCTCTAATATTACTGGCTGGTGGTGTATACCTGTAGGTCAACCACCTCTAATATTACTGGCTGGTGGTGTATACCTGTAGGTCAACCACCTCTAATATTACTGGCTGGTGGTGTATACCTGTAGGTCAACCACCTCTAATATTACTGGCTGGTGGTGTGTACCTGTAGGTCAACCACCTCTAATATTACTGGCTGGTGGTGTATACCTGTAGGTCAACCACCTCTAATATTACTGGCTGGTGGTGTATACCTGTAGGTCAACCACCTCTAATATTACTGGCTGGTGGTGAGTACCTGTAGGTCAACCACCTCTAATATTACTGGCTGGTGGTGTATACCTGTAGGTCAACCACCTCTAATATTACTGGCTGGTGGTGTATACCTGTAGGTCAACCACCTCTAATATTACTGGCTGGTGGTGTGTACCTGTAGGTCAACCACCTCTAATATTACTGGCTGGTGGTGTATACCTGTAGGTCAACCACCTCTAATATTACTGGCTGGTGGTGTATACCTGTAGGTCAACCACCTCTAATATTACTGGCTGGTGGTGAGTACCTGTAGGTCAACCACCTCTAATATTACTGGCTGGTGGTGTATACCTGTAGGTCAACCACCTCTAATATTACTGGCTGGTGGTGTATACCTGTAGGTCAACCACCTCTAATATTACTGGCTGGTGGTGTATACCTGTAGGTCAACCACCTCTAATATTACTGGCTGGTGGTGTATACCTGTAGGTCAACCACCTCTAATATTACTGGCTGATGGTGTGTACCTGTAGGTCAACCACCTCTAATATTACTGGCTGGTGGTGAGTACCTGTAGGTCAACCACCTCTAATATTACTGGCTGGTGGTGTGTACCTGTAGGTCAACCACCTCTAATATTACTAGCTGTTGGTGAGTACCTGTAGGTCAACCACCTCTAATATTACTGGCTGGTGGTGTATACATGTACCTGTAAGTCAACCACCTCTAATATTACTGGCTGGTGGTGTGTACCTGTAGGTCAACCACCTCTAATATTACTGGCTGGTGGTGTATACCTGTAGGTCAACCACCTCTAATATTACTAGCTGATGGTGAGTACCTGTAGGTCAACCACCTCTAATATTACTGGCTGGTGGTGTGTACCTGTAGGTCAACCACCTCTAATATTACTAGTTGGTGGTGTGTACCTGTAGGTCAACCACCTCTAATATTACTGGCTGGTGGTGAGTACCTGTAGGTCAACCACCTCTAATATTACTAGCTGGTGCTGTATACCTGTAGGTCAACCACCTCTAATATTACTGGCTGGTGGTGTATACCTGTAGGTCAACCACCTCTAATATTACTAGCTGGTGATGTGTACCTGTAGGTCAACCACCTCTAATATTACTGGCTGGTGGTGTGTACCTGTAGGTCAACCACCTCTAATATTACTGGCTGGTGGTGTGTACCTGTAGGTCAACCACCTCTAATATTACTGGCTGGTGGTGTGTACCTGTAGGTCAACCACCTCTAATATTACTGGCTGGTGGTGTATACCTGTAGGTCAACCACCTCTAATATTACTGGCTGGTGGTGAGTACCTGTAAGTCAACCACCTCTAATATTACTGGCTGGTGGTGTGTACCTGTAGGTCAACCACCTCTAATATTACTGGCTGGTGGTGAGTACCTGTAGGTCAACCACCTCTAATATTACTGGCTGGTGGTGTGTACCTGTAGGTCAACCACCTCTAATATTACTGGCTGGTGGTGTGTACCTGTAGGTCAACCACCTCTAATATTACTGGCTGGTGGTGAGTACCTGTAGGTCAACCACCTCTAATATTACTGGCTGGTGGTGTATACCTGTAGGTCAACCACCTCTAATATTAATAGCTGGTGGTGTGTACCTGTAGGTCAACCACCTCTAATATTACTGGCAGGTGTATACCTGTAGGTCAACCACCTCTAATATTACTGGCTGGTGGTGTATACCTGTAGGTCAACCACCTCTAATATTACTGGCTGGTGGTGTGTACCTGTAGGTCAACCACCTCTAATATTACTGGCTGGTGGTGTATACCTGTAGGTCAACCACCTCTAATATTACTGGCTGGTGGTGTATACCTGTAGGTCAACCACCTCTAATATTACTGGCTGGTGGTGTATACCTGTAGGTCAACCACCTCTAATATTAATAGCTGGTGGTGTGTACCTGTAGGTCAACCACCTCTAATATTACTGGCAGGTGTATACCTGTAGGTCAACCACCTCTAATATTACTGGCTGGTGGTGTATACCGGTAGGTCAACCACCTCTAATATTACTGGCTGGTGGTGAGTACCTGTAGGTCAACCACCTCTAATATTACTGGCTGGTGGTGAGTACCTGTAGGTCAACCACCTCTAATATTACTGGCTGGTGGTGTATACCTGTAGGTCAACCACCTCTAATATTACTGGCTGGTGGTGTATACCTGTAGGTCAACCACCTCTAATATTACTGGCTGGTGGTGTGTACCTGTAGGTCAACCACCTCTAATATAACTGGCTGGTGGTGAGTACCTGTAGGTCAACCACCTCTAATATTACTGGCTGGTGGTGAGTACCTGTAGGTCAACCACCTCTAATATTACTGGCTGGTGGTGTGTACCTGTAGGTCAACCACCTCTAATATAACTGGCTGGTGGTGAGTACCTGTAGGTCAACCACCTCTAATATTACTGGCAGGTGTGTACCTGTAGGTCAACCACCTCTAATATTACTGGCTGGTCGTGAGTACCTGTAGGTCAACCACCTCTAATATTACTGGCTGGTGGTGTGTACCTGTAGGTCAACCACCTCTAATATTACTGGCTGGTGGTGTGTACCTGTAGGTCAACCACCTCTAATATTACTGGCTGGTGGTGAGTACCTGTAGGTCAACCACCTCTAATATTACTGGCTGGTGGTGTATACCTGTAGGTCAACCACCTCTAATATTACTGGCTGGTGGTGTGTACCTGTAGGTCAACCACCTCTAATATTACTGGCTGGTGGTGAGTACCTGTAGGTCAACCACCTCTAATATTACTGGCTGGTGGTGTATACCTGTAGGTCAACCACCTCTAATATTACTGGCTGGTGGTGTGTACCTGTAGGTCAACCACCTCTAATATTACTGGCTGGTGGTGTATACCTGTAGGTCAACCACCTCTAATATTAATAGCTGGTGGTGTGTACCTGTAGGTCAACCACCTCTAATATTACTGGCAGGTGTATACCTGTAGGTCAACCACCTCTAATATTACTGGCTGGTGGTGTGTACCTGTAGGTCAACCACCTCTAATATTACTGGCTGGTGGTGAGTATCTGTAGGTCAACCACCTCTAATATTACTGGCTGGTGGTGTGTACCTGTAGGTCAACCACCTCTAATATTACTGGCTGGTGGTGTGTACCTGTAGGTCAACCACCTCTAATATTACTGGCTGGTGGTGTATACCTGTAGGTCAACCACCTCTAATATTACTGGCTGGTGGTGTATACCTGTAGGTCAACCACCTCTAATATTACTGGCTGGTGGTGTATACCTGTAGGTCAACCACCTCTAATATTACTGGCTGGTGGTGTATACCTGTAGGTCAACCACCTCTAATATTACTGGCTGGTGGTGTATACCTGTAGGTCAACCACCTCTAATATTACTGGCTGGTGGTGTATACCTGTAGGTCAACCACCTCTAATATTACTGGCTGGTGGTGAGTACCTGTAAGTCAACCACCTCTAATATTACTGGCTGGTGATGTATACCTGTAGGTCAACCACCTCTAATATTACTGGCTGGTGGTGTATACCTGTAGGTCAACCACCTCTAATATTACTGGCTGGTGGTGTATACCTGTAGGTCAACCACCTCTAATATTACTGGCTGGTGGTGTATACCTGTAGGTCAACCACCTCTAATATTACTGGCTGGTGGTGTGTACCTGTAGGTCAACCACCTCTAATATTACTGGCTGGTGGTGTATACCTGTAGGTCAACCACCTCTAATATTACTGGCTGATGGTGTATACCTGTAGGTCAACCACCTCTAATATTACTGGCTGGTGGTGAGTACCTGTAGGTCAACCACCTCTAATATTACTGGCTGGTGGTGTATACCTGTAGGTCAACCACCTCTAATATTACTGGCTGGTGGTGAGTACCTGTAGGTCAACCACCTCTAATATTACTGGCTGGTGGTGTATACCTGTAGGTCAACCACCTCTAATATTACTGGCTGGTGGTGTATACCTGTAGGTCAACCACCTCTAATATTACTGGCTGGTGGTGTATACATGTAGGTCAACCACCTCTAATATTACTGGCTGGTGGTGTATACCTGTAGGTCAACCACCTCTAATATTACTGGCTGGTGGTGTATACCTGTAGGTCAACCACCTCTAATATTACTGGCTGGTGGTGTGTACCTGTAGGTCAATCACCTCTAATATTACTGGCTGGTGGTGTATACCTGTAGGTCAACCACCTCTAATATTACTGGCTGGTGGTGTATACCTATAGGTCAACCACCTCTAATATTACTGGCTGGTGGTGTGTACCTGTAGGTCAACCACCTCTAATATTACTGGCTGGTGGTGTATACCTGTAGGTCAACCACCTCTAATATTACTGGCTGGTGTGAGTACCTGTAGGTCAACCACCTCTAATATTACTGGCTGGTGGTGTATACCTGTAGGTCAACCACCTCTAATATTACTGGCTGGTGGTGTATACCTGTAGGTCAACCACCTCTAATATTACTGGCTGGTGGTGTATACCTGTAGGTCAACCACCTCTAATATTACTGGCTGGTGGTGAGTACCTGTAGGTCAACCACCTCTAATATTACTGGCTGGTGGTGAGTACCTGTAGGTCAACCACCTCTAATATTACTAGCTGGTGGTGTGTACCTGTAGGTCAACCACCTCTAATATTACTGGCTGGTGTGAGTACCTGTAGGTCAACCACCTCTAATATTACTGGCTGGTGGTGTATACCTGTAGGTCAACCACCTCTAATATTACTGGCTGGTGGTGTGTACCTGTAGGTCAACCACCTCTAATATTACTGGCTGGTGGTGTGTCCTGTAGGTCAACCACCTCTAATATTATGGCTGGTGTTGTGTCCTGTAGGTCAACCAGTGGCTGGTTCTTCTGGCTGAGTCCGATGACGATGATGGCTCATCTGATGAGAATGCCTGAAAGTGAAGATGAACGTTCCACCTTATTTTGTTGTCATCTGTGCTTCACTGGTCAGAATAATATTGCTGTGTATGTCTGAAGTTTAGGATAGGTAAAGATTAAACAAGAGTTGATGTTGTTGCTTCCAATTTTTCATTGAAGTCTAATAAATTCCATGTTGTTGTTGTTGTTGTTGTTGTTTTGTTCGTCTCTTTTTTTTGGGGGTTTTTTGTGTAAATCAATTTGTATGAGCTGCTAATGACTTCATATTCAGATTGAGGAGCATCATGAAATCAGCGGTGTCACTTCTATATAGACACCTCCATTATTATTATTTATTAACTAAGACGGTGACTATTGGCAAGATATTCTCCTCCTTTCTGATGCACATCTAGTTACTGCAAGGTTTGTGGGTTTGTGTTCTCATTAAAAAATATAAAAGGTGGGGGTCAACAATAATGGGTGGTCTAATAAAAAGTACCATATCTTTGCACACATTCATGCTATGGTCCTGATTATGATTTATAGCATCTTTATTATATATATTTTAAAGGACTTTATAGCATTTGAGAATAATGCTGGTATTATTAGACACAACGTGAGAAATTGTAGTCATGTCGCACTGTAGTCTGGCTGCAATATCCCACAAGTCACCACTAACCACCTAACAACACCTTTATCAACATGTGATATGCAACCAGTCAGCCAACAGCCCTTCCTAGAGCTTCAACACGGACAATATTTGATCACTTCGTTTCATGTGTGCTCTATTTCTTAACTGCAATAATGCTGGTGGGTTAAAGAGTGGGCTCCTTGAAACTTGTGGCTGCCTGGTGGAATAATCATATGCACTAGAGACTGCATTGAAACATCCGTGATTCCAACACTAGAACTTTCCCCTCTATTTATAATTTTAAAATTAATTATTGGCAAGCAAGGACAGCCAACTTATTATATGACTATTTTATTAGCTTATTTCGTTCCTTTTTTTTAGTCTAATTTTTTTATTTATTTTTTTATCGTCACATACACTTATCGTCACATACACTTATCGTCACATACATAATAATAATAATAATAATAAGATGGGAATAATAATAAAGTGGACTAAACTTTTGTTGTTAAAAATAGCTTCTATTTTTTTTAAACGTATTGTTTATTACAAACATGATCCCTTTCATTAGAGCATCATAATATGAACTTGCATGATAAGAGCATGACAATCACAATTACACGCATCACTTCATGTCGGTCATTACAGCTTCAAGGAGCATTGGATTTTTTATAACCTTGTCATTGGTGAAATCTTACCAAAGGGATCCCGAACATTACCTAGAGGCTGATATTATAATTATACGCATTCTATAAAATCTAGACCCCTTAAAAAAAATATCAAATTTAATCTGTATTATGTTCAGTGAACATATTTTAAAAGTTCTGTTTTAATCTTACATTCTCACTTGCCTTCTCATCTGACAATAAGTTGGTCCATTCACAAGTTTGCAATGACTTGACACGGACTTCACTAAATTACTGGCCGTTTTGAGAATAGATTTTTTTTAAATAATAATAATAATTCTAACAGTTTCACTTGATTGACTTTGAAAAAGATTATCAAGTACACGAATTGATTTATCTATTCTCAAGATGGCCAGTAATTTCTTACTGATGAAGGTGGCTGGTTGAGTGCGAGACATTAAGAGGAGGTATATATATACCACGAGCTGGGAAATGACACTGGATCATGACTGAAAGATTGTATAAGAAGGATTATTGAGCTTTTACAGGAAGACAAAAGGATCATAGTGGAGTGCGAACACTGCAAGGATACGATGCTTCAGGTTGAGGCGAAGCAGGACCGTCAGGATGAGGAGCGGTGTGGACGCTCTGTGTGACAGTGGAGGAGGTGGGTTGCTTTTTGGTCGTTTGTGGTCGTTTGTGAAGAGTAGGAGAGAGCAGAGGAAGTACTGCTGGTTGTTGTGGGCAGAGTGGCTGGATGAGGGTGAAGTGAAGGTGGGTGTGTTGTTGGTGAAAGGTGTGGCAAGAGTAGATAAAAGTGTTGGAATAGTGGGGCAGT
Organism: Cladorhizidae sp. MBARI D1340-BT2; assembly: GCA_028752905.1. Lineage (NCBI taxonomy): Eukaryota > Metazoa > Porifera > Demospongiae > Poecilosclerida > Cladorhizidae > Cladorhizidae sp. MBARI D1340-BT2. The sequence goes on along the minus strand of JAQNBH010000003.1, from coordinate 15,987,695 downwards.
GTCGAGTGTAGTGTGGTAGAGGGGAGGAGGAAGATGCTGTCGATTAGGATGGTCCGATGTCATCCCTTCCCTCCTCGCACCACCTCACAAGTATAGCACCAAAGATACAACTAATTTGTATTAAGGGGGGACTATGCGTCAAAACCACAATATAGTTGTACCTATTTCTAAAAGTCATAACTTTTTTTCTCTTTCGTCTACACAAGTATTTATCATACCAAAGTCTTTATTATTCTGTGTTTGTTTTTATAAAGTGTTAATATCTCTATATACATAATTTTCTCAGAATATACATGCAGAAACATCGAAGTGACTCCAAGATATTTGTGGCAGACCTAGCTGCCTAACGATTTGAAGTCATTTACTCATAATTGGTGTGTGGCTTGCTAAGGAGTGTCTCAGTGATATCCATGGAGCAAAGTTACCATATGTTGTCATGTTGATTAGTTACACACTTACAGAGTCTGAAAAACTGATAAAAACCAGAGGCCACCTCTTCTAACTACCATCTCTTGGTAATCCTTGCAGTAAACAAAAATCTGATTCATGGATATCACAGAGTACTAAAAGAGCTCTAAAATGACATACATAGCCAAAAAATTGAGCAAACGGTTTTAAAGTTATTCTCACAACAAGAAATATTTCCATTAATTGTGGGAATAAGCATTCCAAGTTTGGAAAACGAAATGTTTGAGTTAGCACTGAAATAACTTGACAAAATATGTTCTTTTACAAGTTTTAGCAATTCCTTGATCTTTTTTATTTATTACTTCCATGACTCTTGGGTTTTTCTGTACCTATATCTACATGTAAGAAAGAAAAATATGATGAAAATTATGGAATTTTCCTTTTACAGCTGAATGTTTTTGCATGTCAAAGAAATGTATGATGCAGTAGATTCCACCATAACTTTGAAAGAAGCATCCTATGTCTCCAAAACTTTGGAAATAGCAAGTAGATAGATGCAACAACAGTTTGAACTGATTTCATGTGTAGTCGCCAGGGGTTGTGTGTGGGGGGAACGTAGTATATGCAGGTCATTTTATTCCCTATTTCCTTATGCTTTGTTCCTAATGATATTATGTTGAATGTCTCTGCAGACATATTTTCTGGGAAGATACATCAAGATCCCTAAATAAGTTGATCTATCTTGCCTAATGATATGTTGAATGTCTCTGCAGACATCTTTTCTCGGAAGATACATCAAGATCCCTAAATAAGTTGATCTATCTTGCAGTACAATTCATAACTGCCCTAATTAACAAGACCAATGTCCCAGAATGTCCCAGATTTTGTCAACTGATAGAGAAGGCTCTGATCTGCAACATGTGAACAGATTATCAATAAATGTAGTGGTTTTTCACTGGCAGGCCACCGCTTTGGCAACTGGAAAACACCAGGAAAAATACCTCACCATTTCAAATCACCATAACTTAGTAATATGTATTAGAGTATTCAAAATTTTGGCACGTACAAAAGACAGATAATTAGAAGGGCTATCCGGCGATTTAAAAATTATCTTTTTTGGGTAAAGTGTAGAAAAGTTATGAGCTTTACGGCCAAAAAACAAGATTTTGGGGGGGAAATCAGAAACATATGGACCAAATTAGGGCAAATATCGTGCAAGATGTGTCCTCTTGTAGTCTAATGATATGTTGAATGTCTCTGCAGACATATTTTCTCGGAAGATACATCAAGATCCCTAAATAAGTTGATCTATCTTGCAGTACAATTCATAACTGCCCTAATTAACAAGACCAATGTCCCAGATTTTGTCAACTGATAGAGAAGGCTCTGATCTGCAACATGTGAACAGATTATCAATAAATGTAGTGGTTTTTCACTGGCAGGCCACCGCTTTGGCAACTGGAAAACACCAGGAAAAATACCTTACCATTTCAAATCACCATAACTTAGTAATACTTAAGAGTATTCAAAATTTTGGCACGTACCAAAGACAGATAATTAGAAGGGCTATCCGGTGATTTAAAAATTATCTTTTTGGGGTAAAGTGTAGAAAAGTTATGAGCCAAAAAACAAGATTTTTGGGAAAAAATCAGAAACATATGGACCAAATTAGGGCAAATATCATGCAAGATGTGTCCTCTTTGTAGTTTCTTGATCTGTTACATGGGGGAAAAAATTGTTTGCCAGAAGTAGGGGGGGGAAAAGGGAAAAAAAGAAATCTCGAATTTTGGAGGCATAGCCCCCCCTTAACAATAATTAATCTCGTCTGAATGCTATTGTTTCTAAACACATGTGATGGTCTCGGGATTTTGAAAATTCATCGCCTAGAAAATGTTGCCAAGCATGTTCCATTGTTACCTGCTTCTTAATGTCCACATCCAAAAGTAAGAAGCACTTCCAATTGTGGCTTACCATTAAAATCATGTACGCCAGTGTTAAACATCTGTGTAGATGCACTTTGATGATGAAAGGTCACTGACAAGTCTTGCAAACGAGACTTAGTCTCTGAACTGTGAACCTGAGTGAGTGTTCCTACAGTGTGAAAGTAAGAAAAGGGCAGAAATGTCCCTTTCTGCCATTTCTGCTCTTCTTGGCTCATTGGGAAATGTGGTAGCACTCGTGTTTCAAGATTTGAGAGAACCACACCCACCCCCCACTCCTCAAAAAAAAACCCCTTTTATTTCCACTCATTTTTGGGGCATTTTAGCTGCCCAAGTGATTATTTCCGTCCACAAACACTTCCAGCGAAATATATATATATATACATTTCATTTTTTATTTTATTTTTGCTTTTTTTCTCCATTCATTGAACTTTTGTACTCTACGACTTGATTGGCGGTCGGTAAGGATCATCAAAGTAGGTTCCAACATACACATGAATACATAGATGATTAGATGACCCAAAGTTAACATGACCCCATCGACATCGAGCTCGGATTGGGAGCAGGTTCATCCAGAGAGCCCGGTTCCCTCACCACAGTGTTATGGCTCACCTCTGAAACAAGCCTGTCAACTTCAGTACACAGGAAGGCAAGCCAACAACGTGGACTTGAACCAGAACAATTATAAACTAACTTGTGGACTGTTAAAAAGGAAAGGAAGCAAAACTGTGTCCATGTAGACTGTGTCCATGTAGACTGTGTCCATGTAGACTGTGTCCATGTAGACTGTGTGTCCATGTAGACTGTGTCCATGTAGACTATGTACATGTAGACTGTGTCCATGTAGACTGCAATGATTTATGTGATTCTGTGTCATTTAAAATCATGTGTGCCATTGTTTTGTGAACACACTTTAAAATGGCAAAGGGTCGTCTAAATGTTTTGTGTGTCTACATGGGGGGGGGGGGGGGGGGGGGTTACAGCCTTGTTTTCCCTTCTTTTTTTGGATAGTTTAATCCAACAGCTGTTTTTATGTTATTTCTCTTTCCTTTCCCCTGCACAACTTGCATATAATATATCCACTCACAATTATTTAGTTCACCAGATGACTCCAAATGTTCTTATATAGCAGCACTTGGTTATGCCCCAAGGGTGTATAGCATTTTTTGTCGCCGATGCAAGTTCATGTGCTTTTTTGTTGGGTTTTTCCTTGTAATTATAATTAAACTGCACATGCAAAAGATCACATGTTACTTTACAAAGTTAAAAATAAACAATATTTGATGCACATAACCAATAATTATATATGCGTAAATAACTAAAGAGCTAATGACGAGTTCAAATCCCGATGGAGCCCAAAACAGACAAGGCATTCCCCTCTGGACTGTCACTGAGAGTCGCTGAAGGAGGTGAGCACAGGCATTCACCTCCACAGTTCCTTGCCTTGTCTGAGGCTGAGCTCCTCAGGTAAGCCATCGACCTGGCCCCATTGACCTAACTCAATCGCCAGAGTCATGCTCGGAATGAACGACCCGCGCTCTTCTGCTGAAGGAGCTTTTACTCCGTGTGTGGGAGAAATATGCTTTTTTTGATACGCTTGCTCGGAATGCTTTGCACTCAGCGCACAAGTAAAGATATTTCGCAAGCTCAAATCAAATCAGCCAAGTGCTAGAGTGTTAGAGTAATATTCCTTGACTACAATAGCATCGGTTTATTAGTTTCCAGAGAGCCCAGCTTCCTACCAAGTCCCCCACTTCATCACTACCCCAATGACACCTAAATCTCCTGGTGGGTCACCTATCCAAATACTGTGCTAGTCATGCACACAAGCCAAGAGTCTTGGCATACACAACAGAGAGCAGCAAGGGCACCTTGAAAAGTGATGATGGCTGGACGACTTTCATCATCGCCAAGGGGCATAGCATGATGGCAGCATAGTTCCCACATGCAGATAGCCTGCAAAGTGTGTGTCTTCTGGAAGCAGGATCACTCAGTCAACAACACAGGGATTACCCGACAGAGAATGGGTCCAACTGTTCAATGTCAACGGAGACCACTGAATGACTTCCAGCACTGGTGACACTGTACAGTATATGACAGCCTGTATATACACCATGCACACATCCAAGAAGGTGACCAAACAGCTATCCAGTGTTCCTTCAAATTCATCAGGCGACACTCAACAGACAGAAACAAAGGGGTGGCAATGACTGTGGGATGTTTCAAGCAAAGTTGCCAAGTTTTTTGATATCGCAGTATGCTATACACTGGTTTTTAGGGCTCTGTCCTGGTGTCCTGAAAAGCACCGCTTTTGTCCCAATTTCAAACTGTTCGGTATAAGAATCAGCTCTATTTCCATTTGAAGATAAAAATCTTAAGGATTCCTCAACTGCAATAATCGACAGCACCCAGTGTGTTGTTAACCTTGCTAATCACTATATATGCTGATGAGATTGTCATTCGAATTAAGGCTTGCAATGATAATGAGCTTCTAAATTTTGATTCCTCAGAAGCACAGCAATTTTCCACTATTGGGAAGCAATGGGAGAAGTTAAGCTTAGATTTGGTACCTTAGCTACCTTGGCTAAAACTGTACTAGTTCTGCCAATGCTGACCATAACAGTGTGGTTCACAAGATTGACACAGAACACAGGACACGACTATCTCCAGCTATAGTTACTGATTTGCTTTCGTAAGATCAACATGTCAATGCTTCAAGACTGAGCACCTTATGACAACAGAGTTCTTGCAAGCAGAAGTCTAGAAGAAGAATACTAATCATTGACTCCTCAGATGTCATGTCCTGAAAAATAGACTTATGTCCGGAAAAAACTGCACAAATTGTCCTAATAGACACTCAGCTTAGGTTGGCAAGTATGCATTTCGCATTGCAGGGCATGGACCCAACAGCTTGACCTTCCAGCAAGTGTGTCAGTCCACCTGACATCTTGTTCTTTAAGATGGGAGTGGCTGGTCTGCCTGCCATGGGTTGATGACTGACATAGTCAGACTGGTCATTGTGTGATATATTAATGGGAAGTGCTCTCTATATAAATGCAGTGTGTGGAATGGGACTGGACTCTGTATACACTAATACATGTATAATGTTGTGATATGACAGTGATGTGAAGGCTATGGACATAGCTTACCTGAACTATGGCGTTACGTATGTCTGACCAATCTGTAATGTTGGTGGATGTGTTTGGTGGTGGTGTCAAGGAGTACATGGAGCCTAGTTTCTGCACTCCTGGCATATAACAATGTGCTTTCATGCAGAATCAGCTAAATGCGTGTTCATTCATGTTAAACAGCTGCACTGAGCATAAATTTGGATTTAGGAAAAACTAAGGTATGGCCGAGTACAAAGTTATTGTTCTGATTTACTTTGAAGGCACTCACGCACTATATGTTTGATTCCTATTTGTGAAATCATCAATCAGAACCCAAGTGTGGATTGCAAATGCATGATTGTAGGTGACATATATATGAAGATCTTCTTAGAGCCTCGTCAGGTATTTCCAAGCCTACATTGTGTATGGCATAGTTATGGGAAGGTTGGATCTAGCGCTTAAAAAAAACTGACGTCTCACGAGAGGTCTAGAGCTAAAAAAAACTGACATCTCACGGGAGATCTAGTGCTAAAAACAACAACTGATGTCTCACGTCTAGTGTAAAAAAACTGACGCCTCACGGGAGTTCTAGCGCTAAAAAAAACTGACGCATCACGGGAGGTCTAGCGCTAAAAAACAACATATGTCACAGGAGGTCGGTTATTTCGCAGAAGTGAGTTATTTAGCTTGACGCTGGGAAACTGGTAACAGTCCAAAAGCGACTACAGTTGATTCTTTACCAAAACATTTGCCGTTTGGTTGATGGAGTTCTCCTGTGCAACTGTTACTAAGTCCTTGCACTGTAGCTGACCCTACACGGGTATAGTCAACAACAGTAACAAGACTTGGCATGTGGTGATAAATGTGGTGAACAAAGCTGAAGGTCTGACTTGGCGTGGCCCTCCACCACTTGGATGAAAATATACAAAATCAAGAAATCAAAAACAAATTGCTGTTGAAAGGAAACACGACTGTACCCATGGAAATAACTGTACCCAAGACTGTATATAGCTGTGTAGGTCACATAATAGTTGATATACCAAGACCAAGGAATCTACGGTATTTAGAAATTTGAAGGCTGGGTTGTGACAACCCTAGCTTAGCGAGGGTGCTTCTAAGGGCCTGAGGACTTATAAATACCATAGATTCCATTGGTCGAGCAATAGAACAAATTAAGAACTCAGCAATCTTACATGACAACCAACTGTCAACAAACCTGAATACAGAGAGGACACTATATAGCAGAAGCTAGCAATAGACTTCACTGCTGTTTAATAATCTTCCAACAGTCAGCAAACTTCGACGAGGTACATCCATTGACCCCACCCCCACACTTAGCAGCCTAGTCATTTTGGGATCTAACTAACTCAGAGTAACAATACTGCTGTCAAAAACACAACAAATAAATACACAATACAAATAAAAACACAAGACAAATCATTTCTCTCCCACTCCCAACTGCAAGTCCTGATGAAACCTTGCAGGAAGTCAGCTATCTCCAGCAATTCATCCTTTACCCACTACCTCAACTAGTAGACCTTCAATCTCCAGGCACTCTCTCTCTCTGCGCATAATATTAATAACACCGCTTATAGCTATAGCCATCAGACAGATGTTCCAGAGGATCACAATTTATGCAAGTGAGATGCACCGCTTTAACTAAACAACCTTAGCCAGCCTTTTGACATTGAGCTATAATTATTCATGAAGCAAACATGGCAGTTAAGTCAACGACAAAACTTGTAAAAAAAAGTTGACCTTTTCAAAGACAACAGTTGGCCCATAGAGAAAGTATTAAATTTTCACCAAACACACACACACACAAAAAATAAAATACACACACCCAAAAAACACCAACAACCCCCCTCCCCCCCCCCCCCCCCCAAAAAACCCTCACTGATTTAATGCATTATGCATACTGCTCAGATATATTTCACAGTGAAAATAGTCTAAGGAAAAAAGGTGACGTCGAAAAAATACATAATATATAGTAGGCATAAATACAACAAAGATACTACAAAAATATATTACTAAGTTTGAAAAGTGCTATATACATGCATATTCCATAATAGAGAACACCACTTAACAAATCAGTAAAATACATAATTAGTAGTTAACACAAAACTACAAAGCTAAACAAAAACTGCTTAATGTCAATAACAACTTAAAATGAACTAGAAGAGCAACAACACCACTAGCTGACCCTAATCATCAGGAATTCTCGTGCCCCCCTCAGAAACTTGTTCAATTCGGTGTGCTGGATGAATCTCGCATAGCCCCACCCTTTTGCTTGCTTGTGCATTATCACCCTCTTCGTATATTTCGTCTCGGTGTTGCTGTCGAAGGGGAGGGGTTCCTTCTTATTTTTCTGCGAAGGATCTGGATGCAACAGTTCCAAGGTAACTATCTGCTGGAACGGCCAAGGGAGCTTTCCATCATTCTCTCCCTTCATCACATGGACGTAAAGCGACAGATAACCGTTGACCTTCTGTGCAGGGTTTCCATTCACAAAAGCAGAGAGGCACAGTTTGTAGCCATTCAAGTAAAAGGAAGGCGACGTCCACTCGGCATTCGAGACTTGCCACTTGGCAAAATCCCTCAGGACCACGGTGATGGGACGACAACCTAATCCAGATGCAAGCGTGACCGAGGAGAGGTCCTGCAGCTCCTCCAGCTTACCTTCCAGACTCTCGATGCTTTTTCGATCGGCGGTTCTTTGGCTGTCCATCTCTTCTCCGAGCACTTTCACATTTTCAAGTATTTCCTTCGCATCACTGGCGGCATTGCTCGCCAAACACTTCATGTCATCGGTGTGCTGGTTAACTTGATACTTCAAAGTCTGACAAGATATAGTCAGCTCCTTGAGTGCTTTCTGTAATTCATCGACCCTACCAGATGAATGAGTGGACATCTGCTCTTCGTCAGAGAGTTTTTGCCTCAAGATCATGACCTCTTCTCTAAGTAATCCAACGTCCTTCATGGTACACGAATTATCCTTTAACAAACCGCCATTTTTCTCTCTCAATAAAAGCACAGCATCGTTGACATTTGTCAGTTTCTTGTTTAATTCTCTGTTCTCACTTTGCAGATAAGCGAGGTCGGCCGCTAGTTTTTGCCTTTCCTTGCTCCCATGAGTAACCATCAGGCTCATATGAAAAGGCATCTTGCGTTCGTAGTGATCGTATGTTTCCCTCCTCCGAAAATAAATGTCACAACCAAGCGTTGCCAACTCACATCTGACAAGCGTTTCAGGACAGACATAAATGTGATGGCCCAAATCTTTTCTCTGCATTTTTTCATCGCAGCTGGCGTTCGAACATTTGACAACAGCAAAATCACATTTGGGAATATGATTCTCGGTTACATCAGTATAATCAGACGAGTACTCGCAAAATTCGCAGCAGTAAAAACGTTTGAGGCAATATAAGTTCCTGTGGTCAAACATGGATTCCCGCCGAACAGGTACATCACATAAGGTACAGGCCACTGAAAAAAACTGGCAATTATCATCCAAGTGAGCGTCCAGGACCCTAAGCTCACCCGTCCACTCACATCCATCTTCCTTAAAAGAGCAGTAAACACGTTTTCCATTGATCAAAAGCTTCAGAGCAACATTAGGGGCGATGCCATCAAAATGCTGTTTGCAGATGGGACAACACTTGGTGGTCTCAAAGATGGGCTCAATGCAAGTCTTACAACAGTGAGTGCCACACTTGCATGTGACTGGGTGGTAAGGTTCTTTCAGAATTAACAAGCAAATTGAGCAGCTGAGCTGTAGCTCTGGTAAAGGCTTTTCGACAAAATCCGTTGGGTAACCTCCTTCCAGTGTATATTTCCGACGACATTGGTTGCTGGTTTGAGGAGGTGGAGTGACTGGCATTGGAATATCTTTTCCTAATTTTTAATAATACAAATTTTATGTTGTGATAGCAAACAAAAAATGTTAATGTCTAATTTATCAGGACAAGTTGCAGGCAGGCTAATGCATACAAATTTAGTGCCTTCCAGTGTATATATACATATATACTGGTCTAAACACAGTGTATGTATATATACAGGTCTAAGCACCCAGTGTATATATACTGGTCTAAACACCCAGTGTATGTATACTGGTCTAAGCACCCAGTGTATGTATATATACTGGTCTAAGCACCCAGTGTATATATACTGGTCTAAGCACCCAGTGTATATATACTGGTCTAAGCACCCAGTGTATGTATATATACTGGTCTAAGCACAATATACTGGTCTAAGCACCCAATGTATATATACTGGTGTAAGCACACAGTGTGTAAACGGTCCATTATATGATAAATTGAGTCTATGCAACAAAATTAAATGTGTATCAATTCAAATTAGTGCACACCATTCAAACTGCCTACTGATATGAGGGTCCAAGTAGTGGCAGCGCCAGGTGGGGTCCGGGAGGAGGATGAGGACGGGGACCTCCCATCAGGGAGGCCCAGACCACCAATCAGGGGAAAGCGATAATTATTCCTTGGCAGGATGGGTTTTTATGACTAAGATGGCGAGAGTTCAGCTTTTGCAGCAGTGCCGATCCAACCGCTAACTTGCTCCAAAATTATGTCTAACATGGCTCACGAAGCTCTAAATACGGCCAGAATGGCACTCCAGGAGCTCAGTGGGTGGAGCTCAGACTCTCACCCCGTTCAGTCCTTTGGACCCACCTGACGTCGGGGTCCTGCTGCGCCCCTGTCAGGGCAGCAATGACACCGTCCCTGGGTCCTGGGTGAGCACTGGCACAGCTAGGTTAGAATTCGCATCACTTTTGTCAACCTATAACACTTTATAGTTTATATGCTTCAGTCTTGAGGATTGAGAAGCTCTCAAAATTGCATGGCAAGCTTCTATCTCACTACAAAATGCCTTGCATTCACTTCTAGTAATCCTTAGTAATCCTTTGTAGGGTTGTATACAGATTTTGCCGGGGGAAGGGCAAACTTGGGATATGGGGGGAAAGACAAAACTAACCCAGTGTCATTAGCTATTAAAATCTCAAAATTTTAAAGGAGGGGAGGCTAAATATACCCCTGATTTGACTATGTCTCTTGGCAAGTACGAGCAATAGAACAGCACACTAGTACACTCATACAGCACACACAAATAACTATAAATAACCACAATGCCACAATTGCCATTTATGGAGGGGACCAAAAAATTCCTTAGCCCATTGTGTGCCACCTGCCAGTCAGTATCCACATGAAGCCCAGTTGGTAGGCATTGTCAAGAGCTTTCTGTTAAGGACAAAAGAAAAACACTCCATTCAACATAGCCATAGCATGTCATTGATTGGGCAGTGAGCAGGATCAGTCCTGCAGCTTGTCATCAAAAAGATCTCCACATGTCCTTTCTCTTTAGCTGGTTTGATACACTTCAACCATGTCAGCAAGAAGGCCAAGGCAACAAAGAAAAGGTACCGGCCTTGCACAAGCAACCTACATCACTATCCTATCCTACGAGATATTCTGTGAGCTCTACACCTGCAAGTAGACGGCTGTGTGTCGAGTACACTTCAGACAGTAGGTGTGGTTTCATAATCACATTCAATATACTCAGATTATTTGTTGATGGGAGTGCATTGAAGGGCTAGGCTAGAGCTAGTGAGTTAGAGTTAGCATTAGGGCTAGAGCTAGTGAGTTAGAGCTAGCATTAGGGCTAGAGCTAGTGAGTTAGAGCTAGCATTAGGGCTAGAGCTAGTGAGTTAGAGCTAGCATTAGGGCTAGAGCTAGTGAGTTAGAGCTAGCATTAGGGCTAGAGCTAGTGAGTTAGAGCTAGCATTAGGGCTAGAGCTAGTGAGTTAGAGCTAGCTAGAGCTAGTGAGTTAGAGCTAGTATTAGCGCTAGAGCTAGTGAGTTAGAGCTAGCATTAGGGCTAGAGCTAGTGAGTTAGAGCTAGCATTAGGGCTAGAGCTAGTGAGTTAGAGTTAGCATTAGGGCTAGAGCTAGTGAGTTAGAGTTAGCATTAGCTAGAGCTAAGTCTAGAACTACGACTTGGCTAGAGGTTGAGCCAAGTTCTAGTTAGGACTAGAGTCAGATTTCAAGTTGAGCAGGGTTTGGCTCGAGTTAGGACTTTGCTGCTAGGCTTTGAGTTAGGCTTCGAGTTAAGGCTGCTAGGGTTAGATAAACGTAGGACTTGGTCAGGACTAGAGGTAGAGATCGAGTTAGGGCTAGGATCAAGGTTAGAGATAGGGTTAGAAGTAAGGCTTGAGCTAGGCCTAGATGCACATTTCAAACCTCACACATAAATAGGCTAATTACGTGACATTCGAAACAGGTTATACCCGACAACATTCCATCAGAATCCTACAACAACAACAACAACATCATCATCAAAGGGAAGTGTTCGCACATGTATTATCACTATTTCCTTTCCTCCCAATGATGAAGACATAATGCCTGGTTCATGTGACCAGACGAAAGTGGAAGTGCTCACCTCTCTCTGCGTTCATCTTCTCACAAGCCTGGGGTCAGAGTTTATTGTCGCAAGAATTTAAAATCTCATTGGATTCCTTGTGACAAACTCTTCATGGAATGGCCCAGCCTTTCTTAGGTCATCTCAAAATTCCTAGGATACTTGGGAGTATCCCAACATTACTAGGAAACTTGGGAGTATCATTCCTAAGATACTTAAGAGTAACCCAACTTACTTGGGACTATCTCAGGATACTTGAGACTATCTCAAGATACTTGGCACTATCTCTGGTGAGGGTGACTGTCACTACACCATGATGGATCCCAAGCTATTCCAGGTAACTTGAGACTAGCCTGGGATGTCCCTAGTGATTAACTATATACACATCATGAATCTCCTCTGTATTTGTGACTAGTTTGAGATGAGTCACAGGGTGGAAGAACAGCTCATTGCAAAAAGAATACTAGACCTGTTCTCAGGTTTAGCCTGTTGGTAAGGGTCAATTAGCAAAGGGAGATCACAATGGAGGCTACAGAGCAATAGCAACCCTAACTACATACTGTCGATAGAGTATTAACTGGGTCCAGATGTGTTAATTTCAGGCAACCTGAACCGCAATAGTTCATTACCAGACTATTACTAGCAGCTGTCATGAAGGGCGCATAATTATTATTATGCCTTCCAACAGCCGCCACTCAGCCTCAACTGCACATTACAACAACAACAAAAGACAACACTTACCTTCCATCTCATCTACACTATTTTCTGCAACAAATGGAACGGAGAGAAATCCAAAAGGATCACCAAAAGGTAAGCAAATTCAGCTCGCCCGAGTGAGATCGGGGAAAACCCCTACGCGGTGTAGGGGCAAGTGGTATGGCGGTAACTTGTGTTGATGGTTAAAAATTGGTTCTGGAACCACATTTTGGGACTGGGGCACTTCCGTCTACTTTCTGTGAAACATCCAACAAGTGATTAGCGAAAGATCCAGTGTTGCCATAGTGTGGATTTTCATCATTAGAAAATTGTTTGACATTTCATGCATATCAGACCATGTGCAGCCTATTTCAAAACCACTCTCTAGGAATTTCTACATTAAATTCACTTTTAACAAAAATGCTATGAATTAAACCGAACACTGAACTATTAAAGACGTGTGTAAATGCTATGAACACACTTCAGTATGTTATTTCTCATGAAATTGTTGTTTGGATTTTGCTTGGATTTTTTGTTGCCAAATTTTTTTGATAACACAGGTGGCAAAAAATATATGGAGATGTTAAATAATGATAATAATAATGATAACAAGAACTGCAATAATAATAACAACAACAACAACAGCAACAACAACACCCTAGTCACACAAAAAGCCAAGTGATCTGAGTTTCTGGCAGACGCCGAGTTCCCCACCATTGTACAGCTACTGACGAGTAGTGCAATCTTCAGTGTTGCCAATTAGATCCACAAGAGGTGTTGTCAGAGTAACAGAAGCCTGAAAGGATGACTGAGAGCTAGTAGATTTTTTTCTTTTTCTTTTGAGTTTTATGACATAGGTTCAAAATACGGCATCAGCAATACGCAGCAATACGTGCGTATGGATTATCGCAGGTGGTGTTGCCTACATTCTAACAGACGTGTATCATGATGTATGCATGTGTCCGAGGTATTGTCAAGAGATATATATAACTTTGTCTGTCTCTCTTCATGAGGAACAACTACTTTTTCAAGAGAGAAAATATTTATAGTAATTCCTGGTATGTATAGATGTCTGAGTAGCATCACTCTCTCACATTATTTATCTATCTGCAATGCTGAAAATAATAATTTAAATCCAATATCAACAAATGGCATTCATCAAAATAGGAGAGTTATCAGGTGTTACCCAGGAAGGAAAGATATATCTATAGCAGCCAACTATAAAAGCTTGCTCTGGCTCAGATTACAGTTGTTCGACTTCTTGTGGTCTTTACTTGAACTGCAAAAACACCTACCTTTCCTCACATGCAGAACTCACCAGGTGGGCAGGTGACATTCTGGGCAAGGATTTTACTTCTCTTCCATGGAACTATCATGACACCAACAGGGTGCTTTCCATCAGTTAGGCTCATACCAGCAGGCTCCAATCTGAATGGAACATAGCAGCAGTGAAGGCCCTGTCACTAAGTGCTGCACAGTGATGGTGACACCCCTTGAACTTAAGCCATGGATCCCAAGATGGTCCACTTCAGCTCCTAAGTGGCGACGGGTATGATAATGACAAAGTAAGATACATAAATGTAAAATCTATAGCAACTCTAACAGTGCTGTCATCCATTCTGACTAAGGAAGGTGAGTTGCAAGGTCTTCAAACAAGCCCCTGGCTCCTTAGTTAATGCAGATACGAGCCCTGTTTGTCCTAGCCCTAATTTGTGCAGATCCATCCATGAGGGACATCATTATGTCATGAATTCCAGGAGCACATTTGGTGGATCCGATGTCAGCCTTCTTGCTTGGCTCACCCATTGGTGATGAGAATTCTATAATAACTGTAATCTTGTAGGAGCTTGATCTTCTACAGCCAATGGGAGATAGGCTTCAACAACTCTATGCCCACACTGCTATCTTACAGAAGTTTCATCTGCTACAGACGATGGGAGATAGGCTTCAACACCTCTATGCCCATTATGCATTGCTGCCTTGAATCTTTTGCAAACCTAAGGTTACTTTTTCTTCACAGATCTTCACCCAGTTTCCTTTCTTCCAAAACTCAAAAACTATGATGAGGTCCCGAGATCGACTGTCAGTGTACATCTGGCTAATAGACTCCATCACCAAATTAACTAGAGAACATAACACTCCCACCATCCTATTCCCACCATACTTCAACATCTCGCCATCAGAATCAGGAGCCATGCCCCCTTCAGTCATCACTAACACCAATCTCCATGATAATGCATGGGCACAAGCATCTCTTCCAGTGAAATCTGGCATTTGAGTGCAGTTAAAACTATATAGCTCTCTCTGCTCATCCTCTGTCAGGGATTTAGCACATCATATTCTACCTACTCATTTTGGGTCTGCAGAGTTGCTCCATGTTAATGCTGCTCTTACATACTGGTCACTGGGTCATGATAGTCTACCACCAGAAGGCAGAGACAGACATTGTCAGACATTCTAGAATGCCTACAAGTTTTCAGCTATGGCAGACACCCTGTTCAAGAATGCCCAGGACAAACAGGGCTAGTAGCTGCATTAACTAAGGAGCTGGGGGCTTGTTTGAAGACCTTGCAACTCACCTTCCTCAGTCAGAATGGATGACAGCACTGTTAGAGTTGCTATAGATTTTACATTTATGTATCTTACTTTGTCATTATCATACCCGTCGCCACTTAGGAGCTGAAGTGGACCATCTTGGGATCCATTGGCTTACGTTCAAGGGGTGTCACCATCATATGCAGCACTTAGTGACATCGTGCACAGAGCCTTCACTGCTGCTATGTTCCATACAGATTGGAGAAGTCAAATCCTTGCCTAGAATGTTACCTGCCCAGATGCCTTTGCGCCACCTTCCTGGTGAGTTCTGCATGTGAGGTATGGTAGGTGTTTTTTCAGCTCAAGTTAAGGACACAAGAAGTTGAACAACTGTAATCTGAGCCAGTGCAAGCTTTTGTAGTCGGCTGCTATAGATATATCTTTCCTTTCTCGGTAACACCTAATAACTCTCCTATTTTGATGAATGCCATTTGTTGATATTTTGGATTTAAATTAGTATTTTCCAGCGTTGCAGATAGATAATGATGTTTGATTTGATTTGATTTGATAATGATTTTACAGTACAGATATATTATGGAGAGGTGACCAAGTAGGGGATGACATAGGTTCATGTACTGAAGGCATACCAATAATAAATACTGGCAGCCTGGTTAGATTATGTTTGGTGAAAGTGATCAATTGTAATTGGATGGAAGTGGTGTGGACATACATTTAGAAAATGGACATGAGAAATAAAAGGTGCAAGGAATAGTTTCATCAAAATTAGACATGAAGTGGTCCCAGAAAGTATCATAGAGGGAGTGCTTGATAGTGGCGATGGATAGGTTTAAATCAATATGCGATAGCGAGTTCCAGAGTCTCGGAATTCTGTTAAAGTAGAAGTGTCGTGATGCATTGTTATTTGAAGAAGTTTGTGCATATGAGAAGACCTTGTGTTGGTTGCAGAGAAGGTGACATGATCAGTTATCTGAAAGCTTTTAGTGGGTTTTTTTTGGTTCTTTATGAAGAAGGTGATGTCATATATCTCCAACAACTTCATTAAAGGCAGGATGTTGAGAGCAATTAGACAATCTTTATACCACATGGAATAGTCATTCAAAATGAATTTCATTGCACGTCGTTGGACTCTCTCTATCTATCAGGTTAATATCTTTTATCAAGTGGGGCCTCCAGACAAGTGAGCAGTATGTTAGTTTAGGCCTAACGAGGGAAATATATAATAGCTTCTTGGTTGCAATAAAATTTGAGTGGCTAAAAGTTCGACGCAGTAGGCCAAGTAATTTATATGCCTTGGATGTTATGTGATAATAATGCTCCGACCAGGATATAATTATTGTCAGAAAGAATTATATCTAGATCTTTATGATGTTGGTTCGAACCTATTGGAGTATTTCTTATGTAGTACTTCGTCATGAGTGTAGTGACATGCTTAGGATGAAAGTGAATTAAAGAGCATTTATTTAGGTTGAGTTCAAGGTTCCATGTGTTGCTCCAGTTATTAATAGCATTAACATTATTTTAGTATAGAAGACTGTCCCCTGCGAAGGATATAGACTTGCAGCATTTGATTAGCGAAAGTATATAATTGGGACAATTTAATGGAGCTTTCCAGATCATTTATATAAATGATAAACAATAGGGGGCCAAGAATGCTGCCCTGGGGAACTCCTGAAGTGATAGGCAATAGATCCGAATTTACACCATTGATGGAGCTGTCTAGAGGAGAGGTAGGACTTGTTTAATAATGTGATAACAAGAACGGCAATAATAATAACAACAACAACAACAACAACACCCTAGTCACCCAAAAAGCCAAGTGATCTGAGTTTCTGGCAGTTCACAAAACTGACACAGAGTTCCACCATTGTACAGCTACTGACAAGTAGTGCGATCTTTCATAATCACTTGCGGGAGGTGTAGCGCAGTTTTTGGAAGAAAGTGAAGTGCCGACCGTAACCCAGTCCCAAAATGTGGTTCCAAAACCAATTTTTAACCATCAACACAACCATCACCATGTAGGGTTTTCCCCCCACACCACTTAGGGGTTTTCCCCGTGTCTCAGCTTTGCTTACCTTTTGGTGATACTTTTGGATTTCTCTCCGTTCCATTTGTTGCAGAAAATAGTGTAGAGGAGATGGAAGGTAAGTGTTGTCTTTTGTTGTTGTTGTAATGTGCAGTTCAGGCTGAGTGGCGGCTGTTGGAAGGCATAATTATGCTCCCTTCATGACAGCTGCACTGCCCCTGAAATTACACCCCTGGACCAAGTTAGTGCAATTTACGCTCTTGACGGTATGTAGTTAGGGTTGTTATTGCTCTGTAGCCTCCATTGTGATCTCCCTTTGCTAATTGACCCTTACCAACAGGCTAAACCTGGGAACAGGTCTAGTATTCTTTTTGCATTGAGCTGTTCGTCCACCCTGTGACTCATCTCAAACTAGTCACAAATACAGAGGAGATTCATGATGTGTATGTAGTTAATCACTAGGGACATCCCAGGCTAGTCTCAAGTTACCTGGAACAGCTCAGGATCCATGCTGTATTGACAGTCACCCTCACCAGAGATAGTGCCAAGTATCTTGAGATAGTCTCAAGTATCCTGAGATAGTCCCAAGTATGTTGGGATACTCCTACGAATGATATTCTCAAGTATCCTAGGAATGTTGGGATACTCCCAAGTATCCTAGCAATGTTGGGACACTCCCAAGTATCCTAGGAATGTTGAGATACTCCCAAGTATCCTAGGAATGTTGGGACACTCCCAAGTATCCTAGGAATGTTGGGATACTCCCAAGTATCCTAGGAATGTTGGGATACTCCCAAGTGTCCTAGGAATGTTGAGATACTCCCAAGTATCCTAGGAATGTTGGGATACTCCCAAGTGTCCTAGGAATCTTGAGATGACCTAGGAAAGGCTGGGCCATTCCATGAAGAGTTTGTCACAGGAATCCAATGAGATTTTAAATTCTTGCGACAATAAACTCTGACCCCAGGCTTGTGAGAAGATGAACGCAGAGAGAGGTGAGCACTTCCACTTTCGTCTCTGGTCACATGAACCAGGCATCATGTCTTCATCATTGGGAGGAAAGGAAATAGTGATAATACATGTGCGAACATTTCCCTTTGATGATGTTGTTGTTGTTGTTGTAGGATTCTGATGAAATGTTGTCGGGTATATTCTGTTTAACCTGTTTCAAATGTCACGTAAAATTAGCCTATTTATGTGTGAGGTTTGAAGTGAGGTTTGAAATGTGTATCTAGGCCTAGCTCAAGCCCTACTGCTAACCCTATCTCTAACCTTGATCCTAGCCCTAACTCGATCTCTACCTCTAGTCCTGAACAAGTCCTACGTTTATCTAACCCTAGCAGCCTTAACTCGAAGCCTAACTCAAAGCCTAGCTCTAGCCACAGCAAAGTCCTAACTCGAGCCAAACCCTGACTTGAAATCTGACTCTAGTCCTGACACAAACTTGGCTCAACCTCTACCTCTAGCCAAGTCGTAGTTCTAAACTTGGCTCTAGCCTTAATGCTAGCTCTAACTCACTAGCTCTAGCCTTAATGCTAACTCTAACTCACTAGCTCTAGCCCTAATGCTAGCTCGAACTCACTAGCTCTAGCCCTAATGCTAGCTCTAACTCACTAGCTCTAGCCTTAATGCTAGCTCTAACTCACTAGCTCTAGCCCTAATGCTAGCTCTAACTCACTAGCTCTAACCCTAATGCTAGCTCTAACTCACTAGCTCTAGCCCTAATGCTAACTCTAACTCACTAGCTCTGGCCCTAATGCTAGCTCTAATTCACTAGCTCTAGCCCTAATGCTAGCTCTAACTCACTAGCTCTAGCCCTAATGCTAGCTCTAACTCACTAGCTCTAGCCCTAATGCTAGCTCTAACTCACTAGCTCTAGCCCTAATGCTAGCTCTAACTCACTAGCTCTAGCCCTAATGCTAGCTCTAACTCACTAGCTCTAGCCCTAATGCTAACTCTAACGCACTAGCTCTAGCCCTAATGCTAGCTCTAACTCACTAGCTCTAGCCCTAATGCTAGCTCTAACTCACTAGCTCTAGCCCTAATGCTAACTCTAACTCACTATCTAGCCCTAATGCTAACTCTAACCCACTAGCTCTAGCCGAGCCCTTCAATGCACTCCCATCAACAAATAATCTGAGTAATGAATGTGATTATGAAACCACACCTACTGTCTGAAGTGTACTCGACACACCTACTGTCTACTTGCAGGTGTAGAGCTCACAGAATATCTCATAGGATAGGATAGTGATGTAGGTTGCTTGTGCAAGGCCGGTACCTTTTCTTTGTTGCCTTGGCCTTCTTGCTGACATGGTTGAAGTGTATCAAACCAGCTAAAGAGAAAGGACATGTGGAGATCTTTTTGATGACAAGCTGCAGGACTGAGTCCTGCTGACTGCCATCAATCAATGACATGCTATGGCTATGTTGAATGGAGTGTTTTTCAAAAGTCCCAAACAGAAAGCTCTTGACAATGCCTACCAACTTGGCTTCATGTGGATACTGACTGGCAGATACATGTGGTGGCACACAGTGGGTTAAGGAATTTTGGGGGGCACTCCATAAATGGCAATTGTGGCATTGTGGTTATTTGATGTTTATTTTTGCTCGTACTTGCCAAGAGACATAGTCAAATCAGGGGTATATTTAGGGGGGGGGGGCATTAGCCCCCCTCCTTTAAAATTTTGAGATTTTAATAGCTGGGTTAGGCCCACCATACCCCAAGTCCTTCCCCCCATACCCCAAGTTCGCCCTTCTCCCGGCAAAATCTGTATACAGCACTGCAAAGGATTACTAAGGATTACTAGAAGTGAATGCAGTGAATGCAAGGCATTTTGTAGTGAGATAGAAGCTTGCCATGCAATTTTGAGAGCTTCTAAATCCTCACAAGGCTGAAGCATATAAACTATAAAGTGTTATAGGTTGACAAAAGTGATGTGAATTCTAACCTAGCTGTGCCAGTGCTCACCCAGGACCCAGGGACGGTGTCATTGCTACCCTGACAGGGGCGCAGCAGGACCCCGACGTCAGGTGGGTCCAAAGGACTGAACGGGGTGAGAGTCTGAGCTCCACCCACTGAGCTCCTGGAGTGCCATTCTGGCCGTATTTAGAGCTTCCTGAGCCATATTAGACATAATTTTGGAGCAAGTTAGCGGTTGGATCGGCATTATTGCAAAAACTGACTCTTTCCATCTTGTCATAAAAACCCATCCTGCCAAGGAATAATTATCGCTTTCCCCTGATTGGTGGTCCTGGGCCTCCCTGATGGGAGGTCCCCGTCCTCCTCCTCCCGGACCCCACCTGGCGCTGCCACTACTTTGACCCTCATATCAGTAGGCAGTTTGAATGGTGTGCACTAATTTGAATTGATACACATTTAATTTTAGTGCATAGAAAATTTGACTCAATTTATCATAATATTATAATAGATGCAACTTTTGGTGATGTCGTTATCACGCCAGCATAAAGTTTGCTGCCTTAGACCAGTATACATATATACACTGGGTGCTTAGACCAGTATATATACACTGGTTGCTTAGACCAGTATATATACACTGGGTGCTTAGACCAGTATATATACACTGGGTGCTTAGACCAGTATATATACACTGGGTGTTTAGACCAGTATATATACACTGGGTGCTTAGACCAGTATATATGTTACGCGCAAACCTCGAATTTGTGCAATCCCAGGATTGAGCTGCTCATTCCCAGATTCCAGGTTTGCTTGCGCGATCCTGGGAGATTGCGCGCACATTCCCAGGATTGAGTGGGCGCAAACCTAAGATTTGCTCTATCCCAGGATCGAGCACTGCAATGTTGCTCTATCCAGGGATTGAGCATTTGCAGAGTTGCTCTATCCTGGGACTGAGCACTTGCAGAGTTATAATGTACCTAGATATGTTTAATCATACTGGTGATGAGGGTCAAGCTATTTACCCACAAAAAAGTTATATTAGGTAGAGCTTGTAAGCCTAAAATATAATATGGTGTAATGTTTCACCATTGACTTAGATGGAACACTTGGCTAGGTACAAGTTATACTGTTCAATGTTTTTTGTTTTTTTTAGTTCGAATAACTGTAACAACATTCATTAACAACATTCATTACATAAAATTCATAGTATACATAGAATTAGTTTGTTAATTATCAGTTTGGCATTTGGAACATATCCACTTGCTTTTTGGGGACAGGAAAACTTTGTTTGGAGTCCCAACACAATCCTGATGGTACCACTCTGCACATTTTTCACACTGAACCATTCTGTCCATTTTATTCCAGGTTTTTCGACAAACACAATAAACACGAATTATTTGAATGCATCTTATGCTTTTCAGAGGCTTTGTTATCTTCTTTTCGAGAGGAAAGGGCATCATTTTCTTGATTTCCAAGCAATCAAGAAGATGTGGCCGCATTTCTGAAACATTCCAGGTGAGATCATCTTGATGGCATAGTGCCACAGCACAAGCTATAGCAAATACACCACAGTCATGACACCACAGTCATGCTTGTTTGTTTGTGTTTGCATAGTGATGAATTGCAGAGTGATTGTTTTGCTGCTAGTGCACACCAGGGCACAAATCTGCTGACAAGTGGAGAGTGGTAGAGAATTGAAAAGGCTATCACAAACTTTGACATTACTCGAATCTACGGCTATACAGATCCAGTGACTGTTTTCAACATTAACAATCTGAACAGCATCACCACAAAGAGGACCTCCAGACATACTAGCTACTACTGTGGTAGCTCGTAACACACCAAAATGAGGGAATTCAGTTTTTAGAAGTTTTTGAGCAGCATACATATGGCCATCGTTCAACTAATCTTTGTTCTCAATCAGTTTCTTATCTCTTGCAGTAAGAGCTAGTTCTGGCAACCATATTGTGGATGTGGTAGATGCTAGCATATCAGGGTAGCTCTCTGTATCGATCACTTCCAGTGATTTCTTCTTAATATGTCTCCCTTCATCCTTACATCCATTGGAGCAAGGCAATGCATTATGGCATCGCTTGGTGCAAATCTTCTTTGATGCTTTACAGGAGCACCGCTTGCTATTGCATCCTGTTTTACAGTTACAGGAATTGTACAGGAATTGCTGATTTTTTGGATTAAATTTCATTGTAGCTTAACATAAGGATAGTAGACGCTCTTTTTCCCAACCAAACCAGTCACTTCTAGTTCCAATTCACCACAATAGCTCTCCAACTCAGACTCTGACACACAATTCTTCAGGACACCAAATGGACATCGCAAATGATACAGTCGCTGCTTGAACCCACTAACTGCTACTACAATACAAGGCAGCCTACGTAAGTCAGTGGATGCTCTATCAACTCTTGGTATTGTAATGCTGACTCTGTCACCAATAACAAATGGCTCAGCTTTATGTCGTTTTCTGGTATTGTAAGCTGCAATCATTTTTTCAGCATTTCTTCGATAGTTAATATCTGCCTTCTGCCGTTGACTGAGATGCTTCTTGCTAGTTGCTAGCACCATTTCTACATTAACAACAACAAACACATAAAAGTTTACTTGTATGTACTCAAGTTTTCTGCAATACCTTTGTCACTACTGTCAATCTTGTTACAAGCGTCTTATTTACTCTGGTAGAGTCAGATGGTTCCATATTGGTGAACAATCGATCAGAGGGAGTATCACCTGATATGAGTAATAAACAATAATAATATGACAAAATGTTCAATGATTATCAACGAATGTCAATGAATAAGTATTGTGCATAGCTATAGAAAAAAACAGTATCATTGAGTATTGGAAAATTTACTTTGTGATGAAGAGCCTGGTTGATGGAGGACCACAGGAGGGCCAAAGTTTCATCACTGTTATAGAGATTATACAGATTATACTGGTCATCATGTGGAATTGAAGGGCCAGAGTGTTCACCACTTGGAGATGGATTACCAGAGTCTTTAATGATACAGTCTGGTAGAGTCAGAGGTTTCCACATTGGTGAACAATAAACCACAGGGACTATCGCCTGCTGAGTAATAACAATAAATGACAAAACATGCAATGATTTTGTCAATGAATGGTAATATGCATAGAAGAAATAGTATATATCACTGAGTGATGGAAAAGTACCTTGTGATGAAGAGCCTGGTTCTGATTGATTGAGGACCACAGGAGGGACACAGTCCAAAGTTTCATCACTGGGATAATGGTCATCACTTGGAGTTAAAGTGCCAGAGTGTTCACAACTGGTAGCTGGATCAGAGTGTGTCAGACTGAGAGCGGTCACCACTGGAAAATGAAGAAAAAATGAAGAGTCAGTGTTCACCACTAGGAGCTGGAGAGTATTGTGGTTTATTACATGGGCTAGATTGTTCATCACTGTGGGATACACCAGAGCATCTGTTGCTTGATGGAGATGGAGGGCTGGAGTGTCCACAACCAGGATTTGAAGGTTCATCAGAGGGTCCATCATTGTTTACTGGGTAGTGGAAGTGGTTTAGAAGGTTAGATGGAACATTGTTATGCATACCATCTTCATTAATAAGGTCATGTACATCACCTGTCCAGGATTGTTGCCAGGAAATATACTGCTACGAGGAGGCTGTCCATACACCAACTCAGAGTGCACTTCATTGTATCATGTACACACAAGTATTAAGTTGATCTGCAATAATCATAATGAATACCTATAGTGTTAAGAAACTTACACTGAATCTCTGGTAACCATTGTGACCATGCTACATCATTGCAACTACTAAAGTGACATGCCATTAATTCTTCAACTTTGGCATTGCCGCGCTCCACGACAACTTGGGATTGCGGGTGTCTTGGTCGTCCATTGACAATCGTAACTTTACCAGGCCTACGTTGCACAAGGTCCCAAATTATATGGTTCACAAACTCCCTACCATTATCAGACTGAAGAATCTGTAAAGAGAGAGAGTGTGCTTGTATAGAGTTAATCGTTTTTGCAAACAATGCTAAGCTCACAGCAGAGTATAGGTACTCATTGTGGAAGATATGAATTATTATGAGCTGCATTACTTACCTTCGGAACACCAAAGTATGCAAAAACCCGACTTGATAGATTAGTAGCCACTTCAATTGCACTCTTATGAGACAAAGGGAAAAGGACATGGATCTTTGACCAATGATCCATGTAATGTCCTATCCAGTGATATTGATCATCAGTCTCATATCAATTAGATCAACCTGCATTACATTATAATTCACAATTATGTTTATGCATAAATAGTATATTGTTTATACTTGTCCTCGAGTCATGAATCCTGAAGAGATGATAAGTTTAAGTGGGGCATGGTTGGTTTGTGGCTTCCGAAGATTATAAACTGGGCAAAGCTGAATATACTTCTCCACTGCTGACCTTGGCAGACATTCATAACTTGTTGCAACCTATATAATACATTTTACAAGAGGGATGAGTGGTGACCTAGTGGTGTATCCATTGTACACTTTAGTGGTCATGGATCACCCAAAAGGAGAGATTTAACCATTGACAAGGATTCCGTAAGTCCTGTATTAAAAGAACTAACATGTAGCTGAAATAAACCTTCCATAGTAAATTTCAAAGTGCACTTATACAACTCCATATATGGCATACAACTGAGTATATACCTAGAAAATTGAACAGAAACAGATCTATAGCTGAATAATGAGGACTGAAGCTATGACAGCAGTGATTAAAAAAATTATTATATAGTCAATATTTGAATTAATTAACTCACTTCTGCAAGAGCTTTCTTATATCCCATGTGCCCTTGGACATCACAATGTATACGTTTTAACACAGCAGAAAAATCTTCGACAAAAGCCATTCTTCTGTAGCGTCCAAGAAGAGAAGTGTCATTCACTGCCATATCCTAATTACAAAATACTACTTCATCACATATACAAACACTAAATACTTATTACACACTTTCTTCTTAGCTGGAAGGCATAGGACATCCATTAATCCAATAAGTGGGTAATCCAACAATTTAAATCCCTTTTCCTTAATCAAGAACCTGAATTTCTATCCACAGCACCTTTCAAAACTTTCACAATAGCTTCCCCTTTAATTTATTGATTGTTTTACTTCCATTGTTGATTCCATTAAGAAACTTGTCCTTCAGAAATTGGCTAAACTCCTTTTCATGAGCCTCCATCTCTTTCTACTGCACGAATCGCACTTGCAGCATACAAAGTGTGCATGCGCAATCCCAGGATCGCGCTCGCAAACCTAGAATCTTGAGAATGAGCAGCTCAATCCTGGGATTGCGCAAATTCGAGGTTTGCGCGTAACATATATATATACACTGGGTGCTTAGACCAGTATATATACACTGGGTGTTTAGACCAGTATATATATATATATATAAACACCCAGTGTATATATACTGGTCTAAGCAGTACTTTCAATGAACTCTCTGTTGACATAATAACATTAAAATTACCTTCTCAATAATCAACTTCTCAATAATCAACTTCAATTTTTTTCAAATTTTTCGCTCGACATTTTGACTAGATGCTCTAGTCTTCAAATGAGACGCTAGGGCTCACATGAGCCTTTTATATACCATTAGCTAGCTATCCACCACATGCTAGTACACACGCCTAGCACGTGCACCTGATGTAAAATAAAAAATAAATAAAAATAAAAATAAATATAAATAAAATAAAATAATAATATTTAATTTGGCCTCAAAACTGAGTCTGGCGACCCTCGTGCCTACCATTTCCTGCTGCAAAGAATTGCAGTTGCAATCCAACGAGGAAACACTGTTGCAGTGCTTGGTCCAGCTCAGTACCTGACGATCATTATTTCTTAAATTAAATGTATGCAATATGCATGTATTCTATATGCATGTATTCTATATGCATGTAGCTATTCTATATGCATAATTAATTATAATAATTTAAAAAAATCAACAAAAAAAATTATTATTATTATTATATATATTTTACATTATTATTTATATATAATTATATATAATAATAATATAAATAAAATAATAATATATATAATATAATAATAATTATTATTATTACTGTTTTAATACTGTTTTAATACTGTTTTAATACTGTTTTAATACAGTATAATAATAATAATAATAATAATAATAATAATAAAATGATATATAATGATAATGATATAACATAATAATAATAATAAAATAATAATAATTATTAATAATAATAATATAATAATAAAATAACATAATAATAATAATAATAATAATAATAATAATAAAATAATAATAATAAAATAATAATAAAATAATAATAAAATAACTAATAATAATAATAATAATAAAATAATAATAAAATAATAATAACAATAATAGTACATAATAATAATAATAATAATAATAATAATAATAATAATAATAATAATATATTTAATATAATAATAATAATAATAATAATAATAATAATAATAATAATAATATAATAATAATAAAATGATAATAACAATAAAATAATAATATATAATAATAAAATAATAATAATAATAATAATAATAATAATAATAATAACAATAACAATCAAAATAAGCTATTTTGTTTATTTATTGTTGTTGTCGTTGTTGTTGTTGTAATCATTATCGTTGTCGTTGTTGTTAAAAATTATTTTAATTATTTTAGTTAATATTTTTATTTATTTTTTAATTTTTTATTCTTTTATTTTTACATCCGGTGCATGTGCTAGGCATGTGTACTGGCAGGTGGTGGATAGCTAGTACCTGTATCTAACAGGCTCACGTGAGCCTTAGCGTCTCATTATTCCAGATAAAGACTAGAGCATCTAGTCAAAATGTCGAGTGAATAAAAATATTGAAATTGATTATTGAAAAGTTGATTTTAATATGTATATATGGCACTAAATTTGTATGACATTAGCCTGCCTACAACTTCTCCTGATAGTTAATAGTTAGACATAAATATTTTTTGTTTGCTACCACAACATAATATCGGTATTGTTATTAAAAATTAGGAAAAGACATTCCAATGCCAGTCACTCCACCTCCTCAAACCAGCAACCAATGTCATCGGAAATATACACTGGAAGGAGGTTACCCAACGGATTTTGTCGAAAAGCCTTTACCAGAACTACAGCTCAGCTGCTCAATATGCTTGTTAATTCTGAAAGAACCATACCACCCAGTCACATGCAAGTGTGGCACTCACTATTGTAAGACTTGCATTGAGCCCATCTTTGAGACCACCAAGTGCTGTCCCATCTGCAAACAGCATTTTGATGGCATCGCCCCTAATGTTGCTCTGAAGCGTTTGATCAATGGAAAACGTGTTTACTGCTCTTTTAAGGAAGATGGATGTGAGTGGACGGGTGAGCTTAGGGTCCTGGACGCTCACTTGGATGATAATTGCCAGTTTTTTTCAGTGGCCTGTACCTTATGTGATGTACCTGTTCGGCGGGAATCTATGTTTGATCACAGGAACTTATATTGCCTCAAACGTTTTTACTGCTGCGACTTTTGCGAGTACTCGGCTGATTATACTGATGTAACCGAGAATCATATTCCCAAATGTGATTTTGCTGTTGTCAAATGTTCAAACACCAGCTGCGATGAAAAAATGCAGCGAAAAGATTTGGGCAATCACATTTATGTCTGTCCTGAAACACTTGTCAGATGTGAGTTGGCAACGCTTGGTTGTGACATTTATTTTCGGAGGAGGGAAACGTACGATCACTACGAACACAAGATGCCTTTTCATATGAGCCTGATGGTTACTCATGGGAGCAAGGAAAGGCAAAAACTAGTGGCCGACCTTGCTTATCTGCAAAGTGAGAACAGAGAATTAAACAAGAAACTGACAAATGTCAACGATGCTGTGCTTTTATTGAGAAAGGAAAATGGTGGTTTGTTAAAGGATAATTCGCGGACCATGAAGGACGTTGGATTACTTAGAGAAGAGGTCATGATCTTGAGGCAAAAACTCTCTGACGAAGAGCAGATGTCCACTCATTCGTCTGGTAGGGTCGATGAATTACAGAAAGCACTCAAGGAGCTGACTATATCTTGTCAGACTTTGAAGTATCAAGTTAACCAGCACACCGATGACATGAAGTGTTTGGCGAGCAATGCCGCCATTGATGCGAAGGAAATACTTGAAAACGTGAAAGTGCTCGGAGAAGAGATGGGCAGCCAAAGAACCGCCGATCGAAAAAGCATCGAGAGTCTGGAAGGTAAGCTGGAGGAGCTGCAGGACCTCTCCTCGGTCACGCTTGCATCTGGAATAGGTTGTCGTCCCATCACCGTGGTCCTGAGGGATTTTGCCAAGTGGCAAGTCTCGAATGCTGAGTGGATGTCACCTTCCTTTTACTTGAACGGCTACAAACTGTGCCTCTCTGCTTTTGTGAATGGAAACCCTGCACAGAAGGTCAACGGTTACCTGTCGCTTTACGTCCATGTGATGAAGGGAGAGAATGATGGCAAGCTCCCTTGGCCGTTCCAGCAGATAGTTACCTTGGAACTGTTGCATCCAGATCCTACGCAGGAAAATAAGAAGGGGTCCCTCCCCTTCGACTGCAATACCGACACAAAATATACGAAGAGGGTGATAACGCACAAGCAAGCAAAAGGGTGGGGCTATGCAAGATTCATCCAGCACACCGAATTGAACAAGTTTCTGAGAGGGGCACGAGAATTCCTGATGATTAGGGTCAGCTAGTGGTGTTGTTTTCATTTTAAGTTGTTATTGACATTAAGCAGTTTTTGTTTAGCTTTGTAGTTTTGTGTTAACTACTAATTATGTATTTTACTGTTTGATTTGTTAAGTGGTGTTCTCTACTATGGAATATGCATGTAGCACTTTTCAAACTTAGTAATATATTTTTGTAGTATCTTTGTTGTATTTAATATTATATGTATGCTTACTATAATAATATTATGTATATGCTATATATTATGTATTTTTTCGACTTCACCTGACTATTTTCACTGTGAAATATATCTGAGCAGTATGCATAATGCATTAAATCAGTGAGGGTTTTGGGGGGGGGGGTGTTAGTGATTTTTTTTTTGTGGGGGGGAGGGGGGGGGGGTTTGTGTGTGTTTGGTGAAAATTTAATACTTCCTCTATGGGCCAACAGTTCTCTTTGAAAAGGTCAACTTTTTTTACAAGTTTTGTCGTTGACTGAACTGCCATGTTTGCTTCGTGAATAATTACAGCTCAATGTCAAAAGTCTGGCTAAGGTTGTTTAGTTAAAGCGGTGCATCTCACTTGCATAAATTGTGATCCTCTGGAACATCTGTCTGACGGCCATAGCTATAAGCTGTGTTATTAATATTATGCACAGAGAGAGAGAGTGCCTGGTGAGGTAGTGGGTAAAGGTTACGTTGCTGGAGCTAGCTGACTTCCTGCAAGGTTTCATCAGGACTTGCAGTTGGGAGTGGGAGAGAAATGATTTGTCTTGTATAGTGTATTTATTTGTTGTGTTTATGACAGCAGTATTGTTACTCTGAGTTAGTTAGATCCCAACATGATTGGGCTGCTAAGTATGGGGGTGGGGTTAGTGGATATTTCCTGTACCTCGTCGAAGTTTGCTGGGTGTTGGAACAGCAGTGAAGTCCATTGCTAGCTTCTGCTAGTGTCCTCTCTGTATTCTGGTTTGTTGACAGTTGGTTGTTATGTAAGGTTGCTGGGTTCTTAATTTGTTATATTCCTCGACCAATGGAATCTATGGTATTTATAAGCCTTAGTAGCACCCTCGCTAAGGTCGGGTTGTCACAACTCAGCCTTCAAATTTCTAAATACCGTAGATTCCTTGGTCTTGGTATATATCAACTATTATGTGACCTACACAGGTACAGTCTTGGGTACAGTTATTTCCATGGTGCAGTTGTGTTTCCTTTCAACAGCATTCATTTCTTATTTTTGTATATTTTCATCCAAGTGATGGAGTGCCACGCCAAGTCAGACCTTCAGCTTTTGTTCACCACATTTATCACCACATGCTAAGTCTTGTTGCTGTTGTTGACTGTACCTGTGTAGGGTCAGCTACAGTGCGAGGACTTGGTAACAGTTGCACAGGAGAACTCCACCAACCAAACAGCAAATGTTTTGGTAAAGAATCAACTGCAGTCGCCTTTGGACTGTTAACAGTTTCCCAGTGTCAAGCACTTCTGCGAAACAACCGACTTCCTGTGACATATTGGCGCTAGACCTCCCGTGAGATGTCAGGGATTTTTTTTTAACGCTAGATCCAACCTTCCTATAACTAGGCCATACACAATGTAGTCTTGGAAATACCTGACGAGGCTCTAAGAAGATCTTCATATAGCCATCTTGTCAACCTGCAGACACTACAACCATGCATTCACAATCCACACTTGGGTTCTGATTGATGATTTCACAAATAGGAATCAAACATTTAGTGCGTGAGTGCCTTCAAAGTAAATCAGAACAATAACTTTGTACTCGGCCATACCTTAGTTTTTCCTAAATCCAAATTTGTGCTCAGTGCAGCTGTATAACACAAGATGAATGAACATGTATTTAGCTGATGCCAGGAGTGCAGAAACTAGGACTCCATGTACTAGGAGTTCAGGTAAGCAATGTCCATAGCCTTCACATCACTGTCATATCACACACATTATACATGTATTAGTGTATACAGAGTCCAGTCCCATTCCACACACATTATACATGTATTAGTGTATACAGAGTCCAGTCCCATTCCACACACATTATACTTGTATTAGTGTATACAGAGTCCAGTCCCATTCCACACACATTATACATGTATTAGTGTATACAGAGTCCAGTCCCATTCCACACACTGCATTTATATAGAGAGCACTTCCCATTAATATATCACACAATGACCAGTGTCTCTATGTCAGTCCTCAACATGGCAGGCAGACCAGGTGTATGCCACTCCCATCTTAAAGAACAAGATGTCAGGTGCACTGACACACTTAGTGGAAGGTCAAGCTTTGGGTCCATATCCTGCAATGCCAAATGCATACTTGCCAACCTAAGCTGAGTGTCTATCAGGACAATTTGTGCAGTTTTTCCGGACATAAGTCTATTTTTCAGGACATGACACATTTTATTATACCATATAGCTAATAGTTCTGAGGAGTAAAATTATTATTATTATTATTCTAGACTTCTGCTTGCAAGAACTCTGTTGTCATAAGGTGCTCAGTCTTGAAGCATTGACATGTTGATCTTACGAAAGCTGGGGATAGTCGTGTCCTGTGTTCTGTGTCAATCTTGCGAACCACACTGTTATAGTCAGCATTGGCAGAACTAGTACAGTTTTAGCCAAGGTAGCTAAGGTACCAAATCTAAGCTTAACTTCTCCCATTGCTTCCCAATAGTAGAAAATTGCTGCTGCCTCTGAGGAATCAAAATTTGGAAGCCCATTATCATTGCAAGCCTTAACTCGAATGACAATCTCATCAGCATAGTGATTAGCAAGGTTAACAACACACTGGGTAGTGGTACATTCAGTCGATTATTGGAGTTGAGGAATCCAAGATTTTGATCTTCAAATGGAAATGGAGCTGATTCTTATACCGAACAGTTTGAAATTGGGACAAAAGCGGTGCTTTTCATGACACCAGGACAGAGCCCTAAAAACCAGTAGCATCCTGACGAAATCAAGAAACTTGGCAACTTTGCTTGAAACATCCCACAGTCATTGCCACCCCTTTGTTTCTATCTGTTGATGCAGTCCAGTGTCGTCTGATGAATTTGAAGGAGACTATGGATAGCTGTTTGGTCACCTTCTTGGATGTGTGCATGGTGTATATACAGACTGTCATATACTGTACAGTGTCACCAGTGTTGAGGTTGCTGGAAGTCATTCAGTGGTCTCCGTTGACATTGAACAGTTGGACCCATTCTCTGTCGGGTAATCCCTGTGTTGTTGACTGAGTGATCCTGCTTCCAGAAGACACACACTTTGTAGGCTATCTGCATGTGGGAACTATGCTGCCATCATGCTATGCCCCTTGGCGATGATGAAAGTCGTCCAGCCATCATCACTTTTCAAGGTGCCCTTGCTGCTCTCTGTTGTGTATGCCAAGACTCTTGGCTTGTGTGCATGACTAGCACAGTACTTGGATAGGTGACCCACCAGGAGATTTAGGTGTCATTGGGGTAGTGATGAAGTGGGGGACTTGGTAGGAAGCTGGGCTCGCTGGAAACTAATAAACCAATGCTCTTGAAAAGGCTTATTGTAAAAGTCGAGGCTAAACACTCTAGCACTTGGCTGATTTGATTTGAGCTTGCGCTGAGTGCAAAGCATTCCGCGCAAGCGTACCAAAAAAGCATATTTTGCGCTACATCCGGAGTAAAAGCTCCTCACAGCAGAAGAGCGCGGGTCGTTCATTCCGAGCATGACTCTGGCGATTGAGTTAAGGTCAATGGGGCCAGGTCAATGGCTTACCTGAGGAGCTCAGCCTCAGACAAGGCAAGGAACTGGGGAGGTGAATGCCCGTGCTCGCCTCCTTCAGCGACTCTCACTGACAGTCCAGAGGGGAATGCCTTGTCTGTTTTGGGGTCTGTCAGGATTTGAACTCGTCATTAGCTCTTTAGTTATTTATGTGTATGTAGTTATTGCTTATGTGCATCAAATATGTTGTTTATTTTTAACTTTGTAAAGATAATTAAAGTAACGTGTGATCTTTTGCATGTTCAGTTTAACTATAATTACATATAATTACAAGGAAAAAACCAACAAAAAAGCATGAGCTTGCATCGGCGACAAGAAATGCTATACACCTTCAACATAGGAATTCTTGGGGGGGGGGGGCACTTTTATTAAAATTTAAATATAGATATATTATATCAAATACAGCATATATATACAGAGAAAAATGTTTAAGACTAAATTACATTGAATAAACGAACAACAAATCCAAGTTATTATGATTGGTTATCACAATGACAATATATAAAAATTGTGAATCTGAAGTCCAAGGGTCGATAATTGAAGGGGAAAAAGAAAAAAAAGGAATTGGAAGAGAAATGCCATTGGACACTTCCGGTGTGACGTACGTAAAATTCAGACAACAAATTGAGCTGTAGCTAGTTTCAGAAAATAATGGTAAATCTGTATGCAATACATATTCACAGCAAAGGCTCTAGGCTAGACATTAGTCAAAATTATTTTCACTTTCATAGTACAGGGAAGAGGTTAGGCCTCGTTAAAGGGGTGTGATGGACGTACACAGAAAAATGGGAAATCATAGGGTAGGAATGTTTAAAGCCCAAACTCTGTGAAGTTACTAGGGATATTGTTCTTGTTTTTTTTTAAATGTTCATACTAAGACATAGAAGTAATGTTTAATACCCAAAGCCTAACTGTTGAATATTGTATAATCAAATTAATCTTCATTAAACTTTGTGATGGACGTACACAAACCCGTGATGGACGCACATGTGTGATTAAGGATAGTATTAATGAATTCTGAGCATTGCTAGGCACTATTAGACAAAGCAAGTACTATATTAAACAGATGCTAAATGT
This sequence comes from Cladorhizidae sp. MBARI D1340-BT2, assembly GCA_028752905.1. Classification (NCBI taxonomy): domain Eukaryota; kingdom Metazoa; phylum Porifera; class Demospongiae; order Poecilosclerida; family Cladorhizidae; species Cladorhizidae sp. MBARI D1340-BT2. The sequence continues at coordinate 15,954,053 of JAQNBH010000003.1, read as the reverse complement.
CTTCAAACGCAAACTGTCCTCGATTGCCTACAACACTTGGTAGGTTAATGATACGTACAATTTTGTTTCTTGAGTAGAAGATTTTGTCTTCAGGTCTCGGCCACTTCCAAGCATTTGCACTTCTATGCATGACGTTTACTTCAACATCAGAATCCTCTATACAGGTCACCTTCCCTGCAAACTCTTCACCATCATACTACTCCATAACAACCCACAATCCAATTGTCAAGTTCAGTGCTGGTAGCTGAGGCTGGGCATCGTCTTCGATTGGACAATCCTGTTCAATTGTTGAATTGGTTGGAGGAGTGACATCATTGGTTTTGTGGATTCGACAAACTCGGAAACATTTCTCTATCTCGTTGGAAGTATCGGCTACTTTGACCTCATCTGCACCAGAAGCTTGAATACAATGAACTTTGTGTGTTTGGGGGACTGCCATCACTCCTTCCCATTTGGCATCCAGAAATGCAGATTGTTGATCAATCTCACTCTTGGCAACAAATTCAACTTGAATATTTGGGCAAAGCTGTTTGGCGAGTGCTGAATACTTTTGCGTAGTGGCAATATGACTTCTCTCTGACCGAATGTGTCTCCAAACTGCCCTCTTCACTGTCCCTCCAATCCCGTCCACGACACCTTTTCCATGAGATGAGGCCAAAAAAATCCATCTGGTAGAGATGTCATGGTCTTGCTCCCATTAGTGGAGATTTGAAAAGAGGAACCTATGCTTAAACTGAGATCGCTGAAAACATTGATGGTTTCTACGCTTGGGAATTTCGCTCGGAGACTTCGGAAAATATACTGTGACATGAAAACGAAAATGCTGTATTTTGTGTGGTCGATTAATACCATACTGAAATTGGTGGCATTGTTAATCCAAGTGTTGAGTGGTGAAGATGGTTGCCTGAGTGTGGTGCCAGTGGGCTGCTTGTACTTTCTGTCGCATTTTCAGAGAAATCGACTGGCAAAACAATGGATTTACCATCACAGGAGTTCTTTAAAGAGTCAAACGAAGCTGCTTGCTCTCTCTTCACAAAGGTATGGAGTAGGAAGGTACTCAGCTGTTTCTTCAGCTCATTAAAAACTGCATCCACTGTATCAGTCATGTCTACCTTCTCAATTCGGCTATCCGTAGACTTCCACTGGTAGTACTGCAAGGTCCCTGAGCTGCTTTGTGGTGCAAACTCATTAATCAGATCCACACAGGTTGAGCATTCTCGTGTCATGCACTTCTTGGAAGTGGCGTCACAGGTCACTTGCTCAATGAAGGATGAAACAAGAACACACTTCCCAAGGTCTTGCACTCCCCAGCTGTTCTAGTAAAGTCTAGCAAAACATTGCTGCATCTAACTTCCCCACTCCCCAGCTTCCCTACTAGTGTTTACAGCAAGGGATGTAGATTCATATTCACCAGTTCTTCCCTAAAAGGGATGCCTGTAGCACACAGAAAGGAACCTAGTGAACTATGTACTTCTTAACAGATCTTGTAACTTCCTCAATGCCAGCTGCTAAAATAGTTTTACTTGCAGGCTAGATAGTGTAGTATTTGGGGAATGACTAACAGTTGGTAGCTATAACTCAAGCAGCAGCTTTGTTTCTTTACCAGCCTACCTTCCTGGCTACAGGCTCAGGCAGCTTTGTTTCTAAGAAACACTCTAACCTCTAACCATAGTCATTGTCCAAGCCATAACCCAGGCCATGGTCCAAGCCTAATCCTAGTCATGGTCCAAGCCCTAACCTGTACAAGTCATTGTCCAAGCACTAACTCGAGTCATTGTCAAAGCCCTAACCCTAGTCAATGTCCAACCCCTAAACCTACCCTTTGTCCTAGCCCTAACCATGGTCAAGGTCCAACCCCTAACCCTAGCCTTTGTCCTAGCCCTGGTCAATGTCCAACACCTAACCCTAGCCTTTGCCTAAGCACTAACCCTGGTCAATGTCCAACCCCTAACCCTAGCCTTTGTCCAAGCGCTAACCCTGGTCAATGTCCAACCCCTAACCCTAGAGTCCTAGACTTTGTTCAAGCCCTAATCCTGTGTATATAGCCAACCCCTAACCCTAGACTTTCTCCACGCCTAACCCTGGTCAATGTCCAACCCCTAAACCTAGCCTTTGTCCAGCCCTAACCCTAGTCATGGTCCAAGCACTAAACCTATCCTTTGTCCAAGCTCTAATCTTGTCAGCTTTATAATGGTGACAATCAGTCTAGTCAGTTTAGAATGTTCTAGAAAATGAAAGGTAGCAAACTATAAATAGAAGATTGAATTAGTGCTGTAGCCATTCTAACTTTTCTGAAGATCGAATTGTCAATGGCAGAAAGACAAACAAAGAAAAGGGCAAAGATTAAGGCTGTACAATAACATCTTTTAACAATGTCTAGATGGGAATTTGTTAAGCTGTGACGTACATACGTGACGTACGTACAAGAACCTGTACGTCTGTCACAGGTTTTTCCGTAAGTCATGGGTGTGTGGCCTTTCCATTAAGGGTGGAAGTTATGCCTAATAGAAAACTAAAAGAGAATATGAAATGGTTTTAGTTAATACTTTAATATCACTGAAATAATTAAGAAAGATGCACATATTTGTGACGTACGTACGGCATCAATTATACGAAACTACAAACCGTAAAATATTATTTAGTGGGTGTAACCAAAAATCCATTGAATCTACTTAAAATGATCCAAATACACTTAATTTGGAGCAAAACTCTATTCCCAACTGTAGGAGGTGTCTGATCTAAAACAGAACAAATCTTCTGTCATAACATCTAAACAGCCACCGAGATATGGTTTTGACTTCTCTGAGGTGGATTATCAGTCTCTCTCCTCTTACCTATTGGACACAGATTTCAGTAATTGCCTTTGAGATTGAGACTGCTTGGCACGAATTCAGTGTTACTGTAAGAGATCAATGGATATATTTGTCAGAATAAGGTCCAACATCCTAAATGGATGACCCCCAATTTAAAACATGAATTGAATTGCCTAAATACACTCAGAAGGAAATACAGATCTCATCCCACTTCTACTAACTTCAACAAACTCACTACCTCCCAACTCTCAATTCAGTCATCACTGTCTAAGGCCAAATCTACCTCCGAAAATAATCTTGTATATGGGCTGACTTATAATAACAGTTCCAAGATTTATAGGAGGTACATTCGTAGGTTAACAAAAAATCATTTAATTCCCCCCCACACTGTTTCTAGACAATCTCAAAGTATCTTCTAACTTGGGAAAGGCAGACTTATTCAACAAATATTTTTCACTCTGTGTTCACCAGAAGCACTAGCAACCTGCCTCAAACAGATTCTCTCTTCACACCTTCAGATGTGCTAAATAACATGGAGATCTTTGATCACGAGGTGTATTCAATCATATCATCGCTTGACACAACTAGGTGTACACGACCCAATGATTTCAACCTTCTCAAATCCTGTTCCCTTGCTATCTACACACCTATTACTCATCTATTTTCTCTAAGCCTTTCCCAACACCATCTCCCAAATGATTGGAGAGTTCATTCTATTATTCCAATATATAACTCAGGTGACAAGTCTTCCGTCACTAACTACAGGCCCATCCCACTTCTAAGCACCATATCCCATATCTTCGAGAGAATAATATATAACAAAATGGCTGTCTTTGTAGAGAAATCCATCTCCTTGTTACAATTTGGATTTTTGAAAGGTCGCTCTACGACTCAGCAACTTCAATTGCTCACTAAATGAAAAGTCTCAAGTTGATGTTATTTATCTTGATTTCTGTAAAGCCTTCGATAAGGTTCCTCATAATGAGCTTCTCTATAAGTTATGGTCCTTTGGTATCTATGGCACTGGTTTAAGGCCTATCTTTCTTCCAGGTCTCAACAAGTGTTCCTTGATGGCCAATCCTCTCTGCCCCTACTTGTAATCTCTAGTATCCCCCAAGGAAGTATTCTTGGTCTCCTTCTGTTCTTGATCTACATTAATGATATTCCTTCTTGCGCCTCAACCTCATCTACGCTTCTCTATGCTGATGATACTAAGTGTTTTAAGTCAATAAAATCTCCATCCGATACAGTTTCTTTACAAGTGGTCGAAAGATTGGCACCTCCTCTTCAATAATCAAAAGTGCCATCTTATGAGATTCTGTACCAATTCACCATTGTGCAACATTGATGAAGAAGCGGTCGTTACTAGAAAAAGCTTCACCAAATATTTAGGAGTTCTGATGACCTATCATGGAGTCTCCATGTATCATTTATAATTTTGTAAATCTTACAAGTCCCTGGGGTTTCTTAGTCGTACTTTCCATCATTGCAACACAGTGAGTACAAAGAAACAACTTTACCTCACTCTAGTGAAGTCTCTACACACATATGCCTCTCCAATCTGGTGCCCTCATCTCAAGAAAGACTTTGTCCCATTGGAAAAGATCCGAAGAAGAGCAACTAAGTTTATCCTCTGAGATTTCTCATCCGACTACAAATATTGCCTTATTAGTTTAAAAATTCTTCCCCTAATGATGACTCTGGAACTAAATGAATTGTTGTAAAATCTCTAAAAACCCATCTGAACATTTCAATATTCTTAATTACATTTCTATGTCCACCATAACTACCAGATCTACTAATCATCTAACACATCAATGCTCATAATTTAAAGAACCTCCACTCATTTTTCACTCGCATTCCTCGTCTTTGGAATTCACTCCCTAGTATAGACTTGAATCTTCCATTATCTATTATAAAATATCAACTAAACTTGTTATTTCTTAATCACTTTATTTCAAACTTTGATCCAAATAATTCATGCTCTTATCATTTTTTATGTCCATGTAACAAATACACTAATATACCATCCCCCCTAACTTCCACCACTTAAATCTGGCTACTTGATTTTGACTTGTAGACCATCAGTACTCTTTCTCCCTAATCATGGTCTTCACTCATGTTTCTATATATACTGTAAAGTGATAATAATAATAATAATAATAATAATAATAATAATAATAATAATAATAACAACAACAACAACAACAACAACAACAATAATATCAACAACAACAACAACAACAACAACAATAATATTCATGATTGTGTATGTTGGATTGATGATCCTTACTGACCCTCAATGAGGTCGTGGATTAGAGTGCAAAAGTTCAATGAATGGAGAAAAAAAGCAAAAAATATATATATAATTATATATATACTGTATATATATATATATTCACTGAAAGTGTTTGTGGACTGAAATAATCACTTGGGCAGCAGCTAAAATGCACCTAATAAAAGGTTAGTTTTTTTTGAGGGGTGGGGTTCTGTCCTCCATTTATAAATCTTAAAACACGAGTGCTACCACATTTCCCAATGAGCCAAGCAGAGCAGAAATGGCAGAAAGGGACATTTCTGCCCTTTTCTTACTTCACTGTAGGAACACTCACTAGGGTTCACAGTTCAGAGACTAAGTCTCGGTTGCAGGACTTGTCAGTGACCTTTCATCATCAAAGTGCATCTACACAGATGTTTAGCATTGGCGTACATGATTTTAATGGTAAGCCCCAATTGGAAGTGCTTCTTACTTTTGGATGTGGACATTAAGAAGCAGGTAACAATGGAACATGCTTGGCAACATTTTCTAGGAGACGAATTTTCAAAATCCCGAGACCATCACACGTGTTTAGAAACAATAGCATGCAGATGAGATTAATTATTGTTAATACAAATTAGTTGTATCATTGGTGCTGTACTTGTGAGGTGATGTGAGGAGGTGGGAAGGGATGACATCGGACAATCCCAATCCACTCTTACTCTTCCTCCTCCCCTCTACCACAAAATACACTCGACACTGCCTCACTATTCCAACACTATTATCCACTCTTGCCACACCTTCACCAACAACACATCCACCTTCACTTCCCTCTCATCCAGCCACAACAACCAGCAGTAACTTGCTCTGCTGTCTCCTACTCTTCACAAATGCAACCCACCTCCTCCACTGTCACACATCACACAGAGCGTCCATACAAAATCCACACCACTCCTCGTCCTGACAGTCCTGCTTTGCCTCAACCTGAAGCATCGTATCCTTGCAGTGTTCGCACTCCACTATGATCCTTTTGTCTTCCTGTACAAGCTCAACCTAATCCTTCCCATTTCTCTTCTTCCAGATGCACTGATCCAGCGACATTTCCAAGCTCACATATGTACCTCCTCTTGACATATCGTATTCAACCAGCCACCCTCTTCACTAAATTACTGGCCGTCTCGAGGATAAAACTCTACCAGCCACCCTCTTCAGTAAGAAATTACTGGCTTTCTTGAGAATAGATAATAATAAACTAACAATTTGTGTACTTATTTAAAGTCAATCAAGTGAAACTGTTAGATTTTTTTTTTAATGTTTATTCTCAAAATGGCCAGTAATTTATGAAGAGCTAGTGCTAATATATGCACTGGAGAACTAAACTGAATGAGTGATCACTTGGTGTGCTTATAATACAGCACCTGAGGTGTCTTGGTTTAGTAGATGATCCTTATGTGCCTGGCCATCTTTGCCACTGGGTTATCTTGCAATCCATTGGTTTAGTAGATGATCCTTACGTACCTGGCCATCTTTGCCACTGGATTATCTTGCAATCCATTTGTTTAGAAGATGATCCTTACATGCCTGGCCATCTTTGACACTGGGTTATCTTGCAGCAATCAAGCAACATATCAGTCGTGCCAAGTCATTGCACACTTGTGAATGGACCAACTTATTGTCAGATGAGAAGGCAAGTGAGAATGTAAGATTAAAATAGCCTTTTAAAATATGTTCACTGAACACAATACAGATTTTATTTAAGGGGTCTAGATTTTACAGAATGTGTGTAATTATCATATCAGCCTCTAGGTAATGTTCGTGATCCCTTTGGTAAGATTTCATCAATGACAAGATTAAAAACTCCAAAGCTCCTTGCAGCTGTAATGACCAACATGTAGTGACGCGTGTAATTGTCATGCTCTCAACTTCTCTAATAAAAGGGACCATGTTTGTAATAAAAATAGAAGCTATTTTTGACAACAAAAGTTAAGTTCACTTTATTATTATTATTATCTATTATTATCTATTCACCCCTTATTATAATTAGAATTAAAAAATAAAATGACAAAATAATAATAATAACTAATTATATAGTTCTACAATCAGTTGGCTGTCCTTGCATGCCGATAATAAAAAAATTCAAATTTTTTAATAATAAAATTATAAATAGAGGGGAAAATTCTAGTGTTGGGATCACGGATGTTTCAATGTAGTCTCTAGCCCAGACAGATGGGGACTTGATTATTAGAAACAGTTCTTTAAGATATGGCTAACAGTGTGCAATAACTCCTTTAAGAGTATACACTGCACCAACACCACAGTGGGTGGAGGCAGGTAAAGTAGGTTGATGACAATAGCTCTATGGGGTCACACACTGGACCAACACCACACTGGGTGGAGGCAGGTTGAAGTAGGTTGTGACAATAGCTCTATGGCGACACACACTGGACCAACACCACACTGGGTGGAGGCAGATTGAAGTAGGTTGACAATAGCTCTATGGGGACAACACTGGACCAATACCACACAGGGTGGAGGCAGGTTGAAATAGGTTGACAATAGCTGTATGGGGACACACACTGGACCAAGACTACACTGGGTTGAGGCAGGTTGAAGTAGGTTGACAATACCTCTATGGGGATACACACCGGACCAACACCACACTGGGTGGAGGCAGGTTGAAGTAGGTTGACAATAGCTCTATGGGGTCACACACTGGACCAACACCACACTGGGTGGAGTGAAGTAGGTTGACAATAGCTCTATGGCGACACACACTGGACCAACACCACACTGGGTGGAGGCAGGTTGAAGTAGGTTGACCATAGCTCTATGGGGACAACACTGGACCAACAACACACAGGGTGGAGGCAGGTTGAACTAGGTTAACAATAGCTCTATGGGGACACACACTGGACCAACACCACACTGGGTGGAGGCAGGTTGAAGTAGGTTGACAATAATTCTATGGATACACACACTGGATCAATACCACACTGGGTGAAGGCAGGTTGAAGTAGGTTGACAATAGCTCTATGAGGACACACACTGGACCAACACCACACTGGGTGGAGGCGGGTTGAAGTAGGTTGACAATAGTACACATACTGGACCAACACCACACTGGGTGAAGGCAGGTTAAAGTAGGTTGACAATAGTTCTATGGGTTGGATCAACACCACACTGGGTGGAGGCAGGTTGAAGTAGGCTGACAATAATTCTATGGATACACACACTGGATCAATACCACACTGGGTGGAGGCAGGTTGAAGTAGGTTGACAATACCTCTATGGGGATACACACCGGACCAACACCACACTGGGTGGATGCAGGTTGAAGTAGGTTGACAATAGCTCTATGGGGACACACACTGGACCAACACCACACTGGGTGGAGGCAGGTTGAAGTAGGTTGACAATAGCTCTATGGGGACACACACTGGACCAACACCACACTGGGTGGAGGCAGGTTGAAGTGGGTTGACAATAGCTCTATGGGGACACACACTGGACCAATACCACACTGGGTTGAGGCAGGTTGAAGTAGGATGACAATAGCTCTATGAGGACACACACTGGACCAACACCACACTGGGTGGAGGCAGGTTGAAGTAGGTTTCTATGGGGACAACACTGGACCAACACCACACTGGGTGGAGGCAGGTTGAATTAGGTTGACAATAGCTCTATGGCGACACACACTGGACCAACACCACACTGGGTGGAGGCAGGTTGAAGTAGGTTGACCATAGCTCTATGGGGACAACACTGGACCAACAACACACAGGGTGGAGGCAGGTTGAAGTAGGTTGACAATAGCTCTATGGGGACACACACTGGACCAACACCACACTGGATGGAGGCAGGTTGAAGTAGGTTGACAATAATTCTATGGATACACACACTGGATCAATACCACACTGGGTGGAGGCAGGTTGAAGTAGGTTGACAATACCTCTATGGGGATACACACCGGACCAACACCACACTGGGTGGAGGCAGGTTGAAGTAGGTTGACAATAGCTCTATGGGGTCACACACTGGACCAACACCACACTGGGTGGAGGCAGGTTGAAGTAGGTTGACAATAATTCTATGGATACACACACTGGATCAATACCACACTGGGTGGAGGCAGGTTGAAGTAGGTTGACAATAGCTCTATGGGGACACACACTGGACCAACACCACACTGGGTTGACAATAGCTCTATGGGTACACACACTGGACCAACACCACACTGGGTTGACAATAGCTCTATGGGTACACACACTGGACCAACACCACACTGGGTGGAGGCAGGTTGAAGTAGGTTGACAATAGCTCTATGGGTACACACACTGGACCAACACCACACTGGGTGGAGGCAGGTTGAAGTAGGTTGACAATAGCTCTATGGATACACACACTGGACCAATACCACAATGGGTGGAAGTAAGTTGACAATAGCTCTATGAGGACACACACTGGACCAACACCACACTGGGTGGAGGCGGGTTGAAGTAGGTTGACAATAGTACACATACTGGACCAACACCACACTGGGTGAAGGCAGGTTAAAGTAGGTTGACAATAGTTCTATGGGTTGGATCAACACCACACTGGGTTGAGGCAGGTTGAAGTAGGTTGACAATACCTCTATGGGGATACACACCGGACCAACACCACACTGGGTGGAGGCAGGTTGAAGTAGGTTGACAATAGCTCTATGGGGACACACACTGGACCAACACCACACTGGGTGGAGGCAGGTTGAAGTAGGCTGACAATAGCTCTATGGGGACACACACTGGACCAATACCACACTGGGTTGAGACAGGTTGAAGTAGGATGACAATAGCTCTATGAGGACACACACTGGGCCAACACCACACTGGGTGGAGGCACGTTGAAGTAGGTTGACAATAGCTCTATGGGTACACACACTGGACCAACATCACACTGGGTAGAGGCAGGTTGAAGTGGGTTGAGAATAGCTCTAAGGTTATGGTTAAGGCTAGGGCTAGAAACAAGGGTTATGGAGCTGCTAGAAACAAGGGTTATGGTTAGAGCTAGGGCTAGGAATAATTTCGGACGGATGCTAGTGCATGTTTATGGGAAACAAGGTTGGGTGGAAACAACTTCTGAACATCATTCATCCATGCATAAAACAAGATTGTCAATTGCACCATGGGCCCACACGGACAAGCAAGCCACTAGTCAAATATGCTGGGAACAAATCACATTCTCACTGCTAAGAGGAGGCTCACCACAACATGAAAACCATCCGAGAGATGGAATGCTAAGGGGTGGCTCACTGCAACATGGAAATCATGCGAGAGACGGAAGGATCTATGTCAAAGCCTCCAGAATCATGTCAGTCGAGTCTATCAAGCTTGACGTCTTCATAGTGGGGCAGCTTAATGAACATTTTTGAAAGGATGGGGACACACTGGATAAAAGCACTAAACTTTTACGTGAGAATCTTGAGACTCTTAGGTGTCACTTTTTGCTAGGCCCCAGCTAAAAAAGGTGTAATTTTACACCTTCCTTATAAAGAATTAAAAAAATATGCTGGCTCTTTTTAGAAACCATGCAGCTGCTCTCTTGATCCTCTATTTGGAGCCAACTAAACTGTCTTTCTTGCCTTCTTTGTGCTCAATTCCATCATAACAAAGTAAGTTAAGTTGAATTTAGCTGATCTTTGTATTTAGCTGCATAATCTTGACCTAAAAAACTTTTGTATAGCTAGTCATAGGTCTTCTGTTGCCACACTAATCCACCACCAAGCCCTCATGGACTGGGCATTATGTGTGGTATGCCAACAGCCTTCTACCGAAGCTCTGAAGTGTCCATTACATGGACCAGGTAGTCCTATCTTTCCTTTCTCAGATATACTTTCATGGAGCTAGATGTACTACCTATGCCTCTAACTCATCTAACGGAGCATGTACCTGTTGATGACATGGTTTCAAATAAATCCAAGTGGCATAAGTCTTGCCATAATAAATTTGGCCTTGATAGGCTAGACAGGGCATGAAAAAGGAAAAGAGCCGAGATGGAGCAGAATCTAGTGATGGTAGTAGTGCCAGACGAGTTTGCCAACGCCGCCAATTACTAGATAAAAGTAATTGCATTTTCTGTGTGATAAACTTCATCAGTTTAGTACACTGCAATCTGACACTAGTGTGCGGAGAATGGCCAGAGGCCTTCAAGATGCTTCTTTGCTTGCTAAAATTGAAGGAGGAGATCTCATTGCTTTGGAAGCTAGATATCACCTGAGCTGCTTAGTCATGCTCCGCAATCACCACAGATCATACTTGCGAGAAATTCAGAATGCTTCTAGTAAGTCCTATGAAAAATGAAAAATGGAAGCAAGAACGTTCAGTAGAAGAGGGTAATTTTTTTAAGCTTTATGAATTGTAATTTCTCTAAGAAAGTCACTTAAAAACGATTTTGATATTTCTAAACAAGTTAACAAGGTTCGTTTCAAAGAGCAAATTCTCTCACATTTTCCTGAGGCTCAAGCTCAGAGTGATGGAATTCTTGTTTTTGAGAAAGGAATGCAGCAGATCTTGAAGCAAGCATTCAACTGTAACTATGAGGATGATGCACTAGTTCTTTCTAAGGCTGCTACGATTGTTCGTGAAGACATACTAAATTCAAATGGCTTTCAATTTATTGGCTCTTTTTTGCCTAACTGCCAGCAAGATTCTGTACCAACAAACCTCAAGTATTTAGTTTCCATGTTACTAAATGGATCCAGCATTAAAGATCAAGATTTAGTAGAATCAAAGAGTTCTTTAACTATTTCCCAGGCTATACTTTTCAACTGTAAAAAGAAGTCATCAAAGACCATCTCTTGTCACTCCAAAAAATTTGAGACACCATTACCTTTGTATATTGGACTTAAGGTTCATACACAAACTAGGTCAAAAAAATTAATTTCAGACCTATATCAGTTGGGTCTTTATGATATCCTGGAGCTTGAAAAGCCGATAGCTTCTTCCATTTGTGAGCACACAAATGAGATTGGTCTGGTATGCCCCAACCAATTGAGCCATAGTCTATTTACTGTTGGTGCCTTAGATAATTTAGACCATAACCCCTCCAGCACAACCGCCAAAGACTCATTTCATGGTACAGGAATAAGTTTCCTAGAAAGCTGAACACAGGCAGTACTCAGTATACTGTTCAACTGTTAGCTACTGTTTATCTGGTTGTCTTTATATCTGTCTAGGCCAACTGATGGGACTAGATTTGTTGAGACCGTCGAACCGTACTTAGTCAGTTATAGCACGAGTATAAAACTTCTCATTCTTCTATCACATGGTGTAATAATGTGTCACAATCAATACGTAATGATGATGTAATGTCTATGCATAATAATCAACGTGACTGATACAGTGTGTGTGATTAGTAATATAATACTTGAACATTACACTCAGGTTACTGTAGAGTTTTTGACAACAGCAACCTGTAATCAGTTACCTGAGAACTATGTTACAGTGCCATCAGTTGTTCTCAAGAAGGAAAGTGTTACAGTCCCTGATGTTTCAGTCTCAGACTCTAGTGCTACTGCAAGTAGGCATTTGAAAGAGGCAATATTAACTGAGCACAGTTGGCTTGAACAGGCAATCAAGCTAATTGCAAAAAGTGAAGTTGAGAAGGGAGACAGCGTAGCCTGGGCTGCCTATCACGCTTCTCATTGTGATGTTGATAACTCTTTCCCTACCCTTACTCAACTGACGCCTCTTTTCTATGAAAAAGCTGCAACTGCAGCAATGGTGAATCAAGGCTATACAATTCCTTAACCATGATCAAATTCAAGTTACTGTTTTTGATGCACCACTCTTTGCTTTAGCCAAGTTAGTGCAGTGGAAGTGGCCCAATACACATGGTGAAGGCAAGCATGTAGTTATGATGGGCGGTCTGCACATAGAAATGGCAATGTGGAGTACCTTTGTGGATTACCTTGAAGGCTCTGGATGGGCAGCTGTACTTACTCAAGCTGATGTAGCTTCATCTGGCACTGTTGATAGCTTTTTTAAAGCTTCCCATCTTATGAGGACCAGGTATGCTCACCAAGTCAGTGTTGTAGCTTTAGCCAAGCTCCAAGAAGAGGTGTATGCAAACATTGGTGGATTGTTGTCCAAACAGGCTTGGAGAGAGAGTATGAGGAAGGGTAGTCCTATGTTTTAGTACTGGGATACTATACTCAACCTTGAGCTCAAGGGCCATGTTTTTGTTAGGGCGCATCAAGAGAAAAGTTTCTCTCTCTACCATGACTCGCTTTAAGGAAATTATCCCCTGGTTTTTCACACTAGATCATTATCATTATGCTCGATGGATGCCTGTTCACATTCGTGATATGGAGAACTTGCCCACATCAATTCACAATGAGTTTCATGAGCATAGTCATTGGGTGGTTCACAAAACTAAGAACCGCTTTTCGGCAATGCCCATGATCAGGCTCATGAACAAAATAATGCGATAGTCAAAGGGTCTGGTGGGGCAGTAGGGCTTACACAAAATCCATCAGCTTTCAGAAAGTGGCTACTGGCTGGGCCTGAGCAAGCACGGTTTATTCAAGCATTTGAAGATCAATTTGTGATTGAAAAAGAATGGGAATGTTTTCACCATGATGAAGGTCTTTCAACACAGAAGACTTTCAAGTTACATGTTCTTTCCTTGGTGGAGGCTATTCAAGATATGGGCAATCCCTTTCTAGATCAATCTGAAGAGCTCTTAACGTTGGATACAGGCAATGTCTTGGATGAATCTGTGGTTGAGACTGTCCATACAATTGAGGAACTGGGGAAAGAACAGTTCAAAAGCTACTACAAGTCTGACCTTGTTGACCGTACTCACTCAATTCGTGAGCCAATTAAAAGGAATAGTCTCTCACTCTTTAAATGCCCAAAACACCAATCTAAAACAAAGCTGTTGAAAATCTAAAAAATGATGTGTCACTGTTTTCACGATTGTACATTGTAGCAAAAAAAACAGGGATTGTAATATGACCACTTTTTTCAAACACGAAAATCACCCTTTTCCACCCTCTTTGTCTGAGTATGGAAAGCTACGATCCTCCAAGAAGTCTGATCTTATGAACTTATTATCAACAATGGATGATCAGCGTGAGCCTCCCAACTTCTTTGATGCCATAGCTATTGATGGTGCTGCTCTTGTTCATCTTCTTCCAACTGCAAGCATCACTACATTTGATGAGTTTGCTGATTCTGTCTTTCTGCCTCATCTCAGTAAGCAGCTAGAGAAATGTGTTCATCTTGATGTGTTGTGGGATGTATACATCACAGAGACAGTATCAAAGCATCAACTAGAGAAAAGCGAGGTCAAGGCATTAGGAGGAAAGTCGCTGGAAAAAATATAGTACCAAAAAATTGGACGGGTTTCTTGCGTGATGAAAAAAATAAGCAAGAACTCTTTGAGTTTCTATCTTCTAAGATTGCAGCATTTGACTACAATGGCAGCAAGGAGGTGGCCAAAGAGTTTTGACAAACAGGATCACTCTAGCAATGTCATCATGTGACTACAAGGAGGCAGGCACTTGGCTCATTGTCCACATTATTGATGCACTGAATAAAGGACAGAGTACTTTTCTTGTGCGCACTGTAGACACAGACATTGTTATTCTTGTTGGAAAATTCTTTCAGCTCATTGCATTGAATTCAACTACAGATATTTGGGTAGCTTTTGGTACGGGGAAATTTTTTTCTTATTGGCATATAAACACCATATACCACAATCTGGGAGAGGAAAGATCCTTGGCATTGCCATTTTTTCACAGTTTCACTGGCTCCGATACGAGAGGGAAAAAGTCGATTTGGGAAGCATGGAACTGCTTCCCAGACATCTCCACAGCCAATTGCATTGAATCCATTCACATATCTGGACATTTCATCTCCAATTTTCAGTCTTCTGCAAAGATTCACTGTACTACTATACAGCAAGAGTAGCAATGTTGAGCTTCTTGAAGAAGCAAGAATGGAACTATTTTGCCGAGACAACAAAACCATGGAGAACATCCCACCAACAGCTGATGCCCTGTTGCAGCATGCAAGGTGAGCAGCTTATCAGGCTAGTGTCTGGGCTACAAGTGAAAAAACACAACAAAGAAGGCCTACACCAGAATCCTGGTGCTGGACTTGGGATGAATGCAACAAGAAATGGGTGCCTGTTTGGATGACACAGCCAATAGCCAGCAAAGCATGTCAGGAACTGGTGAAGTGCCAGCTGCAAAAGTGATAAAGGTTGCAGTGCCAGATGCAGTTGCAAGAAAGCTAACTGCATGCACTGAACTGTGTGACTGTAAATGTATCTCTTAAATGCAAAGTTTTAAAAAAATTTAATACTTCTATTTAGTTTGTAATAATTTAATAAAAATTTGTGCTACAAGAATTTAACACTTTCTTTACTTTGGGTCTTAGCAGAATCTTTTTAAATAGGGCTTGTAAAAGCAGCACAAAAAATGGTGCTTTTATCCAGTGTGTCCCCATGTTTTCTGTAACCTGCCTCACTATCATGGCTGCTGTGCAAGACATCAAAATGTACGCCTGGTAGAGATTTACAAATTTGGCAGCTCAGCTATCGGAATTCAGACCAATCGGATTGGTCATTGAGGCACGGGAGGGAAAATGTAGGTGCGGGATTCATCAACATGCAGCCAGCTCATCTGCCATAAACGTTGGCTATTAGGTGACCGACCACCATAAGCGAATTGAAGATATGTGCAAACTTGGACATAGTTTGCAAAAAGAAATGTTTGAGCCCTACATGTTAAACATGATTTAAAAATTTTTTTTTCACACATGCCCAGTTGAGTGCTGATCACAACAAAATGGTGGGAGAAGTAGGCTCACATTTTTGGGGGTTTATATTAATAAAAGTTAAAAAAAATTCTTAAGGTCCACTCTTGCAACCGCCATCTTGGATTGTCTCCACCTAAGCAATCCTGCTGTTTCTGAAGCTCTTCTGCCGAGGAAAGGCCACTAGGCACCTGTGCCTTCCAGGAACCACTCTAATCATTGAGAAAGGAGCCAGTATTGTTTTATGGATTTCTTTGTCGTAAACATCGCAGGACTTTGCAGTAGCATTTGTCTGCTTACCTCAATGGGCCTACACCAAACTGCAGCTTGTTCTAGTAACTAGGCATTATATCGATTTCTCTATACTTGATATAGTCTGACTTAGTGTAATGTGTAGTAACATTTGTTTGCTTACCTTAATGGGGGTGGGTAAGTCAGGCTATGGTCCCTGGTGATATCATGCCCCCTGGCACAATTAGCTCTACACAAATGAGAGTATCAGTCTCTCTCTGTGTGTGTGTGTGTGTGTGTGTGTGTGTGTGTGTGTGTGTGCGTTCATGTGCCTGTATGTGTGTGTGTATGGCTTATAGACTCTTGCCGCCTTTGGGCCTAACCACACATCATACATCATTGGAAATCACTTTACCCCAGAAAGGTTTTGGACCAGGTTTGGGGTCCTTAGGCCACCCCCCTCCCCTCCCCCCATCCCCAGGCATGCTTAAAAATGGCCATACTCGTCCAACTAGGACAGATATGTAGGTATAATTTAGGAGGTGGGTACATCATGCCCTTTGCTGATACCATGCTCCCTGGTGATACCATGCCACCTGGTGATAACATGCGCCTGGCATAATTAGCTACTGCATGCAAAGACTTTTTTCACATGGCAAGCACTTGGTTGGAAAATAAATTTTGAGGAATTTTAATGAATTCATTACCCACCCGTGTGCTTGACCACGTACTTAACGCCCAATGAAAAAAGTCATTGCATGTACATGTACTAGGGTTTTCTAGCCACTGATGCTAATTTAGCACTTGGCAATCTGGAGATATTTATGCAGAGAAATCAGGCACTCAGGTTTATGAGGTTCCCTCCACTTTAGCTTCAGTAAACTATGGTATTTATGAAAAATATTTTACTATCAAAAGAGAGCACACAGAGAGACCTATCTTTTGAGCTATATACCAACTACATACCATGAAGTTTGCACAATCTACAGAGCTATAACCTGGTAACCACACGTTTTTTTTAAACACTTACTAATACTTTATGGGTTTGTCCTCCCTTGAAATCGTACACACCAGACACTATACAGATCATTATAAAGAGCAGCATAATGTTGGTGTCAGTATCAGTGCCACTTGCCTTTAGGGAATCCTTTATTGTGGCAAAAAACTTGCGTGGCATAGAGAACCGACACTTGCAAGTTGTCACGGTCGCTCACGAACTTCTGGACGAGAATCTAAACAGCATTAACGACAAACAAAAAAAATATAAATAAGATTGTGAAGAACATAAATATTGCAGAATTCTTCTGAATGTAATGACAAATATTAATTAAACTATAGGAAGTGTCCAGTATACTGCAGGATATGCCTAGTATACTACAGGAAGAGAATATAAGCCCATGCACTCTAGACCCAGTTAGTACTTGTGCAAAGTTTGTATGTAGTTTGTCCTATTGTTTTGAGATGGGCCACCACCATGGATGGTGGTGAGAGTGGAGTGCAGCTTTCTGTTGGTGCAGAGTTGGAAGCTTACGGTGACCGAGCAGCAGTGGCAACTAACCAGCTAGGGAGGAGCCAGGCAGGAAACCTTGCAACGCCAACATAGGGTGGTACAACAGACATGGTCAGACAGAGGTCACCTGATGTTAGCGACTACTTTTCAAACCACCATGCTCTCAAGGTGCCATTTCCTTCTACTCTGGTCGACTCACAAACCTGCTTTGAGGAATTGAAAGTATCCAAGAAGATGCCCAGCCATTTGAGCTACCACACCCCTTATTGATGAATTGTTTCCAAGAGAGAATCAGTCCTCACAGAATATTTCATCTGATCACTTCAGACTCCATCAGCTAACTGATTCTAGTTGCTAGATGTCGTGGCAGGGTCAGTGACCCATCGGATGCTGGCACGTAGAATCAAGATTTCCGAGGAAATATTGTGCAAGTACTAATTCCGTCTCAGAAACAAGTCATCATTGTGTTATTCCAAGATATATGAACGTCCATCCAGTCGTTGATATCTACTGCTCTGTTGGGATGTTACTTTAGTGAGCATCTTCAATGATAACTACAAGTGGAGAAAACCAGCGCTAAAAGATACAAGGCCCACTGATACTCCAGCACTACAGGATGCAAGACCCTGCCCACTGATACACTAGAGCACTACAAGACATAAGACCCTGCCCAAGGTTACTTCAAAAATACAATCAAGGAGTATGATATTGACATTTGACCTTTAAGGTTCCATTGGTTGTCCCTTGGTACTTCATCTGCCTAACCTCACTTGGTATTTCTAAGACACTTTCTCCAAGATATATAGATGACAGGCCATTTTCAATTTTCACTTGATGTCACCTTTGACCTCGTTGATTTGAACCACTGTCATATTGTATGTCTACCATATTTGGTCAAGACCCATAAAGCATTTTTAATCCATGCAAACACACACACACACCACACACACACACCACACACACACCACACACACACTACACCACACACACCACACGCACACACCACACACACCACACACACCACACACACACCACCACACACAAATAGATGGGAGAAAACAATTCCTTGCCACACATTGCTGTAGGCAGGACATAATAAAACAGAAAGCTAAGTCAGCCACATTTAAGATGCATGAATGAGAATTGAAAGGGGTAATGGAGGAGGAAGAAACAGAGGACGAGGAGGAGGGGGAGGAAGGAGAAGGAGGATGAGGAGGAGGGGGTGAGGGGGAGTAGGAGGAGGAAGAGAAGGAAGAGGAGAATGGGATCCTGTCCAGTACATATCCAGGCAACTGAGCTAACAAAAATCCAGGTGACTTTAGTGAGGGGTTCAACTGGCAGTGCTGGCATGTGTGTATGTATGAGGACAAGGCAGGTGTTTGACAGTACAGGCAAGGAAGCCATTGCAGCTTCATGTGCGACATTCTTGGCCAGAAAGGAAATGATGCAGACCTCAGACAGTCCTCGGACAATGCAAAATTTGTTTTTTTATTTGTTCTATGGGCTATATCACTGGTGTTAATTCACACACCAGGACCACTAGCACATTCCATTGCCACATTTTACTTCACTGAATTAAGTTGGACCGAGTTCATGCTAATCTAGTGTGCTTGAGAAGACATAGCTAGCCTACCTCCTTCTTAGTCGAACTAGTGAGACTACATAATGCTAGTTGGTGTATATATATTATAGCGAGCGAGGTCTCGAATGTAACGAGAGCGAGAGAGACAACTAAACTTCAACTATAACTTTATTCAAAATGATCAGAATAGATAAAGCTTGAGTAAACAGTCACGTGATACAATAACGGGTAAGTGAATGACGTTTACATCTGACAGTTATATAAACAGCATACGTAATAACATGACTAACAGCATACGTAATAACATGACTGCCGCAAGACTCCCCCTCCAGTGACTGAACGGAGATCTACTGAAAACGAAGAGGAAGGTTCACAGCACGACCACAACGGGTAGTTGGAGACACCCGAGGCGGCAGTGAAGGAGGGGTCGGAACTATAGGTGGAATGATAACCTGAGGTGCTGGCACAAATGGCTGGGCTGCTGGTGAAAGTCTGGACGACCTTGGTGCCATAGGTAATGGAGGAGGTCCTTCCACTAGGTAAGCCGGCTTGAGGCGATCGATGGAGATCTTGTCAACCCTTCCCTTCAACTCGATTTCGAAATACTTTGGAGTACGAGCGAGCACCCGGAAAGGACCGTCATAGGGCCGTTGAAAAGGAGTTCGATGACTGTCGTGGCGAACAAAAACATGAGAACTGGATTGGAGGTGCTCTGGAACATTGCACCAGCTTGCTCTTGAGCTCATCATAGGGCGTTACTTCAGGGACCGTCTGGATGCAATCAAAGACTTTTTCGGCAATGTCGGAAGGGAGTCCAGCCACAACATACTGGTATTTGGTGAGTTACTGCATGATATTTCTCGACGCGAATTGAGCCTCGACTTGGAGGAACCAAAGTTCAGGGTTCGCCGACCAAAAGGGTGGGGGGTTTGAGAGAAACAGCAGAAACAGCCATGCTCAAAGAGACGTTCTAAAAAACGTTGAAAGAGACGTCTGATGTCGAAGTATCGTCAGGGTCACCAGTATAGCGAGCGAGGTCTCGAATGTAACGAGAGCGAGAGAGACAACTAAACTTCAACTATAACTTTATTCAAAATGATCAGAATAGGTAAAGCTTGAGTAAACAGTCACGTGATACAATAACGGGTAAGTGAATGACGTTTACATCTGACAGTTATATAAACAGCATACGTAATAACATGACTAACAGCATACGTAATAACATGACTGCCACAATATGTACTAGTTACTAATACTAGTGTGGTGTATATATATATGCACTAGTTGCTAATGCTAGTGTGGTGTATATATATATATATGTACTAGTTGCTAATGCTGTGTGGTGTATATATATGTACTAGTTGCTAATGCTAGTGTGGTGTGTATATATATACTAGTTGCTAATACTAGTGTGGTGTATATATACTAGTTGCTAATGCTAGTGTGGTGTGTATATATGTACTAGTTGCTAATGCTAGTGTGGTGTATATATATATGTACTAGTTGCTAATGCTAGTGTGGTGTATATATATATATGTACTAGTTGCTAATGCTAGTGTGGTATATATAATTATATATATGTACTAGTTGCTAATGCTAGTGTGGTGTGTATATATATGTACTAGTTGCTAATACTAGTGTGGTGTATATATATATGTACTAGTTGCTAATGCTAGTGTGGTGTGTATATATATATACTAGTTGCTAATACTAGTGTGGTGTATATATATATACTAGTTGCTAATGCTAGTGTGGTGTGTATATATGTACTAGTTGCTAATGCTAGTGTGGTGTATATATAATATATGTACTAGTTGCTAATGCTAGTGTGGTATATATATATATATATGTACTAGTTGCTAATGCTAGTGTGGTGTGTATATATATGTACTAGTTGCTAATGCTAGTGTGGTATATATATATATATGTACTAGTTGCTAATGCTAGTGTGGTGTGTATATATATGTACTAGTTGCTAATACTAGTGTGGTGTATATATATATGTACTAGTTGCTAATGCTAGTGTGGTGTATATATATATGTACTAGTTGCTAATGCTAGTGTGGTGTATATATATATGTACTAGTTGCTAATGCTAGTGTGGTGTATATATATATGTACTAGTTGCTAATGCTAGTGTTGTGTATATATATATATATGTACTAGTTGCTAATGCTAGTTGTGTATATATATATATGTACTAGTTGCTAATGCTAGTGTGGTTTATATATATGTACTAGTTGCTAATGCTAGTGTGGTGTATATATATATATGTACTAGTTGCTAATGCTAGTGTGGTTTATATATATGTACTAGTTGCTAATGCTAGTGTGGTGTACATATATGTACTAGTTGCTAATGCTAGTGTGGTGTATATATATGTACTAGTTGCTAATGCTAGTGTGTGTGTATATATATATGTACTAGTTGGTGTGGTGTATATATATGTACTAGTTGCTAATGCTAGTGTGGTGTACATATATGTACTAGTTGCTAATGCTAGTGTGGTGTATATATATATGTACTAGTTGGTGTGGTGTATATATATGTACTAGTTGCTAATGCTAGTGTGGTGTATATTTATATGTACTAGTTGCTAATGCTAGTGTGGTGTATATATATATGTACTGGTTTCTAATGCTAGTGTGGTGTATATATATATATGTACTAGTTGCTAATGCTAGTGTGGTGTATATATATGTACTAGTTGCTAATGCTAGTGTGGTGTATATATATATTAACTAGTTGCTAATGCTAGTGTGGTGTATATATATATGTACTAGTTGCTAATGCTAGTGTGGTGTATATATATATTTACTAGTTGCTAATGCTAGTGTGGTGTATATATATATGTACTAGTTGCTAATGCTAGTGTGGTGTATATATATATGTACTAGTTGCTAATGCTAGTGTGGTGTATATATATATGTACTAGTTGCTAATGCTAGTGTGGTGTATATATATATGTACTAGTTGCTAATGCTAGTGTGGTGTATATATATATATTTACTAGTTGCTAATGCTAGTGTGGTGTATATATATATGTACTAGTTGCTAATGCTAGTGTGGTGTATATATATATGTACTAGTTGCTAATGCTAGTGTGGTGTATATATGTGTACTAGTTGCTAATGCTAGTGTGGTGTATATATATATATATATTTACTAGTTGCTAATGCTAGTGTGGTTTCATCTGTTTCTAGGTCTCACTCCTGATGTCATAGCAGCTGCTAGTTTTAGTAACTACTGTTTTGACAGTGGTAAGTTGAAAAAGTAGAGTACCAATAAGTAGCGTGGCTAACTAAGTTCTTGGAGGGGGTTCTGTAATCTATGTACAAATTGCTAGGGGTTTTTCTGTAAAACATCTATTTAAGGTTATCTGTAAAAACGATTTACTAATTCCTGGAAGATACCCCCTAAGTACTAATTGCTGGGGAGGGGGAGTTCTGTAAAAACTCTTTACAAATTCTTGGAAGGTGTCCTCTATGTACTACGGGGACAATTTTGATTTCCGTAATCTTCCGCATTACACCCGATTTTTTTAATTTTTTTTAAATTTTATTTTTTCAATGAAAATTTTGCATTACAGGGTGCAGGGGGAGCCAAGTAGCAATATATGCAAATACGAGTGACTTCCCTGATAAAAATAAAGGAAACTTAATGATACAGAAAACTTTGTAATTGAAGTTTAAAGTCTGAGAAAGTTTGGCATGCTCTAATTTCAACAGGTAATATGTTCCATAAAGTAAGTGTATGTGGGGAAAATGATGACTTGTACGATTCAGTTCTGGCGAAGGGAACTTCCATCTTTGTCTCATTGTAGCTCCTTAGCCGAATGTCCATTTGTCTAGTTTGCAGTGGCAGGTGAGTGGAGTGGACAGATCCATGCAGGGTATGAGCCAAGTAGCATAGTTTCAGAAATGTTCTACGGGATGCCAAACTTGGTAGTTCAGACCAAGCTAGCAAAGTGGAGTAGTCTGTGTGCCGCTGTTTGGATGCCATCCGAAGTGCAAATCTCTGCACTTTTTCCAGTTCCTCTATGTGGGTTGAGTGGTGGGGATCCCATACAGGGGCACCATATTCCAGAATGGGTCTAACATATGCAAGGTACAATTGAAGAAGAGTACCTTCACTTGAATGATTGTAAAAGTTTCTGTAAATGAGACCAATCTGTTTATTAGCTCTCCTAGTGATCTGTGTAATGTGCTGTGACCAGCTGAGATTGTCGCTCACCCATACACCAAGATATTTGAAGACAGATACTCTTTGAAGCTCTGCACCATGTAATCTCATCTTGCCCATGTTCTGGAGATGGTTTCTTTTACGCGAGATCAGCATGTGTTTGCATTTCAATGCATTGAAACTCATGTGGTTTTCAATAAACCAGGCACTGATAGAGTCAAGGAATATCTGCACTTGCACACAATCACTGGGTGACGTTATTTCTCGATACATTAAAATGTCATCAGCAAAGAACACTATGTGGTTTTCATCCGATGCAACATCAGCTACTTCATTTATATATATTAGAAAGAGCAGTGGGCCCAGGACTGAACCTTGCGGGACACCAGAAAGAACTTGGGTCATAATCGAGTCTTGACCATTCACTACCACAAACTGATGTCTGTCCAATAGGTAATTTCCCAGCCACCTAATTAAGTATTGGTCTAGGTGTAGCAAAGTCAGACATTGGCTTCATGATGACAACTGATGGAAGGAGTGACTGCCAAAGCTTATTAAAGGTGGAGTATGCAGCAGGACGTGTACAAGGTGTGGACTCAGCAGCTTCACGATACACACTCCAGATCCCTCGCTTAGACACGCTAGAAGGTAGCAGCTTGATGTCTGATCTGCTATAACCTGGTATGCGACCAGGCAGGAGGAGGCCATTCTGATTGGCATAGTTTAACAAGAACCTGACAACAAACTCGACTGAAGAAAACGCAAGGACATTGTGAGGAACACGTCTTGTGTTTCCATGGACACGAGGTACAAGCCCATTGTCCTTGAAGTGCCTCACCAAGTTCTTCAGTCGTTTTTCACCAATAGTGTGGAGGAAACGGAACATGGTAGGACACACTGGTTGCCCCTGATGGTAATGTTTTGAGTAGTATTTTTGTCGCCTCAACAGTGAATGCCGGGAGTCTACAGCAACCATCTCGAGAGAGTTTGAGGTAGCCATGAGCTGCCCAAGCAAGACCATGTCTAACTCGTTGTGTGTCAGAGAGGTGCAGTGTGTGCGAAACTCCAAGACATGCTGCGAGGAAAATTGTCGAGTGCAACTTTTTCCATCACGAAGATGGCAACCACATCCAACATCCATGAACTGTCCAACCAGCTTCTTCTCCTCAATGTCGGAATGTGTTGGTTCAATATCAACATCGCTCAGGTGTAAACTGTCCAGAGCTTCGATAACTTGCTGATCATGGTCCAGATCTTCCTCCTCAATATCTTCATCCTCACTGATCTCCTCCATATCTATCTCGCCAACCTCCACCTCTCTGCCACTGCAGAAGAGTTCCTCATGGAGGGTCTCTGTAAATAATATGCATAGAGATGTACTTAATTCCAACACATTATTACTCATCAATGTATTTTACCATGTATATCCAATTATCCATAGTATGTGTGTAGAATTACTATGAATATACACCCATGTCTTCACCCTAGTATGTGTGTACAATTACTATGCATATACACCCATGTCCTCACTAAAATTACCCTGAAAGGTTGATCCAGTGTCTTCATCACTGTCAATTTCTCCTTCAAAAGGAGTGTCAAAATAGTCATGCAAGACATCAAGCAATGGTTGTTGGTCATCCTCACAAAGGTGAAGCAAAGCATTCACTGCTCGAGTAAGCAGCAACTGGTGGGTTGCGCGGGTAACTCCCACACTTCCGCGTGAGCGTAGTATTCTCCCGTGTCACGTTAAACTTCAATCTCGGTTACGTGGCAAGCTAGGGATAAGGTACGAGTTTTTAGAGGCCACGCTTGGCATGAAGGAGACGCTCTAGGTCCGTCAAACTTCGCAGAAAGTTAGGTAAAAGATAAAAGATGCTTATAAGCTGATAAAATTGATTTATTAAAATTTGCCATTAGCAACTATTTTAGGTTGTATCTCAATTTCAATATCTACGCGAAGTGGGCAGAGCCCGTCACATATGTATAGTCCTGTTCCTGGATGTTTGTACTAGAACAAGGAGCAAACAAAGCTAGGTACTATATATAAACAGAACTCTCAAGAGCAGATAACTAGCTATTGTTTTACTATAACGAGTCTACTAGATAAGGATATGCTAATACAATAAGGCTTTTAGATAATACATGTAGTAGCTGAGTTATATAAGCTTGGTACTAGCATATTGAAAGTGATTATTAACAGGGAGCTCTTGTCAGATTTCCTCTTGCGCTCACTTGTTATCTTGGATTGAGAATTAATCATAT
The DNA here is from genome assembly GCA_028752905.1 of Cladorhizidae sp. MBARI D1340-BT2. Lineage (NCBI taxonomy): Eukaryota > Metazoa > Porifera > Demospongiae > Poecilosclerida > Cladorhizidae > Cladorhizidae sp. MBARI D1340-BT2. Next base: position 15,928,411 of record JAQNBH010000003.1, on the reverse strand, counting down.
CAACACAGAGTGGACCACCCTCTGTGCTCAAGGAGCAAACAAAGCTAGGTACTATATATAAACAGAACTCTCAAGAGCAGATAACTAGCTATTGTTTTACTATAAAGAGTCTACTAGATAAGGATATGCTAATACAATAAGGCTTTTAGATAATACATGTAGTAGCTGAGTTATATAAGCTTGGTACTAGCATATTGAAAGTGATTATTAACAGGGAGCTCTTGTCAGATTTCCTCTTGCGCTCACTTGTTATCTTGGATTGAGAATTAATCATATCAACACAGAGTGGACCACCCTCTGTGCTGTTGAGAGCACTTACAAATAATTTTGTGTTTTGAAAAAAGGTTTGGTGTTTGGGGGTAATTACTACCTGACATTAGGTAGGGGGTTAGCAGGGATACTAAACAACCAATATTTAGAGGTCTATTGCAGCTCTGCAGTTCATTCAACAGTCATCTCTTCACAGAGACTTAAACCAGTTGTTTGAAGGTGGAGTCGTACTGGGGATGGTAGATCATGTGATATCATGTGATGCACATGAAGAGCACTAGGCTTAATAAAAATAAACAGGGAAGTACTGGACACACTAACTAACTCCTTCAATGAAAGTGATGCATTCATTCAGAGTGCATTAAATAGAAGGGTCACAATGCTTTGTGTAATTAATGGGTGTTGGAGTCTTCACAGAGTCCTCAATATTTCATTCCTTCTTGATGCAACAATGCTCTCTTCAATTTCGCATGGTGTCAAAAGCTCCACAGGTGTACATTTTCCTTTCCTCCTCCTCCGAGCCCACACAGAGGCACACTCTGCCCAACCCCACGCTCATCCAGATCGACACTGTAGTGGCGACTATAATGAGGCCTCTAATATTGAATTTAGATCAGCATGGCTCTGTAGGTGCCCGGGTGACAGACATAGCCACTTCGTGACTCCCAGACACCTTGCTTCAGAGATAGGTTGGGAAGAAACAGGAAGCGCACTTTCACCAGGATTCGTGGCCGAAAGGTACACCATCGTGCCGACCATGGTCTCACTGACTTGGTTGTACTAGTTGTCATTACCACGCACGAAGACTGATGGTCTGAGTCCAGCCAAGTATTTCCCACCTGCAAATACGTTGCTTGATGTAGTTGCGGCAATGCCAGATCTTCTCCAAGTGAAATAGCACCGAGTCCCTGGGTAGTTAGCCATTTACTGATAAACACGAGTGGATGGAATGCAGTAGACAATTCTGTGATAAAACTTGCAGCAACCAGAGGTGGCGTCGATGTCAACAAATACATCCTAATTAATGCACACCAGTAGGAACTGCAGTAGGTAATTCTGAAATAAGACTTGCAAGCAACCAGAGATGGTGTGAAAGTTCAACACAAATACATCCTAATTAACACAACAGAAGAGCTCCAGGCCCTAGGCACTGTCCCTACTGATCTTGGTGGAACTGGACCAAGTTGACGTAAATGTGCAGACCTCTAGTGGGACAATCTTATCACTAGGGCATGGGAAGCATATTTTGACTGGTCAGGCTCAAAGTTGTGGGATTGGAACTGTCCCCACTGAAGCCAAACCGTAAAATCTACCTGGAATGCTATAATCACATGTATTACATCCTGAAAGATGTATTATCACTCTTCTACAGTTCCAAGCTTCTAGTTTACCGAAACAGCTATGGAATAGTATGAGAGGTGACAATAAGCATGTGAGGTTACAAATATACTGATAATATTAAAAAAATTACTTGAACTGTCTACTATGGTGTTCATTGTTACTGGTGAATTCATTAGCAACTTCAGATAAATTAAGAGAATTGGTAAGTTCTTTATGAACATGTAAAATCATTAAATGGTTGAGTCTTTCGTAGATCTCAGATAGGACTTGAGTCGACGTAGAGCACTAAATGATCGTTCACTGATGGCATTAGTTGCTGGCATTATTAAAAGAAGCTTCATTATAATTACTACTTCGTTCAATATAGTGTCTTTTCAGCAGCTGAAAGCTTCCTAAGGTAACCCATCACTTCGGAGATATTGCTGATCTTTTTTTAATCTGATTCAAAGTTTTGGCCAAGAATCTTGAGTTGTGTAATCAGGTTGTTCTCGTTGATATCTGAACCATAGGTTTTGACAATATGATTAAATTATTCTGAAAAATCTTCCTTATCGGCTGCTTTGATCAGTAAAACTCTGATATACACTATACCCTGGTTGATCAAACCTATTTCTAATAGATTGAACAATTAGATCCAGTGCTTCAAAGTAGATTTGGCGAAAGCGATCAACTGGAGTGGTGTGAAACTCAGCTGGAGCATTTCCTGATTCATAACTCCTAGGAGCTTTACGTCTTCGAGGAAGCGAGGGCACATCAATTCCTTTCTCTTCAGCCATCATGTCAATTCTGGTCCAGAATAGCTTGATTTTCGAAGAGAAGCAAGAGTTTTTAATGTCATAGATGCCACTGCTTTTCCTTCTGCTGCTGATGTTTTAGCATTCTGGAGGGTTCTGCTGAGATTGTCTGTATGACGAAGAAGTCATTCACCAAGAACCAGTCCAAAAAAGAAATTAAATGAAGCCATTTGTACTACTGCCACACCTCTAATACGTGCTATAGTTTCAGTGTCTGTCAAGATAGAGCAAGCCTCATCCCACAGCTCAAACAAAACTTCATAGTACTTAGCATAGATTCAGCTCTACTGTCCACCTTCATGTAGGACAGAGAACTCTGACCCCAGGTGTGGCAGGTGCTAGCTCACCTTTTATTTAAAGAAATAAATTCTCTCTTCTAGGGGAGTATTTCACTAGCTTTGTTATTTCATGGGTTGTTTTCTAAAGCCATCTTCATAAGTTTACACTTTTGCACAGTGTCACTAGCTGCAAGGTTTAACGCACAATGTGTAAATATAGCTCGCGTTCCTTTTCTTGGATTTGTTTTGCAACACCATTCCTTATTCCAGCCATGTTACTCGCCCCATCATAGCATTGACCACGTGCCTTACATAAAGGCAGATTAATAAAGCGAGAAAGTGCATCTTCAATTGCTGATACAATAGTAGCAGACTGAATAGTATGTAGAACGTAGAGTCCAGTAGAAACTTCATGTGCACTATCCACCCACCTGAAGACCATCACCATCTGAAAGGAAGAAACAATGAGTGTTAGTAGAACTGTGTTTAATTATAGAACTAACCTGTTCGCTATTAGATACATCAGTGGTTTCGTCTAACATAATAGTGTAGAACTCGGGAATCTTGCAGTTGAGAAATGACTATTCGGAGATTCATCAAAGACATAACCTTCAATATCTCATTTTGGATGACATTAGATGTGTATTTCTCTCTCTTTCTCTTGAGCCACTCAAGAATCTGAAATATCAAACAAAAGTAATCTTACATATCAACTTGTTGGTCTTCTCCACGAAACACTAGTAGTTGGTGAAAATTGCCATCAGTTTCGTCACCATGTCCTCATATAGCAGATCCCTGATGAGCAAGAAATCGTAAGTTAGATATTATCTTCAACAAACACTGTCTATTTTAAGCTTTCCCACGAGCATGTTCTGTAGACAGTAATTCGCCAACATCACTGGTTGTTGCTGGTATAGTTAACAGCACTTGAACAGCATCCTTGTGAGACAAGCAACTTTCATGCTTTCGAAAGGATTTTGTTGCATCCTTCCAATTACTGAAGCCTCTTGAAACCTTTCAGATTAACAGTAATAAAACGAAAGATGGTTCTGTTTTTCCTGTTCTCATTTTTCCTTTCTTAATTGCTTTTTTTAAGACTAAATCTCTATCCACATCATGTAAACAGTCCCATGTCCTAAACCAAGAAGCTTGGCAAGACCTCTCTTTGTTCTGCTTTCTGCGCTTTGGAAAGGCAAATGAGAGAGATGGATGATGAGGCTCAGCTATATCATATACACTAACACACTCCACTTCTACACTTGTAGAAGCAGCCATTTAAGAAGATCTAAAAAGAAGCAGCTTCTTAAGACTAGAGCATATGTGCACATAGACTTCTGAGTATGCCCAGTTTTATCCAAGGTATTTGACCTATGACCTCACTTTTTCTTTAAGCCCGGGCCTGACCAGCCTGACCAGCTCCAACGCCTATGCAGTAGTAAATTACCCGGCTCCACTTCAAGAGGATTAATAGAAATTGTAAGCCTCCCCCCATCAGGTGTCCACTCTGTTCCATGTGGCTGCTGAGTGGACAGTGCTGGCTGTGGAGAGAGAACTGCACTGGTGGCTTCCCGAGTGGACAGTGCTGGCTGGGGAGAGAGAACCAAGATGCTGTGCACTGGTGGCTGCCGAGTGGACAGTGCTGGCTGGAGAGAGAGAACCAAGATGCTGTGTGTACTGGTGGCTGCCAAGTGGACAGTGCTGGCTGGGGAGAGAGAACCAAGATGCTGTGCACTGGTGGCTGCCAAGTGGACAGTGCTGGCTGGGGAGAGAGAACCAAGACGCTGTGCACTGGTGGCTGCCAAGTGGACAGTGCTGGCTGGGGAGAGAGAACCAAGACGCTGTGCACTGGTGGCTGCCAAGTGGACAGTCAGTGCTGGCTGGGGAGAGAGCACACATAGAGGCAAGCTGAGTAGGGCTGAGCTTGTTACAAGGTTGAGAGCAGCTGCTGCTGATAATGTTGACCTCATGGCTGTTGTACCTATAGGCTGACACTTGTTGAAGTTGACCACTTTTATACTCGGGTCATTTAGCCAAATTAAACACAAACACTTCCTAAATAATGCACACCAACAGCGTTCTAGGATCTATAATAAAGTATCAGCACTGTTAAGCTTGAGTAACAAGAGTCTCTTTTAAACACATGCATGTATTAGTCACACTCACAAGCTATGGATAGTAATAATATGTATTTATATTGCGTGTGGCCTTGTCTAGTGTGTGCATGTGTGTGTTGTGTATAAGAGAGAGAGAGGTGATGATACTTGATGAGACGGACACCGTAACTTCAATACACATGTTTGGGTTGAGGGTGGCAGAGGGTTATCATAGCAGACCTCCCAACTGTAGGGATGCTCTGGACTGTCCAGGGATTTAGCCTTTTCAAGATTCTGTCCAGAGGTCCAGGGATTTGCTACATTTGTCCAGGAATTCTCACCCATTAATGACCAAGGTCCAATATAAACATTTCCTTTGTGTGGTAAAAATGAGCCCCATTAATGATTAAGGTCCAATATACACATTTCCTTTGTGTGGTAAAAATGAGCCTCATTAATTAATGATCAAGGTCCAATATACACATTTCCTTTGTAAAAATGAGCATACCACTGATGCCATGATTACATTGTGGTAAAAGCAGCTGGATCACCAGATCACCAGCTGTTTTAGTTGCTAGTTTGCTGAAAATGGCTGAACCACCACCTCAGAAGAAGCCAAAAAGAATCTGCAAGTGAAAAGATGAATTGACATGCTACAACATGTCATCAAGTAGAAAGGGACCAAGTTATGCCCACTGCAACATCTGTGCAATCGATCTCTCAGTGGGTGGTGGAGGATTATGTGAAGTGAAGCGACATATGGAGAATATGCCATAAAGATGGAGCCAAAGCTTTCGCTACAATCACATCCTTGCTATCTCAAAAGAAGCAGTCACTTAATGAGCAGGCTACTACAGCTGAATTGTATTTCACAATTTTCATAGCAGAGCATAACTTAGCATTTTCTGCTAGAGACCACTTCACAAAACTGTGTAAAAATATGTTCCCCCAGATATATAGTAAAATAGCTGAAGGGTTTGCTTGTGGAGCAACAAAGACACAAACCATCATTAAAAATACTCTTGCTCCTGCACTCAATGAAAATGTAATCGAAGCCTGTGCATCATCTCCTTTCACTATCCTTTGCGATGGGGGTGATGATCAAGATGACGGAAATATTTTGCTATAATGGTAAGATTTTGGGATGAAAGTGCACACTCTGCTATCTCACAATTGCCAGTTTGTAATGTGGCTATTGTACAAGTGATGTTTGATGCTCTATCAAAGGAATTAGAATGTCATAAAATCCCATGGTCTAATCTGATTGGCTTCTGTAATGGTGGGGAAAATAATTCTGTCCTTGAGCAGAATTAAGGAAAAACAACCAAATCTATTCAGTCTTGGTTGCACTTGCCATCTTGCTGCTCTATGTGCTACAGCAGGCTTAAAATTTTTTTCCAGTATCTGTTGATAGCCTTCTCATAGACATTTGTTATCACTTCAAATACTCTGCAAAAAGATGGGCTGAATACTCTGAAATAGAAGTTGACTTTGCAGATATCAAACCACTAAAAATTTTGAAGCATTGTACTACATTCTGGCTAAGTTTGGAGTGCTGCATTATGCGGCTTATTGACAAATGGCCTGCTCTTTATGCTTATTTTGATCTTGAAGCCGAAAGTACAGCAGCCAATGAGCATGTTCATCGAATTAACAAACTGTAAAAGGACCAATTGGTAAAGCATTTTTGCCACTTTGTATAATTCGCTTTAAAGCCTCTCAACAAGTTTACTGTTGCCTTGCAAACAAGTGCAAGTCATATTGGCTCACTTCAATCAGACATACGTGTCATGCTTCAAGGATACATGAGTAACCTGAAGTTATAAACAATAGTGCTGGTATTCATGATATCACCAAGATCAAATATTTTTAGCAACAAAATCAAGTTGAAAATGATGAACTTGGTATTGGTACATCTACAAGGCTTCCTTTAAGTTTCCTTTTGAAGATAAAGTCATCAAAGAACTTGACCCACGCTATCGCACTAATAATATCTACCAGTGGTATTATCAATCTCGCAACTCGGTTTACATCATTTTCTACAGATGAGATGGATACATTCACTATTGAATTTCAAGATTTTCAGCATGGTTAGAAAAATTGTAACTGACCAAAGAGTGTGCTCAGATACTTCAACAATTTGTGATTTACTCAGTGCCAAAATCAACAACAGCAAACCTTGTTTCGGCAGTAGCCATCTTCTTTCTGCTGATTTCCTTCGATCAGTAAAGACTGCAACTTGCAGAAGTTTAAAGAAAAACTACCACGCAGTCTCAGTCAGAATAATTTGAGTCTGGCGGTGACTAACCTTGCATTTTTCATTAGTTGTAAGTATATAGTAGCTAGCTAGTATTGTTGGTTTCAAATTTTATGTAATTCTTTTGCTCAGTAGCTATAATATACAGTACACTGACTGTTTGTGGGAGGGGGTGTCCAGGGAAATGACTCATTGTCCAGGGAAAATTGGTCATATGTCCAGGGATTTAATCTGCCAAGGTTGGGAGGTCTGTCATAGGGGTTAGGTAAAAGGTCTACACAGATGCGGGGTCACCACAAATGCAGGGAAGGGAAGAAATAATTTGCTTTCTTCTTGCCTAGCAGGCAAATGAATGTAACTCATGGTTCAGGAAGAAGGAGACGCACAAACTGACGTGGGAACATTCCAAGTCCAAGCGGATTGTCACCATGAGACAAGGTGATGAGTAGGTGTGGTTGGACATCACTGTGAAGAAAGATGCTGCAAGTATGACACAAGACCATCAGCTTATGTGTGGCTAGGGGAGAATGGCATGGAGAGGTCTCATGAAGACGGTAGGAATGAATGGAGGCAAGAGGCTTGTTAGCTGCAAAGAGAGTGTGCTCTGCCTTGATTGAATCATGGACGAGTTGTTTGGTGTTGTAAAGAGCAGACCCCCTCAGCTACAGAGAAGGAATAATGCACATGAGGGAGAGAGAACTGGCCTGGGTATGTGTGCTGTGTGTGTGTGTGAGGGGAAGGGGGGGGGGGGGGGGGGGGGTGCAGTTTGGAAGAAGAGGTGGAGCTCCTGCCAGAGTGGTTATCCATCTGTATGGGAGTGTAAAACTTTACATCTTTAATGCTGGAAAAGACACTTCACCAAGACATGCTACATGAAGGTGGTGCAGAGTTGACCAAAGTGAGACTGAAGGAAGCTGTTACATCATTGGTACTGAGCCAATAGTAGCTGAAGTATCCAAGGGTCACTTCAAACTGAGCAAAAGCAACAGGCAGTTCTAACATCACTCCAGAAAATTGAAGGTGGCTGTGCTGGGGTTCTATTGGCCAATGTACAATTTTGGGCGGAAAGAAGAGTCCCAAGGAATGGGTTGATTCCCCCCCCTCCCCACTCTCAATGTTGTTTCCCCTTGTTGATAAGCAGTGCTGTGGTCACTTGTGTGGCTGGTAAATTTCTTGCCAGAACTAGATTCTAGAAGTTGATAGAGAGAGGGAGAGACCACCTCAGTGTGGCGTTGGGTGGCCTGATTATATCTTTCTGGGCTCACTGATACAAAACAAGACCACAGGCTAAGCAGTTCTTGATCTTTGAGGATCTAAAGACAGGTTATGACCCAGTGAAGCCCTGGACCTGGCACTGAGAAAACCAGGAGTGACTGGATATACTAACTGACTGACATATTAGGTTGTTCCATGACAACATCAACCACAAGTTTAGAGTGGGTGGGAGTCTGTCAGAAGAGAGATGGAATGCTCTCCTGCAAGGTAGCACCACGAGCCCAACTCTGTATGTGTGTGAGTTGTTGATTAGGGATGGTGCTTCTGAGTGGATGAAGTGAAAAAAACGTGGGGACTGATCTGCCTCCGCTTAATGAGTTACTCACTAGAAGATACACCAGAAGTGCCAGCGAGGATTCCATCAAGGAGCTGGCAGATGATTTCAAGATGGCATTAAAATTGCACAGATCAGTACTGAATTAGGCCTCCAGCTATGCTAGGGGCTGCTAGGACAATGGGTGGAGCAATGCAATCTAACAGTGCTCTAGCAAGCATTTCAAGTTTTGTCCTATAGAGGCTTCAAACTAAATAAAATTTATTTAAAAAAATTATTAATAAGGAGCTCATTGAACTGCAGCTTTGCTTACTCTTGCATAGCAAAGTCTTTGGGGGTAATAGGTGCATCTCCAAGATCAAAGTCCATACAGCTGTGGGTCACGATATTGCAGGGAGTGACACACACTTAATCTGCAAGGAGGGCAGGGGAGAGAAGAACATGTGAGTGAGTTTCGGAATACATTAAGGCAGCCAGTGGTAGATACTGGACAAAAATAGTGAAGGCTTCTTATGATAAGCAGTCCTTCGAGGGACAATAACCTGTCCATTTACAACAAGAGGCAGGTCTATCATGCATGTGGGCTGTCAGTACTGCATGGAGGATATGTATGGAGGGAAATATTGCTGGATAATTATAATAGTAATAATATTATTAATAATAATTAATAATAATAATAATAATAATAATAATAATAATAATAATAATAATAATAATAATAATAATAATAATAATAATAATAATAATAATAATAATAATAATAATAATAATAATAATAATAATAATAATAATAATAATAATAATAATAATAATAATAATAATAATAATAATAATAATAATAATAATAATAATAATAATAATAATAATAATAATAATAATAATAATAATAATAATAATAATAATAATAATAATAATAATAATAATAATAATAATAATAATAATAATAATAATAATAATAATAATAATAATAATAATAATAATAATAATAATAATAATAATAATAATAATAATAATAATAATAATAATAATAATAATAATAATAATAATAATAATAATAATAATAATAATAATAATAATAATAATAATAATAATAATAATAATAATAATAATAATAATAATAATAATAATAATAATAATAATAATAATAATAATAATAATAATAATAATAATAATAATAATAATAATAATAATAATAATAATAATAATAATAATAATAATAATAATAATAATAATAATAATAATAATAATAATAATAATAATAATAATAATAATAATAATAATAATAATAATATATAATAATAGTAATAATAGTAATAATAGTAATAATAGTAATAATAGTAATAATAATAATAATAGTAATAATAATAATAATAATAATAATAATAATAAATAACAACAACAACAACAATAATAAAATATAAAAACAACAGCTGCACACCAAGTTTAGCTAATGTGTTCAAATGAAAGGGGTGTAATGTTCTTGCAGTTCATTAAGGTTCTCAAAGTGAACCGGTTGGGGTTGGACAAGATTGGCGGTAAGGAATCAAATCTGCTATTCTGAGCTACAAAAAAATCAACTATCAGCTATTAGTTTTTTAATTCCCATGTTGCCATTTAATTATATAGGGGAAGGAGGGGAAGGAGAAAGGCATAATACTAGGGCAGGGTTGGCACTGGCAGATGGGTTGATTAATATCACCTTGCCATGTAGGCATGCCAAGCAAAGCTTCTCAAAAGAAGGCCCCAAAACAACAACACTACTGCATATCTGCAGAGTCAAATTCCAGCACTAAATCATCCTCTAGCTCCAAGAAAGATGTGTGTGTGGTGTGTGTGTTTGTTTGGGTATGTGTGCGTGTCCAATCTGTGACACCATTATCAAAGAGTCCTTGGGGAAGAAAGTTGGGCATGAGATGCTGTTGAATGCAGTGGCTCCTGCTCAGCATGGTTGCATATAGGTGTTGTGCAGGTCTCTCCGAAGGTGGCCCTCCAAGCTGTATGCCAAGCAAACCAACCATTCCACTGTTGGAAGTCACTCGGGGGGGGTGGGGTGGGGGGGGGGGGGGGGGGGGGGGGGTTATCTACCACCTCTTCTGGAGTGATTTTGTACTGTTCACCATCTTTCTGCCTCCTCTCCTCTTCCAACTGTACTACATGACCAAATCAACTCCTCTGAAGAGCTCTTCTGAGGCAAACCCTGCAGTGCTTGTGAGTGGCTCGGATGCTCGGCTGAAGAGCTCTTCCGAGGCAAACCCTGCAGTGCTTGCGAGTGGCTCGGATGCTCAGCTGAAGAGCTCTTCCGAGGCAAACCCTGCAGCGCTTGTGAGTGGCTCGGATGCTCGGCTGAAGAGCTCTTCTCAGTACCACAAGTCAGCTTCGTGTGCCACCAGCCATGCCCACTGGATAACGGGATCTAAATGAACTCAATTATTGTCAGCATCAGTTTCCAAGGTTACTAGGACTACTACCATCGATTTCATATTCATCACTCACAGGAGCACAGTTGTTGTCCAACCAGCTATGAAGTCACTGCTCATCTTGACCACCGGGCATTTCTTCATCTTCATGCATGCACAGCTTTACTAACTGCAGCAGCCTCATTAGATGAAACAGGTACATGAATGTGGATCATATGCAAGGTAGCCGAGCTGTCTAAATTTCAGCTGCAAGAACTTCCAGGAAAGAAGTGGCATAGCTATATTCGTGTGTTGCTTGTTACCGCAACTTAGTGACAGGCAGTTGGCCTTGGCAATCAGACATACACAGGCTTTAAGCTAGCAGGAGAGGCTTGAGCTTTAAGCAGCAGAAGAGGCTTGGACTTTAAGCTAACAGAAGAGAGTCAGGCTTTTAAGCTAGCAGAAGAGACTCAGGCTTATAAACTAGCAGAAGAGACTCAGGCTTTTAAACTAGCAGGAGAGGCTCAGGCTTTTAAGCTAGCAGGAGAGGCTTGGGATTTTATGCTAGCAGAAGAGGCTCAGGTTTTTAAGCTAGCAGAAGAGACTCAGGCTTTTAAACTAGCAGAAGAGACTCAGGCTTTTAAACTAGCAGGAGTGACTCAGGCTTTTAAACTAGCAGGAGAGGCTTGGGATTTTAAGCTAGCAGAAGAGGCTCAAGCTTTTAAACTAGCAGAAGAGACTCAGGCTTTTAAACTAGCAGGAGAGGGCTCAGGCTTATAAGCTAGCAGAAGAGGCTCAGGCTTTTAAACTAGCAGGAGAGGCTCAGGCTTATAAGCTAGCAGAAGAGGCTCAAGCTTTTAAACTAGCAGAAGAGACTCAGGCTTTTAAACTAGCAGGATAGGGCTCAGGCTTATAAGCTAGCAGAAGAGGCTCAGGCTTTTAAGCTAGCCGGAGAGGCTCAAAGTTTTAGCATAAGAGGCTCAATGTAAGCAGAAGTTCAAGCTCTCCAAAAGTCGATGTCACATGTGAACTGTTATAATTGTATTGACACTGGCCATCTGCATGGTCAGCTATCATTGCTAGCAGAGCTGGCAGAGCACACTGTAAGTAATACAATGTATACAACACCTGCCCTGTGGAATAGCTACACCTTTAGCAGACATCTAACGATGTGGTTCAGCACTGATCTAATATATTCTAGTACCTGCAGTGTCACAGCAGCCAGTGCACTGGTAGTAAATGGAGAAGCTACTGGGGCACCATGGCACCCTTAGATCCACCCCTGCCTCTAGGAAAAGAGCTACAGGCCCTAAAAGAAGTACACTAATGAAACTTACCACACTGGTTAAAGAGAAAGGTTTAGCTCAGGCATCGAGAGGTCATCTCATCTCTACTGAGTCAGAGAGGGAGTATAATTTAGTCTCCTCTGGTGTCATCGAGTATCAAAGAAGAGCAGATAGGCTGTCATGGCAGAACATGGAGAGAGGACCAGAAACCTCTCTCCTTCTTCCCTTTACAATTGCTCAGCTCATGATATTCATTGTGTGGTAAAGTATGCTGCAGGATACAAGTCTCCATGATGCTGATCCTGTTGAAGATGGTTAGGATAACACGTATCTCTCCTCTTGCTAAAAAAGATTACTGTCGATGGATCAGTAGCAATTGAATGTGACTGTCCAAGTGATGTCCGGGCTAGGCAACGAGACCATCCAAGTCATGTGACTTTCCTTCAGCGCAATCTTATAAATTTTCCATTATATTTATAGCTGTGACTCTCCTTCAGGAAGCATCCTTGGCCCTACGATGTTTCTATAGTTGACTGCTCTCCTTTCCTGATGGTGGTGGATGTCTACGCAAGGCAAACATCCTTTCTCCACCGTGTGCAACTACAGTCCTGAGGATTTGGACTCCCTTTCCACCTGGAGTAAAGAATGGAAACTGAAATCCCTAGTTTGTTAAACGAGTATTCCTTTCGTTTCTTTCTGTACCAGCACCCCTCCCCCCTTTGTTTTCAAGCACCCATTCAGTGGTGGTGACATATCTCTTCCTAGACACACACCGAGACCTAGGTCTCCTCCATTGGAACTCATTTGTTCCTTTCCAGATCTCCACGCAATGTTCCAGTCAGATAATTTCTTCAGAGAGGAGTTGATGTACGTGTTGTTGGTTCGCTCCTAACTTACAAATTGCTCCTCCTCAGCGGCATCCTCACCAACTCAAGGAAGATATATAGAAGCTAGAAAGGGTGCCAGAGGCGTGCATCTATGCAAGTACATTCTCAACGACTTGACTTCAGACCTGCTCTGCTCCCATTATTGTACCAACTGGAATTGATAGACGCTATGTTTTGTGTGAAAAGTCTCACTTGGCTATTTCGTACTTCATCACCTTCTACATTCCCTTCTGCAGCAGCTCTACTAAATCAGGAAAGTTAAATGAGAACTGCTCTCCTGCAAATACATCTAGTGCTAGCTAGTTGTTGCAATAGACTGCCTCACCTTCGGAATCATTTACCTCCCGACAGACAATCCTTGCAATCAGGGGATGGGGAAGAAACACTCACAAAGTGCATTTAATAATTACTTTGTTACATCCAACATTTGCACATGTCACCACTTAGGACATGTTCTCACTACACAGCACTTCCCTCGCCTAACTTCTGAAATTCTTACCCCTCGTGTCATAGCTGACCTTCAGTGACCGCTGCCCTGTACATTCCTGCATTGTGTTTCCTTTGTCATTCATCAACCGTTGCCATCACTACACCTGATTAACTAACTACCACATCAGCTGAGGAGTAAAAGATCACCACTAGGTCATGTGACATAAACCACATCTTTGAGAGTTGACACTGCACCCTAATCTTGATGCCCGTCTTCACATCTCCCAGGCAATGAGTTGTGTTGGTCCAAGCTGCAGCAAGTGAGCTGGCAGTGCATGCTCTAGTTTTAATTCCGGTCTTCCCAGGTCCCAGGCTGTAGAAGTTGGTGTACATGTCAATCTGTGAGCACTAGTTCCTCGAGAACTGGTTGTACACTCTCTAATTATGACATATTTATTGGTGCCACTGATTGGTTGGAGTTGCCAGCAACAGAAAGGAACTGACGTCAACAAGTGACGAGCCGTTTAATTGACATCGTAAACTGAGACGAGAGATGTTGACAGCTGCGAGGCTGACAGGCATACAAGGGAGAAGAAGGAAACCAAGTTCCGAGTCATTAGTCAACTCCATGTGGAATGAAATGATGCAAAGTACCATCATGGAAGGCCACACAGCTGTAGCTCACCAAACAGCCGCTCATCAGCTTTCACAACTGGTAGGTAGCAGCACACTAACCAGTCATTCGTGCTGGACATGTTGATATCATAGACCACAAGTATATGTATTGGTATATGTATTGGCGTATGTATTGGCATATGTATTGGTATATGTATTGGTATATGTATTGGTATATGTATTGGCATATGTATTGGTATATGTATTGGTATATGTATTGGCATATGTATTGGTATATGTATTGGTATATGTATTGGTATATGTATTGGTATATGTATTGGTATATGTATTGGTATATGTATTGGCATATGTATTGGCATATGTATCGGTATATGTATTGGTATATGTATTGGCATATGTATTGGTATATGTATTGGTATATGTATTGGTATATGTATTGGCATATGTATTGGCATATGTATTGGTATATGTATTGGTATATGTATTGGTATATGTATTGGTATATGTATTGGTATATGTATTGGCATATGTATTGGTATATGTATTGGTATATGTATTGGCATATGTATTGGCATATGTATTGGTATATGTATTGGTATATGTATTGGTATATGTATTGGTATATGTATTGGTATATGTATTGGTATATGTATTGGTATATGTATTGGTATATGTATTGGTATATGTATTGGTATATGTATTGGTATATGTATTGGTATATGTATTGGTATATGTATTGGCATATGTATTGGCATATGTATTGGTATATGTATTGGTATATATATTGGTATATGTATTGGTATATGTATTGGTATATGTATTGGCATATGTATTGGTATATGTATTGGTATATGTATTGGTATATGTATTGGCATATGTATTGGTATATGTATTGGTATATGTATTGGCATATGTATTGGTATATGTATTGGTATATGTATTGGTATATGTATTGGTATATGTATTGGTATATGTATTGGCATATGTATTGGTATATGTATTGGTATATGTATTGGCATATGTATTGGCATATGTATTGGTATATGTATTGGTATATGTATTGGTATATGTATTGGTATATGTATTGGTATATGTATTGGTATATGTATTGGTATATGTATTGGTATATGTATTGGTATATGTATTGGTATATGTATTGGTATATGTATTGGTATATGTATTGGTATATGTATTGGTATATGTATTGGCATATGTATTGGCATATGTATTGGTATATGTATTGGTATATATATTGGTATATGTATTGGTATATGTATTGGTATATGTATTGGCATATGTATTGGTATATGTATTGGTATATGTATTGGTATATGTATTGGTATATGTATTGGTATATGTATTGGTATATGTATTGGTATATGTATTGGTATATGTATTGGTATATGTATTTTGGTATATATATTGGTATATATTGGTTATAGTGTGACAAGAACAAATTTATGATGCTCGTTTTCCCAGACCCTTTCCTCCGCTAGTAGAAGGTCAAGGATTGGCATCACATGACTCAAGGTGGTGCACAGTATCGACATGTCCAGCAGAACAACGGGTTTGGTGTGCTACCGTACACTTTCCAGTTGTGAAAGCTGTCGAGCACTCTAGAGCAGCTGTTTGGTGAGCTACAGCTCTGCAGCCTACACTACACAAGAAGTAGCAAATCTAGGTACCATACTTGTCAGTCCCACTCCCAGGAAGAACAATAACTACACACACACACCAGGGACACCAGACAGTTTGAGTCTCACCCATCCCCCAAGAACAAATAGAGGGTGCAAATTTATACGGAAGAGCTGTATACATAACACGTGAAAATATGGAGTGCACACATGCACAAACAAACCAACAGACTTGACATGTCAACAAAAGAAGCAAAACACACACAAAAGTTTGTATTATTTCTTGATAAAGTGACTGATGGATAAAAATGACCAGCAAGGTGAGAATTTGTTTCATTAATTAACAATTACCCTAGTGATTATGCAGTGCTGGTTGTTGGAGATGCTCCATGAAGGTAGAGTAATTGCTATTCTAAACAGAGACATAAACATTGTCTTTGGCTTCATCCCATTTTTCAACTTCTTCTACCTTTTCTCCTTTCTGGCTGCCATCCTGTTCAAGTTTATGCAACATTCTTCGTCTCAAAATGATCACGATCAGGACTGCCAATACCAACAGCAACACTACCAAACCAAGAAAAATCCCGATGGTGTATTTCAATACCTGCGACATTGCAGCATCTGACTCTTCACCGGATAGGCCAGATTTTGCAGGGGCTTCGGTGATGTCAACCTTCTTTTTAGAAGCAATGGAAATTGCTTCATTATCATGCTTTGTGGTTAGAGAAGGAAGTCGCATACCATCTGTAGTTGGAGATGGGACTCGCGCACTGGTGTTACGCACAAAGATGGGCAGTTTGAGTCCATCCAAGCATTGCCCTCCAGCAAATACGTCGCTATAAGCTGCATCTGCAAGATCACTTCCAAGTGAATAGCTTATGAAATAGTACCGAGTCCTAGAGTGATAGTTAATGACGCTGGCTAAATCAGCGGAACTTTCCTTGATATTAACAGATATATATTCAAGTCCTGGGGCACAGTACGCATTTCTGAGAGCAGACTTGCAAGACACCATAGCAGATGTGGAGCAGTTGCACTGTTTGTACTGTTCCTCGTGATACTGGACCACCAAGTTGCTGTAGATATATGCACCTCTAGTGGGACAATCCAGTACCACTAAATCATCAAAGATTCACTTCAAGAGGATGAGTGGAATTGTAGCGCCGGACCCCATCAGGTGACCACTCTACTCTGTGCACTAGTGGCTGCCAAGTGGACAGTGCTGGTAGAGGAGAGAGCACACATAGAAGCAAGCTAAGCAGGGCTGAGCTTGTTGCAAGGTTGAGAGCTGCTGCTGATGATGGTGACTTCATGGCTGTTGCACCTATAGGCTGACACTAGTTGACACTTGTGGAATACTGCAGAGAATCCAAAACCAGCTAGTTTGCGGGACAGTCGAGCAGTTAAGATGCTTTTATAGCTACAAGATTTGCTATTTTCTGTTTAGCCCCTTAAAAGGACAGCTGCTTAGTAAATTACCGAATGGGGAAAACCCATTACATAATTATTGAAGTGCTTGGTGGCTGAGGACTGGCTGCACAGTAGAGGAGAAGCAACTGGCTACACAGTCAGTAGAGGAGAGACAACTGGCTGCACCAGTCAGTAGAGGAGAGAGAACTGGCTGCACAGTCAGTCGAGGAGAGAGAACTGGCTGCACAGGAGAGAGAACTGGTGCATAGTCAATAGATAAGAGAGAACTGACTGCATAGTCAGTAGAGGAGAGAGAACTGGTTGCACAGTCAGTAGAGGAGAGAGAACTGGTGCATAGTCAATAGATAAGAGAGAACTGGCTGCACAGTCAGTAGAGGAGAGAGAACTGGCTGCACAGTCAGTAGAGGAGAGAGAACTGGCTGCACAGTCAGTAGAGGAGAGAGAACTGGCTGCAGAGTCGGTCGAGGAGAGAGAACTGGCTGCACAGTCAGTCGAGGAGAGAGAACTGGCTGCACAGTCAGTCGAGGAGAGAGAACTGGCTGCACAGTCAGTCGAGGAGAGAGAACTGGCTGCACAGTCAGTCGAGGAGAGAGAACTGGCTGCACAGTCAGTCGAGGAGAGAGAACTGGCTGCACAGTCAGTCGAGGAGAGAGAACTGGCTGCACAGTCAGTCGAGGAGAGAGAACTGGCTGCACAGTCAGTCGAGGAGAGAGAACTGGCTGCACAGTCAGTCGAGGAGAGAGAACTGGCTGCACAGTCAGTAGAGGAGAGAGAACTGGCTGCACAGTCAGTCGAGGAGAGAGAACTGGCTGCACAGTCAGTAGAGGAGAGAGAACTGGCTGCACAGTCAGTAGAGGAGAGAGAACTGGCTGCTGGAGTAGTAGAGGAGAGAGACCTGGTGGCAAGGAGAGCAGGTTGCAGCAGTGAAAAGGAAGAGCACCAATTAAAGCAATTATGATCAAAAGAGAACCCACCTGACGAGACCAGCTGTGGCCACTCATCGTTCCATAGCTTGTGAAAAAAGAGTCATCCTGCAGACATTCAAGACCAGCTGGAGCTATGATGCTGGTCACCGCAAAAGATGGTCTGTTTCCTTGTGATGCATGAAATTCGACCCCCTCACCAAGATTATATTTGGGTGAACGATCCTGCCCCCTGCGTATTTTATCCAAGTTGCGGGCTCAAGCCTGCAAGTAATTCTAGCTGATTATTGGCATGTGTATTTACTTTTAACATCATTAATGCACCAGCAAAATGCCCACTCACAAGCCTAACTGACAGTGATATGGGACATCTGTCCTACGGCAGCCATATCATTATTAGTTATCAGTGAAGTGAAAACCCGTTCATGGTGGTCTATTCTGCAGATCTGTTCCAGATTCTGCTAATGGTTGAGTGTATGTCATCGGCTAGCAGATCTATTCCATAAGAGCTGCTCACTGATATATGTATTCCAGGAACATCTCCATGCCAGTTACATTCAGTTAGTAAGGGTGAAGGAGGGGGGGATCTGACCAGGTCTGACCTCGCATAGTTTTATTATAGAGTATTTTATCTTGGCACACATTCATATGGTCCGGAGCACATTTGATATGCTTGCTAAAGAAAATTTTCTATTTTTATTTTTTTGTTGCCATAATTTATGTCTTTTTGTTTTGGAACTGTAACTGAAGATTGGAATGTGAAGTCAATCTCTCCCACAAAAACTGTTTTAGTGCTACATACAGCACAAGCAGCAGGCCTCTGGCTATAACAATTGTAGTTGCTAGATCATTTAACATGCCAAAGGAAACAAGTTTTATAAGACTTATGTTCGTGTGAAGGAGGTAACTCAAATATAAAGTGCTAATAAAAGTTGTGGTTATAACTTTGGAGCTGCGCACTTCACTCATATATATAGCTCAAAGATTATCTCTATGTAGCCACAAACACATACAGCCAAACAAACATGAAAAGGGAATTTTTTAATTTTTTAAATTTTTTTATTATTACTACATGTAAGCCACTCCAATTATAATAATTAGCTTCTCAGGACCGTATTGTCACACTGGTTGTTACACAGGTAGTTCTTTGTTTCCTTAGTTTTCAGTGATACTAGCTTTACAAGATAAACAGTGTGATCTTGCAGAAGCCTATATAGAGGGATGTAAACACTGCAATTCAGGTTGCCAGAAAAAATGACTGCTGGGGGAAAGTTTGGATCAGAATTGAAATGCTAGCCTTGTCTATTAATTTAACAATTGCGAACTACGAACTGTTACCGTTCAGCGCCATCGAGCCAATGCAGGACATGTTAGCCAGACTCCTTCTGATTACTACAGAATCAATGTATATTACCCATTTATTGACCATGTCATTGAGCAGTTAGAAACACGATTTTCCAATGAGCATAAGGAGCATAAGGAAATTATTGCAGCTGAATCTCTGATACCACTATATTTATCCAAACTGAGTAGCAATAAAATACTTCTTATTATGGGAAATTTATGTCCTTGGAAGAGAAGACTGACTTTCCTGTTGAAATAACTAAATGGAAAAAGTTTTATGGATGTTTCACCTAAAGGGAGGCCAGGTACAACTAGCTGTGCTCTAATCCTCAGTCACTCCCCGCAATTAATATAAAATTTTAACAGTCTTTTTAACTATACCTGTGGGAAGTGTATCTTGTGAGAGATCTTTTTCTGCTGTTTGTCGTCTAAAGCTTTGGACACGTTCTTCAATGAAAGAAGAGAGGTTGAGTGAATTAGTGCAGTAGCCGTTCAGCGAGGTAATACTGCAGCTCTGCTGGGCACCAGCTTTAGTTGTAATGACGATTATTTTTTATAAGTATATAGTCTATTAAGATATATTGTTTTAATGTTTGTTTGTTATTCTGTTTATAGGACATTGTATTTAATATTGTATTATTTCTCACCATATATGTATATATATATGAAATTATAATTTAACCAAAAAACAACAACAACAAAAACAAAAAAAATAAAAATAAAAAAATAAAAAAATAGAAAAAAATAGTGCTCTTGATTCATCGTGACACTGAATTTATTCCATCATCAGAGGATATTTATGAAAGAAAGGCTAACTGGAGACAAGTCAGTGGGGATAACTCTCACATTCTGCAATTTTTAATCAGTATACCGTGAACATTAAATTTTGTTGTTGCATTTCTGTATGTTTTTGTTGAGGTGTTCTAATGCTGTAATGTCATGTACTCCTTTTTAGCTTCGTATATATGCACAAAATAGAAGTATAGCGTTAGCTTCTGCATACTTCACACCTATGGCATACTGTACGCAACCGCCTCCCCAGTCAAATGTTCTTAGATAATCACACCCCACCCCCCCCCATTCAAATTTTCCTTTATACGGCCCTGCTTCTCCATCCTTTTTTCCTTGGGGGAACATGGATATCCACACCATGATGTAAATATCACTCATGGATATCCACACCATGATGTAAATATCATTCATGGATATCCCAACCATGATGTAAATATCACTCATGGATATCCACACAAAAATGATGTAAATATCACACTGGGTCATACTGAAATAAAAACATTTAAAAAAATTCCCAGAAGCCAAACAGAATACAACAGGAGGCCATAGCAACTGGGTATTTCATAGCCACTACTGTCTGACGTAATGCTACACAAAATTAGCCAAATTAGCAAGAAACCTGATTAAGGATCTTGAAAGTGGAAGTGTGGGGTTTTTTCCAAATTACATAAGAGTAGTTGTATTTGAAAATGGGTTTAAAAAGCTTCCGTTGGGTAACCATTTGGACCAAGCACCTTCAGCATTCAAAATCTGTGCCAACATGACTAGCCTATGGAGTAGCAACAGAAACACACGTGCTAGTTCTCTGTGCAGTTGTGTTGTCGCTGGGTGTGCAAGACCACGGTGAGGGGTTACCGGTCCAACCAGCGCGAGTTACAATTGCTCTTTTTCTCTTAAACTCGTCTTTTGTCAGAGTGCTCGACTTATAACCCCTTCCCCCCTCTACTAGACTTTACAACCCCTCCCCCTACACTAGACTCTATAACCCTTTCTTCTCCTCCTCTGCTTGATTTTAAAACCACCTTCCCCTAGACTTTGTAATTCCCCTCCCCCCCCCTCCCTCCCGACTAGACTTTATAGTTCCTTTGCCTGTCTGCTAGACTTCATAACCCTCTTCCCCCTACGATAAATCCCCTCTCTGCTAGATTTATAACACCTCCTTCCTCCTTGGTGGTAACATCAATTTTTCAAATGACGGGTCGAGGATAAATGCCCACACACACCCTTCATTTCTCATGCATCCCCTCCTTTCTGGACATCCACTCCAACTGCTGCCAGTGTGAACTTCATGTCTTCCCTGACCTTGAATTTCTCCATGCATTCCTTCTCTTTGGCCACCATTTCTTTACCGGGATTATCAGAGCGGCTGATGGAGGGGGACAACAAGGAAGAAGACGTCACTTGATCCAGAATACTGCAATGCAATAAGAAGGGCCATGGCATGCAAAATAATATAATTATGTTGCACTCTAAACTTTGCTGGAGGAGGGAAATATTCAAAAACCCAATTATCCACCTCTATGAGTTTCTATGAGCACGTGTATGCACGACGATAAAACACAGTGAAAAAATTAACAGGAAGAATGAGGTGCCACCACCAGCCTGTACGTCCTGCAGTAACTAGCAGCCATGCAGAGAAGAAGTGCTACCCAGGTCTCTATGACAACCAACATCACAACACTAGTTTGTGTTGATTATTATGTGGTTCAATTTGTCTCGTTTGTTAACTAGTCGAGTTCCCTTCTTCTTGCTTAATGTCCTCCCCCCCCCCCCCCCCACCCCAAACAATATGCTTTGGCTGCTTTGGCACCTTATTGGGTGACATCACCATGGCAACACAAGCTGAGGAACTCTGCTTGATGTGTTTGTTAGATATCACACATTGCAATTCAATATTTATTCTATATATTACTTATGGACTTGGAGTTGAAAATCCCTCAACCAATTAGCTCCGAGAATTACGAGGATAAATATTTCATAGCAAAGAGAATTCGATAATTCTGTTATCGGGAATATCCCCCCCCCCCCCTTCAGAGCCACCACCTTCCAAAGAATTTCACCTGATCATGCATTCTAGTGGTAATTACACTAATACTTACTCAGAAGAACAGGTAACTGCAAAAACAAAGAGTTTATGTTGGCAGTATCTAATGGTGGTAATCCAATTCAACTGCTTTTTCTCAGAAACATGTTTTGTTGAAGGGAAAGAAAGAGATCTCAATATATGTAAACCTGCTTCATTATGTTTCATTTGGTAGCTCTATGCAGAGAGTGTGGAGATAGTCAACTTGGAAGTGCTAGTCCTTATATGGTTGACCTTGTCATCAACACTTAGTTGTTGTGGTTAAATCATTCACTCACTGCACAAGGCATAGTGCTGTACATCCATAAAAGAGAAGTGTATTAAGGCAGATCTTTTGATTAGGATTTTTTGTGTGTGATCACTGTCAGAATTTTGCCAAATCTCTATACTTTACCTAAACATCTAATCAAGCCTATCATTAGAAAGCTCGTGCAGCAAGCTGATTTCTGGTATCAAAATCAGTTGTAGGGGATGAAGGACAGCAAAGTTAAGCATGTTTAAAAAGGGCAATATACTGGCCTTAAGGACAGCACCTGCTGTGTTATAAGAGGACTGGACGACTGGCGTAGTTCTGCTGCTTGGTTCATGAGTCCTCACTAGGGATAGGGCAGTAGACAACCCCCTAACCGCCCGCCCCCCCCAAAAAACACCCTTGGATCTGCCCCTGCTAACTATTAATATATATGAAAGCATGACATGAAGGTAGAGGCTAAGTGTTAGTAGATATGAAAGCCTGAAGGTTAAGTATTAGTAGATATGAAGGCTGAAGGAAGAGACTAGATATGAAAGCATGAAGGCAGAGGTTAAGTCTTAATAGATATGATGCCTGAAGGAAAGGTTAGATTTGAAAGCATGAAGATAGAGGCTAACTGTTAGTAGATATGAAATCCTGAAGGCAGAGGTTAAGCATTAGTAGATATGAAAGTCTGGAGGCAGAGGCTAAGTGTTAGTAGGTGCGTAAAACTGAAGCCATGCGCACATAATGAAAGTCTGAAGGCAGATGCAACGTATTAGTAGATATGAAAGTCTGAAAGCAGAGGATTATTATTCTGAAGGCCGAGGCT